>VKHL01000017.1:0-289014 GCA_015146655.1 Ochromonas danica
CACGTCAACTCTGGTCGTGAGCTCTTTCTTAAGATCAAGAATTTTAGAGGATAAAGAATCGGCAACGTTTAAAATCACGTTAATCACTTCTTATGCGGAGAGACTGGCGCGAGCGAGCGAAGAAGAGCCCATCGCCGAATTAAAATCTTGGGTAGAGCAACACCAGCTTCACATACCCAATGACGCAACCACGATTTCTACCGAAGACTCTGTCGAAGACTCTACCGAGGAGTTTCCGGAAGAAAACCGAACATAGTTGGAGGTACATTTGAAATCGGGTGCTGTTGTTGTTCCATTTTGTGCTTACTCCTTACCTAATGTTATTCGCATTTTTTATTATAGACGCGACAGTCACTTCGATTGCTAAGGAACGAAAAAAAGCTAATGCGCTTAATAAAAGGTTGGGAATGTTACCCAACAACAAACTGCTTTCGGAAAATGCTAAATGTGAGACAGACAGTGAGAGACTGTACCATCTATACACGTCGAAACTGGGGTTATTTGCGTTTTCTCGGCTTGTTTTGGATAAAACCCAAATTGATAATATTGGCTTTATGCGCGAATTAGAGTTCGATATGCGTGGTGAAGTTTCTCTGCACCAGCGGCCAGTGGCAACGCCATCTGAAGTTCATACAATGACAACAAATACCGAGCTGCTATTGCAGATCAATCGCCGAAATAAAGTGTGGCAACGACCGTTCAAAAGCTATTCAGCAAATCTTGAAGCGAGCTTTGTTGCTGTTGTCTGAGGCCGCTAAATGGATTATTGGCGTAAACAATCATTTGGCCGTCGAAGTTTATGCAGAAATTGTTTGCATGAAGAGTTGGCAAGAGCCCACATTAGATGAACTGAACAAGTTATGTCAAGATTGTGGGTTGAGCTCCAAATGCCTCCCTTCGTTATACTGGTGGACACTGCTGCGTATCGAATAATCCGATTTGTAGGGTACTTGACAAACATGTTAGGTTTTGCTTTTAGGTATGATTGTTGAGTTATATGAAGTGAATATTGTGAAGCGAAACTTAACCTCTACTCCATCACATTTTGCCCCCACTCAGAATCATCGTGAAGTCACCCCCCACGTGGTGTTCGGTTTTCGGGTTAAAAAAGCAGTTTCTATAGTGTTTAATAAAGCAATTTGATTGAAATATTTTGTAGGGAATGGAGGCAGTATTTTGGCACGAACGAAGCTGCACTTGCTGGAAAGTCGTGTGATGATTACTCTGCAGTTAAAGAGATTTAGATGCTAAGGAGACTACGCAACTGCCACTGTGGGCTGCTGTGGGGGATCGAACGGAAGACCATGCAAAAGGGGGAGCTTACCACTGAGCTAACCGGGCTCGTGCTCCCCTTCCGCAGAGGCATATATCATACGTGTATGATCATATGCCACACCACGCACTTTTCTTCTCACAGATAGTTGCTAAACGCTGTCTTAAACAAACATATTTGTCATGAAAGAGTATAATAGTGTTTCATAATCCACAGATATCACGGATACTGCAGCTATTACCTAAAAGGCTGTTTAATACTGGCATGAAGAGTGGATCATCAGCAAAAAATATGAGTTGTAGTCCAGACAAAATCTTTTGATATTAAACGGTTTTTCAATCAAAATTTGCACTCTATCATGTTAAATAGATAAAGAAGTATCAAATGGAGAGTCCAGAAAGAATAGAAATGTAAAAGGAGGATAAGATCAAGAGATGAATAGAATGCAATGATTTCAAAACTTAAGCCATTTTTGCCAGTTATTATTGTGTTGCGTGTTGTCCCTCCTCGTGCACTTTCACTTCACTGGGAAGGTTGTGTGGGAGTGTGACGGTGTGGCACTGCCTGCTTTACGCTCTGCGCTGCAGCGGTGCGGCCCTTTGCATCACAATTTCATCCGATCTTTGTCTACCAAACTACCCATATCATCACCATGTCTACCAAGTGTTCGTTTCTATTTCTATTGGCAATACTACTAGCTGTATTGTTTACTACCTCTAAGGCGTTGAGTTTGAAGGGTCACAGACAATCTTTGAGAATGGTTACCACTTCTCCACAACAAGTTGTTGGCAAAGCAAATCTGGATTGGCCACATCTAGGGTTAGTAATGCTACCACTTATCTCCCACCTTGCTTTCTCTAGCTAACAAGATTTGTTGTAGTTTTGAATATCGTCAAACAAACTCCTTTGTCGTTGGCGAATACAAAAACGGCGCATGGAGTTCATTGCAGGTAAGAATGACTTTCTGATTAAGCTTATGCAGTGAGACTGATTTTCTTTGTCTGAATGTGTGCTTGTATGGGTGCTGAGTGTAGTCTGCTTCTGACCCCATGATCAAGATTCATATCGGAGCGACAGCACTTCATTATGGTCAAGCTTGCTTTGAGGGCCTGAAGGCATTCCATTGTAAAGATGGAAAAGTTCGTATCTTTCGACCTCAAGAGAATGCAAAGCGCATCTCTGACTCTGGTCAGAGAATATGTATGCCTGCTATCAGCGAGAGCTACTTCATCGAAGCCGCTAAGAGAGCAGTGGCTGAAAACTTGGATTTCTTACCACCTTATGGTACTGGTGGAGCACTTTATATTCGTCCTGTTCTCTTTGGATCTGGCCCTCGTATTGGCCTTCAGCCATCTGATGAGTATACCTTAGTTGTGATGGCGCTTCCTGTTGCTGACTATTACATTGGTGGATGGCATCCAGTTCATGGCATTGTTGTGGACAGCTTCGATCGTGCTGCTCCTAAAGGTGTTGGTAATGTGAAAGTTGCTGGCAACTATGCTGCTGATATCTTGCCCAACACTTTGGCCAAGAAGAAAGGGTTCCCAATTGCTCTTTACTTGGATGCTAAAACCAATACCTTCGTGGAAGAGTTTAGCACATCCAATTTCATTGCTATCGACAAGAATGGAGCATTCGTCACTCCTAAGAGCAATGCTATCTTGCCTTCTGTTACTAACAAGAGCTTGATGCAGATTGCTGCCGATGAAGGACACGAGGTTCAAGTTCGACCTGTGAGCATAGATGAAATTGTCAACGGCCAGTTTACCGAGATTGGTGCCTGTGGAACAGCTGTGGTCGTTACTCCAGTCGATCGCATTGTCTACAATGACCAGGTTGTCAAGATTGGTGGTGAGAATGGTGTGCCAGAAGAGAAGTCTGTGTTGCGGAAGCTCTACAAGCGCATTCGCGCTATACAAACTGGCGATGAGAAGGACAAGTTCGGATGGCTTGTAGACGTTTAACATGGATCCTTACATTTTGATGATGATTTTGTGGTCTCTTGTCATTTAGGACTGTAGTTTGTTTTATGTCATAGAGTTAATGTTACGCACAGCGCTGTGCATATATTGATGCCAACAACACTCTGCTTCATTTATATCTATTATTAACAGCGAGATCAAAACTAATCATATCATTGGATTGGTATCTTTTCGTTCCTTTGGGACCGCACCAGGACCCGAAGAAGAAGAGGGTTTAACACTTTTCGCACTTTCCGTCGAGGTAGGTACTATATGGAATTCGTCTTCAACGCTATCTGTCATATCGTTAGCTGGAGAAGGAACCTCACAAATGGTCACTCCAAGCTCTTCTTCCTTGAGACCCTTCTCTTGTTCAACAGAAGTTTCTTCCTCGTTTGTCTCTTCTAATGAGCTGTAATGGATAGCAGTGGGTGTCAAGGTGGGACCTAATAACCGCTTGAGCCCTCGCACGGGACCAAATGATTCAAGACGGTCTCGCAACGATCGATCCTCTTCTCCGTTTGGCTGGAAGGAGGCAGAAGAAGTGGATGGTTTCGAAATATTTGCCAATGCTGTCTTATCTTCTTCAAGGGCTTGCTTGCGAATAGCAGCTATGCTAGCTTCCACCAAATCATCTCCTCTTTTACTTGATCCACTGGCTTGAACATCTAATTGCTCTAATGATTGCATCAAGCTTCTTGCTAAGGAGTAGGCTGCTTCTCGCTCTACATAACAGACAACTGTAGCTCCTGCAGCCTGAAGTGCGACAGCTTCTTCTTGAGTCGACGATCTACAAGAGAAACATTGGCAAATCCATCAAAATCTAAACTTGACAGAAACGCACCTATCAAGCTCACCTGACAAAAATAGGAGTGTTTGGAAATGACAATCGAAGCCTTTGAACACATTTAACGGCATCTTCTCCTTCTCCATCTTTGCTGTCCTCTGCTACAGATCCCAAAACAAATGCTCGAGGAGAGGTGACACCTGCCGTGGCGAGGACCAGAGGACGGGAACCATCTCCATACAATACTCTTAATCCCTCCTGATATGCCGAACTAACTCTCTTGGGATCCAAATCAAATGCAAGGTACTGCAAGTTGGGATGTTTCTCATTGGTTGGATCGCTATCTGTAGCATGGTTGCGATCAGCAAAGCGAATGGGCGGTCGTCCTGCAACAGATTCAGCCGATGAAGGTTCCTCATAAGATGTTTCGTCTTGAGACGTACGCAATCGATCGCGCTGCTCAAGACATAAAGCTACTTCCCTTCCCACTTCTCCAAAACCGCATATTACAACTGGATTGGGTACTTCATCGTGAAGAGACAAGATGGATGAAGCTGCAGGCAGGCTAGCACCAGGCACGGCTGTAGACTTCTCAAGACTCTCAACTTTTTCTGCCAGCCAATCTCCTAACTTACCTAGAGCAGGTGTCAATGCCATAGAAAGCACAACTACTCCAACTAATACTTTTGCCAATTGAGAAGGTAATACTTGCAAACGATCTGCTAATGTTAACACAACAAAAGCGAATTCTCCGCCTCCAGCGAGCAAGAGACCAGTACGAATACTATCACCTTTGGAAAGCCCAAAGAAAGGACCTAGACATGTGGTTATGATCGTCTTAAAGGACAGCAAGCCAAACAATAAGGCAAGAACTGTTGGCCAGGCCTGACCCAGAACATGAGGGTCGACAGAAGCTCCCGTGGTCAAGAAAAACAATCCTAGTAACAACCCCTTGAATGGTTTAATATCTGATTCGATTTGAGTTCGATAATTGGACTCTGCGAGCAGTGTGCCTGCTAAGAAAGCACCTAAAGTAGCTGATAGCCCAATAGAGTTGGTAAAAGCACCTAATCCAACTGCCACTAATAGACACAGTGCAATGAAAGTCTCTGATGACTTGGTACGAGCAACCATAGAGAAAAGGAAACGAATAATACGTCCACCAATAAGTTGAATAACCGAGAGACCAAATAGGGCTTTGGCAAACGTCAGCAGCACAAACACAGCTTGTAATGTGAACGAGCTGTCACTCTTTTGCTCTAATATTGGTAACAAGACTAACAGGGGTACAACGGCCAAGTCTTGTAGCAAGAGAATACCCAAAGATGCCTCACCAGTAGCTGTACCTAGCTTACCTTTCTCTTGTAGAAGTTGTAAAACAAAAGCTGATGATGACAGAGATAATGCAATACCTATCACTAAAGCCTCATCAACACGACTAATATCAACCATAGCTGGGTCAGCAGAACCCCATGTAAGAAATTCTAATAGATGTACTCCACCCAAGAAAGGGAAAACAAAGAATGCCGCAGAGGATAGTAACACTTGCAACGATCCCATACCAAATGCAAACTTAGAAACACTCTTTAGTCTAGAAACAGTTAGTTCTAATCCTTGTTCAAAGAGTAAAAAGAGAACACCAAAGTCAGCTAAGGACTCCATATCGGATAGGTCAGAGAAGAGATGTAAACCAGCAGGTCCCATTAGCAATCCAGCGGAGAGGAAGCCAAGCACTGGACTAGCCTTGAGCCATTTGAAAAGTGGCACAATGCCAATAGTAGCACATAGGAAAATCAACAAGTCATTCCCAAGAAAGTCTAATGTACTCGAAGTGGTGGCTTCTTCTACAGGAGGTGATGCAGAGGCTAATGCTTGCTCAGCCAAGACCACAGGTTCACTATGATAGACAGCTTGGAAAGGTTGTAGAATAGTGTCAATGATTCCACTTCTTAGTGGTTGGAGACGATAGGAAGGCTTTGGTAAGCTAGCAGCATGGCATGGTATGGCAAGGTGGTGGTGACTGATGGGAGACGTCAGCAACACTCTATTGGGTAATGACCGCTGCCATGCAATTACTACATCTCTTACTAAGAGAAAACAGAAAATGTAGTAATAACATGAAAGATATGATATCTTGATCATCATATTTTCAAATTGTTTCTCACAATTGAAACTGATGAAATCGATTTGGTTGTCGATGAAGTGAAGCGGACGGAAAAATGACTCATTCCACATCCGAAACAACGAAACAACGAAACAACGAAACAACGAAACAACGAAACAACGAAACAACGAAACAACGAAACAACGAAACAACGAAACAACGAAACAACGAAACAACGAAACTACGAAACTACGAAACAACGAAACTACGAAACTACGAAACTACGAAACCCAAGTTGCCCGTTTCGTTCTGTTTCGTTTGATATGAGATAGATTGACAGAGGAAAGAGTGACACAGGGAAGAAATGAGTAAAAAAGAAGAATTCTCAAGTAATGATGGAAGTACTATTTGTTTAGGAAGATACAAATGTAAAGAAAGTCATCCCTCTAGTCATGACACTATGCTCCTTCACTCTATGACAGTCGAGCGTCAACAGCCAGCCAATGCCTTCCATGGCGCAGGACTAGCAAACACGAAATTTGGCAAAGGTTTTATGAGACGTCAACAACCTCAAATAGCTGCTAATACTAAACCTTTTGTAGGGGAAGTGATTGATAGTCAAGGTAGTATCGATCAGATGAAAACAATTCGTGCTGAACGAACTGCTCAATTACGAACACAAACATTGAAAATTCGAGACAATCCTTCAGGTTATGATATCATCTCAGGTAGACCTAAAGATCCTATTCTCTCCAAAGCCTCTTCTACGAGTAGTAGTGTAGGTATTCGCACATTCTCATCAAGTCTTGGTGAGGAAGCACCTCAGAGGGGTAAATACGTCCTCCACCAGTCAGAAGGACGATATTTCTCTCCCTTACCTAGTGGAAACCATCAAGAATATCGACAAACTGTCCTCCATCATGAAGGTCTTCTCTGCCCTAAGACCACTGGCATCCTTGAAGCTCGTAAGAGAGACCTTCCCTCTTTTGGTGTGGAAGACCAATTCAGCAAGTCTCAATACATGAAAACCTCTATCATAGCACAAACTGGATTGGTAGAGAAAAATCAACCAGGTAAATATACTCCTCGTAAGATTCCTGACCATCCTTCAGGTAATGCAGAGATTGTCAAGAAGTGGACGACTGATGCTGATCTCAATCAACGCACATTGCGAGGTATCCTATAATGAGCTGATCTGACCTCACCCTCTCGCAGCTGTGATAGGTAGTAGTATGAGGGTTAGTTTGCATACAGTTGGATGATAGAATTGTCTGCCAGATCAAAGGAGAATGATTACAGAGAGAGAGAGTTGTTGTCATGGATGTATTGTTGTTATTATTATTATTTGAAATTGTAAAGAATGGAGGAAGATCATCAAGTTCAAGGAACGAACTTAACATGTAAATAATAAGAAGCTACGTTTCATCTGTATGACCCACATAAGTACATCACCAAGCACCTACATCTACACTGTAGTATACTTCAAGTTGAACTGCCAACACTTAGTCTACTGCCAATATGGAAAATCCCGCTAATCCAGAAAAAAAATGTCGCCAGCACCGTCTCGAGCATCCAAATCAACCATCTTCTAAGGTAAGTATTCTGAATTGTGTATTGAGTGGGCAGGTTAGCAGATGTGGGTAGTCTTAACAATCTTCTTCTTGTCAAGATTGTCAACAAATGCACGACATACAGAATGCTGATCTCAATCAGAGCATACAGTGCTGCATAATATGAGTTGACCTCACACAGCCTCTAGCAGTAGCGACAAAGATGATGTTTATTTTACAGACATATATATATTCTCATATGGAATAGGTTTGTTGGCTGCATATATAAGAGCCGGAAGAAAAGGACGACTAGATGGAGAGTTGTCGTTCGTGTATTACTTGAAGTTGCAATGAATGAAGGGGGTCGTCGGAAAACCTCGACATGCAAATGATAAGTCGCCAGGCCTCATCGATGGCCAGTGATATATATCTAATACTAATATACTACAATACTTCTAAAATCAGTCTAATGTTGGCATGGAAATCACACTCAACAATATATATAGTAAAATCAAACATACAGTGCAATGCATGATATACAATGCTCACACTAACTACCACATACCAATAACTCAAACGGCGGGGATGAACGACGGAACCAAATTCACAGTCGAAGTGATTATTTTCACTACATAACCTTCCTTATTAAAGTGAAAGGAAATCTTCACATAGAAATCAACAGATACAATTGCAGGCTGGACAATGGTATAAGATGCACTTGTCATATCCTCACAGTCGGGTAATTGCTGTCCTTCAGGATAGACCAACCTGGTCCCCTTTGCTTTGCCATATAACTCAACAATCGAGATGTTTTCGTATAACTTACGTATGATACGACTGCCTAAAGGAATCAATGCATAGTCAGGGACATGAGCGAAAAAGGATGGTGCGCGGTCAGCATATTCATCAGATCCTTCATATTTCATAAAAGGAGATCCAATTTGAGGAAGAGGTTCAAAAATATATTCACATTGTGGGGTCATAAAACGAGAAACAAATCTCGCAAAGTACTTGAAATCTCCTCCATTCAATGCGTTGCAATACATGGTTGGAAATAACTTGCGCACATCTTTTTTCACCAAGAGCTTGAAAGTCCTTCGAAAGCTTCGATAGTGCTCTGATCGTCCAGGCATCTTTCTTCCATCCTCATTGATTGGAGAAGATAATTCAGAGTGATGATGATGTGCGACAGAGTGTTCATCTTCAGACGAGATAGTGATAGTAGCACTGTTCTCAGTTACCTGTTTGTCATCATTTCCCTCCACTGCTGGAAGATGGAAATCAAGATCCCATAAAAGTTCAATTGCTTCCTTCATAGCCAGGAGATTTCTCTTTTGTGGGAGGACTTCTCTTAAGCGGTAGGTGTTGGTAAAACTGTCAGTCTCACTACCAAGACGACCAATAAAGTCAATCCTATTTCAGGTTAGTGAAAGTAACAACCAAATTGCGGAATGAGATCACTTATCTCTTATCCTTATTAATTGAGAATGCTGTGCTCGAACAGGAGACACACGCAAACACACACAGTCATGACAGCATACTACAGGTAAGCAAATACATAACTAATTAAGTAATATATTAATTCAATGCTGAGCCATTGCTCAGAGAAGACACAATTCAACAGTAGGGCAATCAAAGAAGTAAGTTTACAAAATTGATTATCAAACCCAATCCTTGTCAGAGAGTGGAGGAAGTTGCGTGCTGCTTCTTGTCATTGTCTCTTTTCAGAAGGGTGAAGGTCGAGGTCCGGAGGTGCAGGCAGAGAGGGTGGACAAGACAACAAGGGAGAAAACAAAACGAAAACCAGCAGGGAAACTCTGCTGATGTTGTTCGCGGCTATATAATACCTGGAATAGCCAGCAGCTGGAAAAGCCTATCGTATTGACTCATTGCAACAACCCTCATTGCTCGTCGTATTGACTCATTATTATACCTTGGTCCTTTATTTCCGGTTGAAGATGCCACTTGCATGAGCAATCCAGACTTGAACCGTTGCATCCGTTATCTCTCTTCAAGCACCAGTCGCACCTTGATATCGAAGCCGTTGATTAATATCAACTCCGGAGGGGATATTAATCGACGGCTTTGATATCAAGGTGCGACTGGCGTTTGAGGAGAGATCACGGATGTTACAGTGCCATCTACATTGCTTATGCAAGTGGCATTTGCAACCGGAAATAAAGGACCAAGGTATAGTACACAGACAGCAGAAGTGAAAGCCGATAGCGATGACGACGAGGAGTATGATACGTTACAAGATGTTCCTATCCATGCTGAAATGATCTCCGCTGCCTCCTTTCTTCCAACTACGTCCCTGGCAAGGGTTAGGGTTAGGTCTTCCGCTATCTCTCTCGCAATGAGGACGTAGAAGGCACTGTGAATGGAGTAAAGGAGTTAGAAAAAGGAGCTGGAGTCGAATGCGTGGAAAGAAGAAATCCAAAGATCGCCTTTCATTAGTAGTGTGGAAGTGGTGTGGAAGTGCACGACATCATATAGTATGCTGATCTCAATCAGAACATACGATGCAGCATAATATGAGTTGATCCCACCCTTTTGCAGCAGTGATAAACAGTGCGAAGAGGATTATTTTACATACACATATATACATATTCCTCCTTGGAACACGATTGGCAGCAAACTGCAGATAAGAGCCCGAAGAAAACAACCACTGGACAGAGACTTGTCATTCACGCATGACTTAGCAATGAAAGGAGGGTGTCATCAGAATAGTTCAACATGTAAATAAAACGTAGCCAGGCCTCATCCTTGGCCTGTGATATATATCAAGTACACTGTACTACAACACTTCTAAAATCAGTCTAATAATATTGGCACGGAAATTGCACCCAACTATATATATATAGTAAAATCAAACGTATAGTGCAATGCATGATATACTATGCTCACACTAACTACCACATAAAATTTATTCAAACGACGGGGACGAACGACGGAACCAAATTCACAGTCGAAGTGACTGTTTTCACCACATATCCATCAGTATTAAAGTGAAAGGCAATCTTCATATAAAAATCAACAGATACAATCATAGGTTGAATAAGAGCGTCAGATGCACTTGTCATCTCCTCACAGTCGGGCTGTTGTTGCCCTTCAGGATAGATCAACCTGGTCGCCTTTGCGTTGGCGTATAACTCAACAATCGATACATCTTCGTATAGCTTACGTATGATACGACTACCTAAAGGAATCAATGCATAGTCAGGGAGATGAGCAAAAAAGGATGGAGCACGGCTAGCATATTGATCAGATCCTTCATACGTCCTATAAGTGGTCAATCCTAGCTGAGGAAGAGGTTGGAAATTAAACTCACACTGTGAGATCATATTACTAGAAATAAGCTTGTGGAATAATTTAAAGTCACCCTTATTCAAAGCATTGCAGTACATGGCAGGAAATAACTTTCGAACATCATTCTTCATGACACGCTTGAAGGTCATCTGCATGGTTCGATAGTGTAGTAATCGTCTATGCATCTTTCTTTTGTTTTCATTAGATTCAGTAGATAAGCCCGAGTGACAATGCGGAGGATGAGGAGTGAGAGTGTCATTATCATGAGAGGTACTGCTGCTGGACCTTGTGAGAACAATTTTCTCCATGTCACTGTTTTCCTTTTCCCCAAAAAGACAAGAGTTCTTATCGTTTCCCTTCACCGGAAGGTGGGAATAATCGAGATCGCATGGTAGTTCAATTGCTTGCCTCATGACGAGAAGATACAATTTAATTTAATTGTGAGTCATTTCTCTTTTGGTGGATTTGCTGTTTGCTGTTTTAGTGATTTCACCGCGCAGATAGGAGGTTTAACTCGCTTTTCTCGGGTTTCAAGCTGCCTGCTGTAGTGAAATATGATTGAAGATGTAATATCTACTTGGATTCCAGTGGTGCCAAAATCCTCGGATGCACCACAACCTCTTCAATCCGAGGTTTTTGACACCATTAGGATTGGTCCATCTGCTGCCCCCCATGAATCATCAGTCGATGACAACAATGTTGGCAAAATAGATAACAGGGGCAGCAAGTTGTAAGTTGTGCTCTTTGTAAGTTGCGGAGGGTCAAGTGCGACTTCCACTAATCGACATTTCTTCCCTCACCCCAACGCAAACCATCACAAATATCGGCACAGAGTTCTTCCCGAAGCTTCAAGAGAGCAAGCAAGTCTCATCGTCATCCAAACTCGCTTGCATGAGTAAGAGCAAGTAGAAGTGATAGGTGCAACGCTTACTTTACACATACATAGATATTCCCACATGGGATAAGTCAGAAGTCGGGAGTTCGAAAAAAACGACGACTGGGCAGAGAGTTGTCATCCATGTACTTACTTGAACATAGCAACGAACGGAGCAGGTTCAAGAAAAAAACTATATCATATATCACACAGAAGTAATTCTTTGCTACAACTATTTTTAAAAGAAAAGTGCAAATAATGTATAACATAATAAGAAAATAGCCATACCAAGTAGTGAGCGAAGAAGATAATCTAAACCGTGATTGATGGAACTAAATTCACAGTCGAAGTGATTGTTTTCACCACATAACCATCTCTATTAAAGTGAAAGGAAATCTTCATATAAAAATCAACAGATACAATCGTAGGTTGGACAAGAGCACCAGGTGTACTTGTCGTCCCCTCACAGTCGGGTAATTGCTGTCCTTCAGGATAAATGAACCTGGTCGCCTTTGCATTGGCATATAACTCAACAACTGAGATATCGTCTTCCAATAACTTACGTATGATACGACTACCTACAGGTATCAATGCATGGTCAGGGAGATGAGCGAAGAACGAGGGAGCGCGATTAGCATATTCATCCGACCCTTCATATTTCATAAAAGGAGATCCAATTTGAGGAAGAGGTTCGAAGATATATTCACATTGTGAGGCCATACAACGAGAAACAAATCTGCTGAAGAGTTTGAAATCTCCTCCATTCAATGCATTGCAATACATGGTTGGAAATAACTTGCGCACATCATTTTTCATCAAGTGCTTGAAAGTCTTTCGAAAGCTTCTGTAGTAGTCCAATCGCCTTTGTGTCTTTCTCCTTTTCTCATTGATCGGAGAAGATAAATCAGAGTGGTGATGATGAGCGACAGAGTCTTCATCTTCAGAAGAGGTAGTGGTACCACTTTTCTCTGTGCCTGCATTAGGCATTGGCCATTTTTCATCATTTCCCTCCACTGAAATGTGGAAATCAAGATCCCATAGAAATTCAATTGCTTCTTTCATTCTCAGGATATTTCTCTTTGGTGGGAGGACAATGTCCTCGGGTCTTTCCTGGGATGTGGCGCAGAGGGTGCGGGGTGTTTTGCAACTTTTGATGCTGATTCTATTATTGTGATGCGTGGGCTGCGAAAAACAACGGAAGTGATTGGCCTATTTTATGTAATGTCTTCCAATAAAATAGCCGTCGCACACAAACTGAAAGCATTGAGGCCAATTGATCTCTAAGCAACTCCCAGGTAAATAGTTTAAGTCATAGACTATTCATCTCTCACAATATCACCACTTGTATATTTTAAGCTTTACATCACCACATGTATCAACGAAGTATACAAAACCATGTCGTTGCTAATGATCTTGTACTCACCATGACTAACAATATACTTCACAAAACCACAGCAAACATGTATCTGCAAAAGAAATTAACATAATGATCTATATATAATATGAAAAACTAGTCAACCGCCGATATTGAAATCCTGCACTTAGCAAGGTTTCGGAATAAAACAACTTCTTGAATGAGAAGGCATTGAAAACAAAAATGGTTTTGAACAGCAGCCCAAATCTCACCGCGGGCAGATAAGAAATAATTTAAACTGAGATGAATGACGGAATAGAGGTGGCAATCGAAGTTATTGCTTTCACGACAAATCCGTGCTGATTAAAATGAAATGTTTTCTTCACATCGAAGTCAACGAATTCAGTACTAGGTTGGACAAGAGTAGCAGAGCAGCATGAAGAAGCAATAGATTCGTCAGACGATTGTGCTTCAGGATAAATCAATCTCGTCGCTTTCATATTCACATAAAACTCGACTATAGAGATGTCTTCGTCTAACAGATGGCGAATGATACGACTACCCAACGGAGTGAATGCATAGTCAGGGAGAAAGCCAAAGACAGAATGTAGAAAGCTCATATATTGGTCAGGACCTTCAAATCTCATTAAGGGTAATCCCAACTGAGGAAGAGGTTGGCAAACAAACTCACACTGTGAGGTCATAAAGCGAGTAATAAGTCTGCGAATTAAGCTGAAGTCGCCACCATTCAAAGCATTGCAGTACATCGAGGGAAACAACTTGCGCACATCATTCTTCGGGACGCGCTTAAAAGTCATTCGCATGCTTTTATAGTGTTCTAATCGTCTGCGCACCTTTCTTCCACTCACATTGACGTTATTGGACAAGCCAGAGTCGTGATGAGTGAGAGAGTCCTCATCGTCGAAAGAGTTGGTGAGATCAGTATTAGTAAGATTCCAGTCAGTGGATGTCTTGTCATCTTCCTTAACAGGAAGGTGGAAGTCAAGATCCCATAGAAGTTGCATCGCTTCCTTCATAGCCGCCAGGAGATTTCTCTTTTGTGGGAGGACAATCAAACAAATTTACTGGATTGATAATCAAACCCACAGCAGAGCAACAGTACAGTGATGCGTGGGTTGCTAATAATAACGGAACCATTGTTGTCAACTTTCCCTCTCACAGAGAAGGAACAAGACAAACATTACAACAGAAACCGTGGCAAGCGAGCCGACAATAAATCAAAAGCAAATGGCTAACAAGATAGTGAGCATTAGAAAACTACTCATTCGCCTCGTGTTAACTTTATTCCCGACTATACAAAAGACTAGTTGATGATCTTAACACTGAAGGTCTTTGTATTGATTGTTAGTGTGCGTATCCAAAATTAAAGGCTCAGAATATGGTTCATGGTGTCAGGTAAATAGTTTATATCATAGACTAATCATCTCTCACAATATCACCACTTGTATATTTTAAGCTTTACATCACCACAGGTATCCATAAAGTTATACAACACCATGTCGTTGCTAATGATCTTGTACTCACCATGACTAACAATATACTTCATTAAACCACCGCAAACATGTATCTACACGAAAAAATGATCATAATGATCTATATAATATGAAAAACTAGTCAACCGCCGATATTGAAATCCTACACTAAGTAAGGTTTCGGAACAAACACTGAAAACAAAAATGGTTTTGAACAGCAGCCCAAATTTTCACCGTGGGCAGATAAGAAATAATTTAAACTGAGATGAATGACGGAATAGAGGTGGCAATCGAAGTTATTGCTTTCACGACAAATCCGTGCTGATTAAAATGAAATGTTTTCTTCACATCGAAGTCAACGAATTCAGTACTAGGTTGGACAAGAGTAGCAGAGCAGCATGAAGAAGCAATAGATTCGTCAGACGATTGTGCTTCAGGATAAATCAATCTCGTCGCTTTCATATTCACATAAAACTCGACTATAGAGATGTCTTCGTCTAACAGATGGCGAATGATACGACTACCCAACGGAGTGAATGCATAGTCAGGGAGAAAGCCAAAGACAGAATGTAGAAAGCTCATATATTGGTCAGGACCTTCAAATCTCATTAAGGGTAATCCCAACTGAGGAAGAGGTTGGCAAACAAACTCACACTGTGAGGTCATAAAGCGAGTAATAAGTCTGCGAATTAAGCTGAAGTCGCCACCATTCAAAGCATTGCAGTACATCGAGGGAAACAACTTGCGCACATCATTCTTCGGGACGCGCTTAAAAGTCATTCGCATGCTTTTATAGTGTTCTAATCGTCTGCGCACCTTTCTTCCACTCACATTGACGTTATTGGACAAGCCAGAGTCGTGATGAGTGAGAGAGTCCTCATCGTCGAAAGAGTTGGTGAGATCAGTATTAGTAAGATTCCAGTCAGTGGATGTCTTGTCATCTTCCTTAACAGGAAGGTGGAAGTCAAGATCCCATAGAAGTTGCATCGCTTCCTTCATAGCCGCCAGGAGATTTCTCTTTTGTGGGAGGACAATCAAACAAATTTACTGGATTGATAATCAAACCCACAGCAGAGCAACAGTACAGTGATGCGTGGGTTGCTAATAATAACGGAACCATTGTTGTCAACTTTCCCTCTCACAGAGAAGGAACAAGACAAACATTACAACAGAAACCGTGGCAAGCGAGCCGACAATAAATCAAAAGCAAATGGCTAACAAGATAGTGAGCATTAGAAAACTACTCATTCGCCTCGTGTTAACTTTATTCCCGACTATACAAAAGACTAGTTGATGATCTTAACACTGAAGGTCTTTGTATTGATTGTTAGTGTGCGTATCCAAAATTAAAGGCTCAGAATATGGTTCATGGTGTCAGGTAAATAGTTTATATCATAGACTAATCATCTCTCACAATATCACCACTTGTATATTTTAAGCTTTACATCACCACAGGTATCCATAAAGTTATACAACACCATGTCGTTGCTAATGATCTTGTACTCACCATGACTAACAATATACTTCATTAAACCACCGCAAACATGTATCTACACGAAAAAATGATCATAATGATCTATATAATATGAAAAACTAGTCAACCGCCGATATTGAAATCCTACACTAAGTAAGGTTTCGGAACAAACACTGAAAACAAAAATGGTTTTGAACAGCAGCCCAAATTTTCACCGTGGGCAGATAAGAAATAATTTAAACTGAGATGAATGACGGAATAGAGGTGGCAATCGAAGTTATTGCTTTCACGACAAATCCGTGCTGATTAAAATGAAATGTTTTCTTCACATCGAAGTCAACGAATTCAGTACTAGGTTGGACAAGAGTAGCAGAGCAGCATGAAGAAGCAATAGATTCGTCAGACGATTGTGCTTCAGGATAAATCAATCTCGTCGCTTTCATATTCACATAAAACTCGACTATAGAGATGTCTTCGTCTAACAGATGGCGAATGATACGACTACCCAACGGAGTGAATGCATAGTCAGGGAGAAAGCCAAAGACAGAATGTAGAAAGCTCATATATTGGTCAGGACCTTCAAATCTCATTAAGGGTAATCCCAACTGAGGAAGAGGTTGGCAAACAAACTCACACTGTGAGGTCATAAAGCGAGTAATAAGTCTGCGAATTAAGCTGAAGTCGCCACCATTCAAAGCATTGCAGTACATCGAGGGAAACAACTTGCGCACATCATTCTTCGGGACGCGCTTAAAAGTCATTCGCATGCTTTTATAGTGTTCTAATCGTCTGCGCACCTTTCTTCCACTCACATTGACGTTATTGGACAAGCCAGAGTCGTGATGAGTGAGAGAGTCCTCATCGTCCGAAGAATTCGAGTTGGTGATACTGGTATTAGTCAGGTCCCAGTCATTGGATGTCTTGTCATCTTCCTTAACAGGAAGGTGGAAATCAAGATCCCATAGAAGTTGAATCGCTTCTTTCATGATAATAGGATATCTCAGGAGGCACTTGACCAAATTTCGGTCTTGAGCAATCAGAATAGAATATGAGCCGATTGTAAAGACAGGTGAGTCGGCCCGATGCGGTGCTGCTGCAGCACTTCCGTTTTGCCACTGTGGGACACCCTGTGGGTTGTGTGGTGGTGCAGCGTGTCCACGCACTTCCCCTTGTGGACTTCAAGAGAGGGTTTTGTTGAAGATTGCCCACTTTTTGCAGTTGCAGCGGGTTGGATTGATGCTGTGAAACGGGAAAGGCGTTTCTTCTGACACAAGCAGAGACAGCATGTTGCTTTTCCCAGATCTCTTAATAAATACCTTCAAGATCGTCAAGTTAGAATTCGATAGGCGGTAGTGAAAACTGCTCCAAGAGAAAGACTATTATAATAATAATATCCGAAATCCATTATCGCAATGCATCCATCCTCTGATAACGTATACTGTGCTCACCAGTTTCAAGGCAAATACTGCAGACAGAAGTAATTTTCTACTAGCAACCCTGCCAAGACATGATGCATAATCACTATGATCCGGCTCATCAAAGAGTCGCAAGTTTTGGGACGCACTAGAATTGGAAAATAGTGACGGTTGCTAGAACTTAATTAGTTTATATAATAGATAGATAGATATTTAGCAAGGCAAGTGTCGCTCATTTCGATAGACGACTGAATGCCGGTAAAATTAACAAGAAATTAAACAAAACTTGGATCACAACCCCAAATCATGATCACCCACCTTATGGTGGCGCTAATCTAATGACAACGATGGTGCCAATTTAGTTGTCTTCACTCAACTCTGGGCTGCAATAGCTCAGCTTAGAAATGTGATCTGAGAGTCCCAAACGGGCCAGAAGCCATTGCTTCGCATCGCAAACCAATTGCTCGAAGTACATCCCCAGAGATACGATCCAGTCGGATCCAATAAGATCAGATTTATGTCGTACTTAGATTAGCGCCACCATACGCGCGCAAGAGATCCTTGATTTCGCTTATCTTCGCAACATCGAGAGCAGTTTTCCCATCCTATGCAACGAACAAACACAGGAAGAGAACATACGTTTCGTGAGACATTCGCACAATGTTCATGTATGTGCATCATAAATCATAATAAACAAAGCAGCATTATTCATTCTTACTCGAGCAGGTTTGTTCGCATCTACACGGCCATCTGACAATAGCGTTTCCACCACCTTCATATGTCCATTTCGACTTGCAGCAAACAAAGCGGTCCATTTGTGCTACAGCAATCGTGTATCACCAAGACAGTTATACCAAGATCCTAGATGTTGGCAAGCTTTAAAACAATGTCGGCACCAACCTTTGTAAGGGCATTAATATTCAAGCAACGATCGGATAGTAAAGCCTTTACCACTTCCACATGACCATTTCCACAAGCAGCATGGAGTGCTGTCCATCCATTCTACTCATGAAGGCGGGTTTCATCAAAACGGACATCACCAATACCAAATATCCAAAGTAAATCATACCACACTTACCATATCGCCTATGTTCACCTCTAAACGATCGTCTGACAATAGTGCTTGTACCGCCTCAATATTGCCTCGGCTGCATGCAACATGGAATGGACACCAACCGAACTATTTATCAAAGTTAGCATCATAATTACACAGCACAAATAACAAGTAATTTCATCATTCATAATGCCAAACCACACAAAACCTTACCTTGTTTGGCTTATTTACCTCTACTCGGCGGTCATTGAGTAAAGCCTTTATCACACCCGCATGACCATTTTCACAAGCTCTGTACAAAGCGCTGTTCAAGCTCTATTATTCAACAAGATACCAAACATTAGAGCAATGCAGTGATATAACCAATACCATATAAAGCTGACCACGCTGTTCTGTGCATTGACGTTTATTTCAGGGTGAAGCAAGAGTAGTTTCACCATCTCTTCATAGCCATTCTCAGCGGAGATCTCCAATGCCGTCAAACCCTAAAGACAATTCAAGAGAAGAGTTAGCATTAGACTACAAGCAACAACAACAACATCCTAGCATTTTACCTTGGTGTTTCGATCTTTTTCATCTTCTTGACTTGGCGTTGCGGTGGGCTTTGGTTGATTGATGACTTCCTCAGGAATTCGATCAATTGCTTGGAGAAACTCCAGCACTTTCAATATTGTCATATCCTCAGACTCAGCCATTTTATGGATATTTTCTTTGACCTTGAGTACTAGGAAGGATACAATTTTTTCATAATTCCACAAATAACAGAAAAACTTCCAGAGCACTATAAAGGGGAGGAATAATGTTTTGAAGATTGCTACCAACTCTTCTAAGAAATCTCTTAACAAGCCTTGCATTATTGTAGTAATCGTCGTCATCATATTCTTCTTTCCTTCTGATTGAGATGTGATTCTTCTTGATCTTGATCTTGATCTTGATCTACTGATCCACAGTATAAATGTGCTCTTCTTGGAGAGGAGCGTCAGGAGGAATTGATTTCTTCATCTTCTCTCAACAAAAGTGAGAGAGGTCCCGGAACCGGGTTGCTGGGAACCATACCACATGTCAGAAAAGCCTTACTTTATGAGTTTGAAGTCGCAATTCATATTCAATCATCACGGTCGATTCATTGAAGGATTACATTGAGCATCCATCCAATCATCCCTCCATTTCATGGAATATGAATTAATTTAGTGCGGAGAGGAGTTCGTTTCTAGTGGATAGAGCAAAGCAACAAACAGTAAACCTGGTGGGAAAAGTACATGCAAAGCAGGGATCATAAATATTTGTTGTGAGCATCATCAACTAAGTTATGATTAACAAAACTTCATCAATTTCCTATAGTTTGGCCTTTTAGGCAACCCTTCCACCAAGGACGGTGTCATCAAGAATTTGGTAGTGACAGTTATTCCTCTTCAACCACTTCAATCGGTTGATTCTTTGCAATCTTTTCACGAAACAATCGATGAGCTTCCTCATATACCTCAGCAAATCCCTTGTGATCAAATTCTCTTCTTCCAACTAAATTGTTGATGTCAATTTCTTCTTCTTCCTCAATAAACACTTTTCTCCACCAAATAGTAGTGTTAGGTAAGGGAGACTTTTTCTTCAACGTTATCTGCAGCAGCTTCTCATCTGCAACTGTGGAGTTACTGCTCCAAGGGATTGGTTTGAATTCCCAATCACACACGCTATCATAAGGATTGTCAGCCTCCCCGGTGGGTTCAATCGGATATTGCAGCCGACCATCAAGAAGGACTAGCTGGTCGCTTCTTTTTAGCACTTTCAACACATTCTTCTCTTCTCCAACTAATAGGATCTGAACCTCTGGTCCCAGTAGATTGGCTTGGACAAAGAGGGAAAGTGTTACAGAGTATCGATCTTGTGACCAGAGGTAACGATAGGAATCTCTTCGAACCTCGCCACCATTGAGACAAATAGCTTGCCATTCTTTCGACTGCTTCATTGCTGCAGTAGGTTCACTGATAATTGCAGAGGATGAGGAAGGAGCAGTCGCTGGGGATGAGGAGCTAGAGGGTTGTTGGGGATTGATTGAATAACCATGTGGTCCAATCGTCACTTTGCCTGGTTGAGCTAGAGTGGTGGTTGTAAAAGAACTCTCAATGTCTTCTTCATCTGATAAATCAGCTGCCAGCCGATCCCATTTGCTGTAATCAACCATTTCGACCAGAGCGAATCAGCTGTAATCAACCATTTTGTTCCATTCACAGGACGAGGGTGATCAGTATTAACTTAGTAAGTTCGTAGGCTGTGTCACTGGAACACTGGAACGAAGGCGGGAAACCCTGTGAAACACCCGTTTCCCAACAAAAAACTCCAGTTTAAAATCCAATAATGCGGTTTTGAGGAAACGATACTCAAAACCGCATTATTCGATTTTAAACTGAAGTTTTTTCCTCAAACCCGAATTATTGGATTTTAAACTGAAGTATTTTGCCGGGAAAAGGGTGTTTTTCGGTCAAAAACAGGCAATAAACCCGTTCTTTTTTCAGGGGAACGTTTGTTTCACAGGGGAACATTGATTTCCCGCCTTCGAACCAGCTTCTTGTGTTCAGGTGTTGCGAACACAACTGATTATATGCAGAATAATATACAAAGAAATAGGTTTGTGAGAAATTCAAGTGAGAACGCTCCCCACAACCTGGAATAAGCATACCCAACAAATTTGTTTTGGAAATGTGTATATTAAAACACTGACATTGACACTTTCACTAATCAACGTACTTGCGCTTCGAACGAATCAACATTTCAACTCAAAAAATTATGAAGCTAACTCTAAACATCACCGGCAAAAAACACACTAGAGTCCAGACTCCGCTCGAGCAAGCTGAGATCTGAGCACTGGGAACGCAATAATACGAACTGCACGTGTATAACACTCACACATGAGAACGGGCTCACACACAGAAATACAAGAACAACTCGTTCACGAGGCCGACAAAACTTTAACAGTTGACTCATTGCCACTTTAAAGGAAATGTCAGCACCAGATACACAATAGAAGTGAGGGGAAATGTTTCCAAAGACAAACTTATTGAAAGACCCGCGACTTTAACCATTTGTGGTTAATAAGTTGTGGATTAATCGACGATAGAGACCAGAAGACTAAAGTAATTGAATTCCTTTGGGGGCCAACTATCAAAGCCTAGGGCTTAATAGCTGACCACCAGCAACGAAGAAATATAAACTCATTTGAGGAGCATGAAAGGATTTCAAGTTCAAGTTGCCCCATCAAGCAGGAAAGGAGCAAAGAAATATAGCACACTAAAATGACAACACGATACACAAATCAAAATTAAATATGGACTGCGCAAGAGAAAGTTTCACAAAAGGAGCCTGCCATGAGTATAATGTTGAAGACCAATGGATGAACTCTAGTTAAACCCAGAATAAAAACCGTGGGAACTAAAAGGAGAATATGAAGATTTTTCAGAGGTTGACATCAAACGAGAAGCGTCTGATTTACTAGAACACGCTTCACTGTAAACTCCACCGAAAAGACTGTTGAATAGATTGTCATCCTTTTCTGAGTGGCTTGAACGCGAGAGACTCGAGGACAATAAAAGATCTTTTTGCATGTATAGATCATGGAATTGATGTGGTCTATCTTGACCAGGCATACGATGCTGTTGATTGTTAGGCCAATGGGGGCGGGCAGCCTCCATTTCGCTTCCCTGCGAAAAAGAATCTGGACATGCTTCCATGTCATCCAAACCGTAACCATACACGGATGACATCGGAAACGGGCCAGCATGCTGTGCAGTTCTTTTCACATCTTCAGGAACAAAAAATGGTTTAGAAAAGCTCTGGCGATTGTTTTGAAAAGCTTGCTGACCAGTTCCCACTCCATTGTGTTTGATTGGCTGATCAGAGCGTTGAACGAAATGATGAAGATTGTGACTGTTGTGATGACTAGATCTACCTTGAAAATCAGGCTGAACTAAGCTCCGCTTACCATGAAAAACGGGCTGGGGCTGCTCGAAAGCTCCAAATCTAGGATCAACATGTTCTTTTCTAAAAGAGGGATCGAAGTTATGAAATTGAACTGGATCTTCTCTTGCAGCAAACACCTTTCGTTGATGAGGAGGAGATAAGTCGCCAGGTAAAGCAGAAAAATCGTGAACCCCCCTTTCAGGCTCAATCGAATGCAGATGAACTTGCTGCTGTTCGATCAGCTGCTTTTCCAAGTTATGCGAGATGGAGCATTTGTAGCAGACATCTTCAATAGTGGCGTCATTCAAAGCAGCCACTGCAGCAAGCGCATTCTTCAAGCCTTCACTATTAGCAGAGAAGTGAACAAAGCCATAGCCACACTGGCGATTGATGGATTCATCCAAATAGGACTTCTTGATCGAGACATCCAAGACCACACCATAGGTGCTGAAGAGGATACGAAGAGATTCCTCGTTGATCAGCTTCTTCAGCTGGTAGGAGAGGTAAGAGACATGGACAGAAGAGGAATGGATGCGGTCATGATGGTAGGTACGAGGCTCCTTCTTGTTCTTATAGGAAGCCCAGCCAACTCTACCAGCAAGACAACAACACCAAGCAATCCATGAGCTACCATTGTCAAGGACATCGTGATAGCAGACTAATGCTAACACTCACCTCAAGTTACGACCACAGAAAAGGACGCCATTCAGACCGTTCATCGCTTTCTGTGCAGACAGACTGTCTGCGAACTTGATGAAGCCATAGGAAAGGTTGCGATAGGAATCTTCGCTTTTCATTATTTTGATCTCCAAAATCTCACCATAAGGTGCAAAGGCCATATGAATATCTCTCTCAGAACAGAAAGTCGAAAGATCACCCAAGAACAAAGTTGTCTTATTCATTGTTGTATTTTAAAAATATGAAATGCTAATGATAAATATGAATGAATATTCGGAATAATTCTGCTGTATGATAAAGAGAGCACTTGATGTAAGGAATTGAGTAGTAGTTTTTGGTTATTCCTAACAGGAGAGACTTGTTCTGAGATCGTTCGATTGATTTGAGATTCGATTGTGACAGAGGATTCTGTGGCATATGAGCTGGCCATAGCCGTTCAACTGCACAGAGGAGAAAGGATGATGTGGGGGAGAAAAGTCTACATTGGCTGTGTGCAAACTCATATTTGAGGAATTCGAGAATGTGCAAGTGCATTTGCAAACAAACACAATCAACACCATCTCGAGATCTCTGCTGCTCTTGAACAATATAAACCTAATCATGAAGTTAGAATTTACCACTTCCCAACGGATTGTCAATTACAAGAATTAATCCAATTCCTCTATGCTAGCTATTTTAACATTTGGGATGGAAGCAATTGCACTGGGCTCAGAAGAAACCTCTGGCTGTTTCACTATATTAGCCAACTGTGCGTGAATAGAAGCTTCTTGCATCATTTGTTCTTGTAAAGACAAAGTCTTGCTAGTGGTCTTCACGCGCACTCTATCCTCATCAGACTTTTTCTTCTGGTTTTGTTTGCCTTGTATAAAAGGTGTGAAGGCATTCCTATCATTCGATCGCTCGGGTTTGCGAGATCGGATATCTCCTCGAATGGTGACCTCGTTTTCTCTTGGATTGGTCTTTGGCATGATAATCAGCAGTGCACCATTGCTCTTCGATCGCTGGCATTTGCTGTCACTTACATTTACTTCCGCTGGCAAACGCAACCGAAGAACTTTACTTTTGATCACCATGGAAACGTAATGTGGATGAATGTCCACATCAATCAAGGAAGAATCCAGAAACCTCGCCACTCGAACTTCCAAGAGAACATACCCAGGACGAGACTCTTCATCCCAGAAAAATTCCCAGCCTCCTTCATTCTTTTGTTTGATTTCTTTTTCTTCCACTTCACTCTCTTTCTGACGAGTGGATTGAACTGCTTCTTGCTGTTCAGCATCAAAATCTCGCTCTTTTGGAGCATTGACTCGAGAACGATCTTCCTTCTCCTTCTTTTGCTGAGCTAATTCTTGATAGATCTTGACCCGTACTTCAGGAGTGTTTTCCGTCAATTCATTGTCGTCCTCCTGGTTTGTGGTGTCAGCGGTAATGGGGAGCTCCTCCACCTTCTTCAATCGTTTCTGCTCGGCTAGATCTTCTAATTCACATTCTAGGCGCGGAAGACTTTGCATGGCAACAATTCGCATGGATTTTGTGATTTCTGTGCCATCGAGGCTTTTGAGTTGTGGTAGCTTGGCAATGACGTAGGAATTGAAGTGTTCCCAATGTGCTTGAGCAGGATTACCCATAAGGTAAAGCTCTTCAAGTCGTGTTCGACTTTGAAGATGTTCAATACTCTCTTTCAACTTGTCAAAGTCAATAAAATTCACTGTCAGATCTAATTTCCGCAAGAATTCACAATTTTGTAATCCTTCAATACAAGTGATATTATTCAACGCTAAGTTAAGATATTCCAAATCTTTCATATGTTGTAAATTCTCTATCTTAGGGATGATATTGTTTTGTAAATAGAGGATTTTGAGTTTTCGACAAGTTTTGCCCAAGACTTCATTAATGCTTTCTAACTCTTCTTGATGAAGAGAGATCTCTTCCATCGTAGAGATGATACCTTCATTATGCTCAGCTCTCTTTCTTAACAATTCACGAGTGATATGTGGCATGGTCAATGTCAATCAAAAACAACAATGGAACGATGAATGATGATGAAACTCAACAGTTTCACTCTTAAGTTAATAAACTGTTTCTCATTTAAAAGCGCGTTGTTCAAAACTC
This sequence comes from Ochromonas danica, assembly GCA_015146655.1. Classification (NCBI taxonomy): domain Eukaryota; class Chrysophyceae; order Chromulinales; family Chromulinaceae; genus Ochromonas; species Ochromonas danica. The sequence goes on from VKHL01000017.1 coordinate 25,390, forward strand.
TGCTTGGGTAAAGGCATTCTTGGCAGCATAGGGTTGGAGTAGAGAGAGAATGAAGTTCAACTATTTCGCCAATCACAGAGCTGAAGCCATACATCTATATCGAGATATTCTGCGTGCCTGCAAGATGTTCACCTGGAGGAATGAGAAGGGTATTCCATGGAGTCTCATTCTTAAACAAAATGCACGTTATGAGTTCGAACAAGCAAGATATGAGAAAGATCCTGAAATCATAGTTCGCATGATCATTGTTGGAAGAGATTCACTGAACAAGACCATGGAGAAGATAGCCGAGAAGTCTACTCAAATGCCCCCTCGTAGCTAACCAGTCATTCATTACAGTATTCCCTCCTCACCTCACAGTTGAGAGTGTGTTTGACACAGTGGGGTGACTGTCAAGTTCTCATTGATCCGCTCTAAACAGTGAGTGGATTTATTGTTTTAAAGCGCTGCTAGTTCATTTCGCAGTGGGTGGGTCTGCCGTGTGCAATTAGTAGCAGATAGCTTTTGTCAACAATGTTAGAGTCTGTGTATGTGATCTTGGTGTGAGTAAGTGAGTGTGTATATATCAAGTTCAATGATTTTGCTAACCGTCTTCTACCAATGGCTTATATATCTCTTGCGAGAGGCTGTTCAAGATGATTCACAAAGCGCCTGACCCTGTCAGAAGCAAACTGTCTTGAATCTCACACAACCTTCTCAGTTAGACTTGCTACACAATTGACCCATGAATTTGAGTGTTACCAGACCATAGCTATACCAAGCACTGTGAGGCAGTGGAGCGGCTAAAAACGAAAAGTTGGACGGCACAATAGTAACTGGAAAGGGGAAGGGAAGCCTTTAATTAAGGATCAACCATTACAAAGCACAAAGGAGCTAAGTAAGTTCAACACCACCGAGCGTTTAGCTCTCTTGAGACTTGTTGGCCTTCTTGTTGTGCTTCTTGGCGAATCTCATATTGCGGAGGAACTTAGGATCAACCTGTCGTCCAATAGTTGGCATGGATAATGCATTAGACACTAGGAGGACTAACGCGAAGTTCTAATAACACTTACTCCCTTGAGAGACTTGGCAGGGTAGTCACGGGCCTTCTTGATGCCGTTTCTGTGGGCCTTGTTAGTCTGGTTACGAGCGGTGTGGTTCTTCCTCTATAAATAACCCCCAGAAAACAACAAGAAAAAAAACAAGACAACAGGTCATTAAGAAGTCTATAGGATAACGGAAGGAATCCCGCATAGAAAGATAGCTGGTCGATCACCTACCTTTCCCATGGTTGATGCTTTCTTTGCTCTGACTGGTTTTGTGGTGAGAGCGCCACAAACTCTCTTTGGCAGGCTTTATTCGGGGTTCAGGACTTTAGAATATTCGTCTTTTCGAGATGTGCCTTTTCGAGACGAGTTTTCGAAAATGCCAAAGGGGTGAAACGGCTGTGATAGAGAAAGGAGCAGTTGATCGATGAGAACAAAGTTTGAGCTGTGTTATGAGATTTTAAATTAACTTGGTTATTTTTAGTTCAGTTTTGAATCTTAAGTTACTGTGATTTTGATTATCATGGAGAATTCGATGGTTAATCCACCTCGAGAAGGTGGTGGGGATAGTAATACAACAAGTAATACTCTTCGTTTACAAGTCAAACATGCTTTTGGTTGTCAACCCACACGACTTGATGCAATCCAATCCTTCTCTGCTTCCTCAGGAAATAAAGACTATTCAGATCGTCTAGTACATAAAATAGGTAAACAACTCTGTGTGTATGATCCTGAAACAGGTCGTCAAGAGTTTTTCGAAGGTCGTGCACGAAATCTAGTGGATATTGTACATTTCAACATTTCCACTAATGCACGTTATATCTCTATGTGTGAGAATATACGACATGAGAAAGCTAGTAATGATGCTGGATCTCAAGTTAGCATCTATTCCTTGTCGACTATGTCTCGATTGAAGACTTTACATTATTCCCTACCACGACCTTTCCTCTGTTCTACATTCTGTGGAGATGTGAAGTTAGTTGCTGCATTAAGTGATGAACCTGATCGACATATTGTTATCTGGCAATGGGAGAAAGAGAAAGTCTATAAAGTTATTGCTATCACAGTGTCGGCGTTGTTGTTACGATCAGCACCGTGTCAGACACTCATGCTAACGACTACAGGCCATGCTGCTCTCAAGCATTGGACCATTGCTCCAGATGGAAGTTTGAAATGTGGCAACTTCTTACCACCTGCTAAAGAATCATTAGATAACTACACAGATCATGTATGGCAAGTTTCCTCATTGGGTAATCATCGTATGATTGTTCTAGTAGATCCTGATACTAATAGTGAGATCAATCGCAATCGAAGACAATCGATTTATATCTTTGAAGGAATGGATCCAGCTCACGCTGGTGCATCCTCTACCAATGCAATGGGTATCAGTAGTAGTAGTTCAAGTGGTTTACCTATTAGCATGGAATTAAAACAAACTTTAGCATTAAAATTAGATCCTGGATGTCGTATTGAAAAGATTATTTGCTCACCTAAGACACTTATGGTTGTTGGATATGGTGGGTTTATTGCTGCCTATGAGCGCACTGATGATAAACAAGAGCCTTATGTAGAGTCACGCAGATTGTCCCTGGGCGACAAGCATCTTATTGGTGGAGCTATTTATCCCTCAGATGAAAAGATGGTCTTATTGACCAAGCAAGGACGTCTTCTGACCATGCAATTAGATGTCACGATCGATCAGATTAAGAAGACGGTAGCTATGTTAGGCAATAGCGCTGGAGGTGAAGATGTTGATAGTGTTCACAGTCAAGATGGTGGTGGGTCGATTAACAATAGTTCGGCCGCGGGAACGAATGCATCAAACTCATATAATAGCTCAAGTGGTATTAGTGATATGCGCTCAGGTGGTCATCATACAGCGGCTATCTTAGCAGCTGATATTGCCTTTGAACGACCTCTCATTGTCTCCGTTGCAGCTGATGCTACTGCCCGTATTTGGAACTATCTCACAGGGAAATGTGAAGTTGTTCATTCTTTCCGCATGGAAGAGCCTATAACAGTTGCTTTCCATCCATCAGGATATCAAATCTTAGTCTCTTTCAAAGATCGTATTCGTTCTTATCATGTCTTGATTGACAAAATAAAACCATTCCGTGAAACTATTGTTAAAAACGCCAAATGTTTGAAATATAGTAATGGTGGTCAATATTGGGCTGCTGCTTCTGCTATTAATGTCTCTGTTTACGAAACACGTACTTTCACTCAACTTGTCAACTATCAAGGACATCAACTGACCGTAGTTCGGTTGTGTTGGGCACCAGGCGATGAAGTGCTCTTTTCTGCTGGTATGGATGGTAATGTTTATGGTTGGCCAGTTTCTAGAGAAGGTCGAATGGAAGTGGTTGCTGCTAATACCAGATCCTCTGCTATCTTGGATATGGTGGCGGATTGTCCTTCAACGGTCTTCCTTGCCTCCACTAAAGACCAAGATGATGATGTTAGCACGGTGGGCAATCCATCAGGCAATGTTGGACAATCTACAGGCAATAACAATATCAATTCCTTGAGTACTAATAAAGCCCAATCCAATGCGGTTGTTAATACCAAGAATGAAGATGCTCAAGCTTTAACGCAATTCCAACAAGCTGTACTTCCTGATAATCGATCTTGGTTAGTGATCTCTTCTTTAGATGGACATTTACGAATGCCTGTGTGGTCTTTACAAGCAGTAGCAAAGCAACAACCTCATCATCCTGGCCATGGTCCCAGTGCTGCCACTGTTAGCATCCTGGCATCCTCACAAAATGCACTTAGCAAATACTATACCAATATTGATAGTATGTCTATAATGTATGGTGATTCTTCTATCAGCATGACAGCAATGGCTTTGTCAGCTGATCGTACGAAACTCTTTGTTGGTACTAGTATGGGGTCTATTAGAATCTATCCTTGGCCTCCAGACCCTAACAACATGCCAGCATATGTCCCAACAGGCGCTACAGGTAGTCATGCGACTGGCCATGAAAAAGGTCGTGCCTCTCAGCATGGAGGTACAGGAGGAGGAGAAGGAGATAGAGAGCATGGCAGCAATCATCTTCCTCCAACTGTAACACATGCTAGCTTATGTGTAGAGTATTTCACACATTCAGCTGCTGTTGTCTCTATTGCCTTAGGTCCAGTTGAAAATACTCTTATTTCAACAGCTGCAGATGGATCCATATTTATTCATAACTACACTAACCAACCTATCACTAATGCTAATAAGAAAACTCGAGGATCATCTCCTAATAATCAAGCAGGTGCTTTATATAGTATGGAGTTTGAAAATACAGAAGAAGGTATTCAACTTAATCGAGAAGTTGTCTTATTAGCTGTAGAAGATATTGAAGATCATATTAATGATATTGTTGATTTACATAAACTATTAAATGAAACACGTGCTAAGAATGAATTTCAAGCAAGAAAGTTAGAAGTTGAACATAATGAAGCTCTTCGTCGAGTGACTGAAGTTCATGATCAAACATTAAATAAAGAGAAAGATAACTTTGAAAAACAACGAACAACATTTGATAAGAGAATACGAGAACTTATGGCAACTATTGAATCTAAAGAAAGTGATCATATTAAAGTTTTGACTGAATTAGAAAATAAATATGAACATAAACTAGCTGATCAATTAGAACGATATGATTTATTATCTGAAAAAATGCAATTATTAAAACAAAAATGTGAAGGTTTATTAGAAGCAGAGAAAATCAATTTTGATAAACAAATGACTGAATTAAAAGGTCGATTTAATAGTGAAGAAAAGAGATATAAGTTAGAGAATAAGCGTGCTGTAGAAGATAAAATTGCTAATGAAAGTGCTTTGAAAGAGATTATTAATCAACAAGAAGATGAATATGAAGATGAATTACGACAATTAATTCAAGCAGCAGAATCTGAATTAGTTTCAGAAAGAGAGACCATTTTGAAATTACGAACATTAGTACAAACAAAAAATACGAAATTAGATCAATTAAAAAAGAAATTAATTGAATTACAAAGTGCTAGTAAAGCCAGATTAGCATTATTAAATCAAGAAAAGACAGAGAAACAGAACTTATTAGCTATTATTGAACATTATAAGAAGAATCTAATTGAAAGAGAAGATGCATTAGCAGAAAAAGAAAAACTTGTTTTAGAATTACGATCGAAAACACGTACTTTAGAAAACTTTCGTTTTGTATTAGATCATCGTTTACAACAGTTATCATCAGAACGTGGTCCTATTACATCTCATATTGAAGGTTTAGAAAAACATATTTCTACAATGTATGAAGAATTAGTAGAAGAATTTTCAAATAAGAAAGCTGCTACAGAAGCATCTGTTTTAAAAGATCAAAAAATTACTTGGATTTCTCAAGATTTGAATAAAATGAGACAGAATGTTCGTGAAAAAGAACAGACAATTGCTGCTTTCAAGAGAGATTTAGGTAATATTATCAGTTCTATGGTCGTGGGTAAAGAACTAGAAGAGTCTGTTAAGATGCTCTATAAGAAATTTGTTCGTGGAGAGATTACGGGTGTATCAGGGAAGAACTCAACAGTGAAGCTTAACTCACGAGTTGCAGAAGCTGTGTCTGAGCTCATGCATAGTGGGATGCAAGGCAGTTTGAATCATGGAAGTGGTGGGAAGTATATTGATGTAGATGATCAGTCCTTTCTTTCCACGGATAGTTTGGTCAACCAAAACAAACATATCGGTACAGGTGGAGTTGCTCATCTGCCAACTCTTACTGCAGGTGCTGGACATTTGATAGCAGCTGGTCAAGCAGGTGCAGCTATCAGTGGTGGACCTAATCGAACATTAGCGAAGGATGTCGAAGAAGCATTAGTAGAGACTGCTAAAGAAGCTGAACGACAAAAGAAGTTCGTTGAGCGTCAAGCTTCCAATTTAAAGCACCGCCTTCAAGCAACACAGAAAGAAGCTCATGTCTTAATCCGTCATCGTCTACATGAAAACTCCGATCTTCTTTTCGAGAACAATGATCTAAGAACGGAGAATAAGGAATTACATCGCAAGTTAAACATACACAAGCAACAAATTGAGCAGTTAGAACGAACAATCAAGGCACTCAAGAATGCTCCACTAAACTCATCTGGACCTCTGCCATTCTACATGCAAGGATCACAAAATATTGCAGCTGAAGGTGCTGCACCAGCTGCAGTGTCAGCTGATAGCTTCCAATCGGTCCCCAGTGACATTGCTGCTGCCGTTAATCGTGCAGTGAACCAAAACGATCAAGATGTTGCACCTTGGGTGGTGCACAATTCGTTACCACCACCATCACCTAATGGTGAAATAGGCGCTTTGCTTCTCCCTAATCGTCGTCCAGATGATGCTGACAGCATTCACACTCTGACAGGCAAACCTATCTCGCCTGCTATTGTTGGTTCACAGTCGATGCCCATCTTAAATGCAAATGGAGATATTGATCCATCGTCGTTAGCTTTGAACGTATTACAGAAACATCTCAACAATACTCTATCCAATATTTCTGGGAAGCCTCAGAAGAGTGCATCTTCTTCTGTTTTGCAAGGTAGTGGAATTAATGTGGTACGTAGCTTGCAAAGCTTGCAAGGCGTTGAAAGCAAAGGACGAGGAAGCAAATCTGCTGGAAAAGAGAGAATTTCGTTGGCTTTACCACAGACCAACAAACAAATCGAAAAGCTCACGAAAGAAATGGAAAGTCTGGCCGAGCAATTGGATAACACTTACCGCGAAAAGGAGCTCTATCGATTAGAAGTGACGAAGCTGCAACGCCAAATGCAGCAATTAAGTCAACAATCATTGAGTCATGCCAGTGGAGGAAGCGTTGGCCAACAAAGTCGTACGGATGGAATAGCAGATGGAAGTATTGAGAACAATGCCTCTGCCACATTGCCTAATCGCTCACAAGGTTCTGTTGTCTTTGTGGAAGGCAATGATTTTGATGAAGATAGTAATGTTTTGCATGCTGATCTGTACGGTTACCCGTCTGAAGAAGACCGGCAAATCATGCGTATTGATGGTTTACAGTCTGTTCCAAGCTCAAGCAGTGCTGCTTATCGTCCTACAGGATCTACTTCTTCTCAGCGATCGGTACGGTAGTCTATTATTGCTGTTTTCTTCATCTCTAACTGGTTGTTGTTCATGTTTTATACAGAGGTCTCGAAGCACAAAGAGTCGTCCTTCAAATCCTCTCAATGATAGCGGTGATGCCAATGATGGCATTATTAATAGCATTGATCAGGAACAGTTCTCTTTGCAATCAACTTAGACCGGCAGCAGTTCCATTGTGCTGTCTTTCTCATGTGTATTTAATAATACTTCATTATATCCCCCCCCCCCCCCAAATCTGGGTGTTCTTTGCTTTATTTATGTAATTGTAATTGCCTGCAAAGCTTAGGTTGTTTCACAACCAAGCATCTGTGTGGCCTTGGGTGCGGGCAACCACCAAAATCTGGCAGTTATCTTGTTGAAGTTTGGTAGTGAAGTTCCGTTGCAGCGCGGCAGAGTGAGACAGAAGTGCATGCTTGAAACACCAAAATCTGGCCGTTGTCTTGTTGAAGTTTGGTGTGAAGTTCCGCTCAAAGGCGAGCAGTGGCGGAGGTGTGACCGTCAACAACCAATAGCCTCCGCCCTGCTTGGCAAGCTTTGAATGGCAAAAGGGCCTCGCCAAGACCTGATGGAGGTATCTTCCTGTCTTATCAATAAAGAAGATCATTCAATGGAAGAGGATATTCTTCGATTAAGTACTCTTCGTGTCCCCATACCCGCTGATGAATTCGAAAGATTGAAAGTCCTCCGTCAAAGTCAAATTCTTCGACCCTCTTCGGCAGATGGTACTCTTGACCGCATCTGCCAACTAACCTATAGATTGTTTAAGGTGAGATTATCCACCAGTTGATAATTTCTATCTCTCGTTCTCATCGTGCTGTTCCAATTCAGCCCTTGGCCGCCGCAATTTCATTCATGGAGGTGGATCGCACGTATAATAAATGTGGTGCGGGAGTATATGGTGACTCTGTGCCGCGAAATAACAGTTTATGTGCATATACGATTCTGGATCGAAAAGTTTTCGTCGTCGCGGATTGTTCTCAAGACGACCGCTTCAAGGATACTCCCGATGTGTTGGCGGGCCTTCGATTCTATGCTGGCGCAGCCATCATTTGTGCTGGAAAGAAGATAGGTACACTCTGTATCGGTGAACTAACTCCGAAGCATGACTTCGATGAAGGTCAGCAGGCCAAGCTAAGAGAGTTGGCAGATCTTGTGGGAGACATTGTGGAGGCAAGAAGACAGAAAGCAATCTCTCATGACGTTGATGAGGCCAAACTAATCATTGGAGCCTTGCATAACTTGCAGCCATCTCTTCATGCATTAATGGATTTGAAGGAGAAGTTGCGGCAGATTCTGAAAAGCCCAGCGGATCTACAAACCCTGCTCCGCACCACATCGCTGTTCAAAGAGAAAGTTGGTTCACTTTGCAAACAAATAGAGTTGTCTCTTCTTGCTAGTCATTGTCCGCAGTATACAGAGAAAGAAATGAAAGATTTCTGTCAAACTACTTCAAGTCAAGCTTTGATTGACGTATTAAATGGTATTGTGCGAGAGCAAGGAGAGACTCGTGTGGAAGTGGACTCTTCCTTATCCAACGGTGCTCTAATATCCTGTGACAATGATGCCTTCAACTTGATCTCCAAGGTGATTCTCTCGTTGTGGATTGATCGTCCACGAACTGGAGCCAACGAATCAGTCAAGATTTCTCTCTCTCTATCCAATGCTAACGATAATGACCAAGCTCCCCATTCAAGCCATCACAATGGGCAACAATTGCATATTCAATTCACCCATCTTAGTTCTGAAGACAATCATGAGCTTTCGTTGGATGAAAGTGTCGTCAGTCATTGCTCCACGTTGCTATGCCAACAATTGTCTCAATCGCATCATGGCGACTTCCATCACTCCCTCTCGGCAGGTCTGAAGAGGAGGAATTGCTCCTTCTGGTTGCCGTGCGAAACCCCATCCATTGATAAGACACAGAGAGAACTTGGTGACCCGCAGGATCTTTCTGTCACCTCCACGGTAGCTACATCTGACGATATTGATAATTGCCGCACAGTGAAATATGCCGACATTGCTGGTGGATGGTGTTCTGGACATCTCGCTGAGGCAAACTCTGAACGATCGTCTCTGCCACAGGTTTGTTCAATAAACATAAATCACGACTGTAGTGGCCGCTGTGTTGTAGATATGAGTTGCAGCAACAGTTATGATCGTCGCAGGCATCAGATTCCATCAATTATCTTGCATCCTATCATCCCAAATAACCGTACACCCACTTCTTTTAGCAGTCGAAGACATCAACAACTTCCCAATCAAGTTCAAGCGATATCTATTGTAACATCCAGCGAGGATCTGGTGACACCTGAAAAGAGGGTCAAGAAAAGTGAAGAAGGATCTTCTTCTATTCAGTCCTTATTGGGACATCTATGTGGTACTATTCGCCGATTGGTGACAACTCGGTCTAATAGTTATCGTCTTCATTCGAACCAATTAGTCCTTCCCGCCGCTCCTTGTGAGCACGACGATGCTGGCAGTGAAGCTTAATTTTAGTCGTATATCTTAAATTGTGGTTATGCTTCTCCATAGAGTTGATTTCTTCTCGATCAAGTCTATATCTCAAGTGTGTATTGTATCTGTGTTATTGTCGCAAGTTAAGTTTGTCAAGATCCTACGAAGTCGTCGATGACAAGTAATTTTAGTTTTAGTTTATTAATGCAATGTTCGTCTTTCCGGTAGTAATTTGTTCGACACTGTAATGTTTTGGACCTGAGGGAGCGTTGTTGTGTTGAATGATGTGTTTCATCGACTCATCTATTCATGACGAGGTGGAGTTTTAATTCAATGCTGTTGATATACTCTTTGTCGTGGTTAGTTGGGCTTATAGTAATCCATATGCTATATCGGCAGATTGTTATCTATCATATACTAAATAGTAGTTTCGTAATGTAAACTATTGGATGAATGTTGTCTTAATGTCTTATTTCCTCTAATGTAGCTAAACAACGGAGTGCTTCATCTCTGGAGAGCCCCACCGTTTTGACTGGTTTTGCCTAAATTTGACCCTTTTTACCCACCCTGCCATCTTGTCTCATACAACGTACAGAGACGGAAGAGAGAGGATGTTCCACTGATTTGGATAATTGAAATATTATTGAAATAGTGTATGATACCAAGATGTTAGGAGAGCGGAAAGGTCCATCTTATCAACCATTACCTTCTAAAGATGTAGAAATGAATGATTTATTAAATAAGGTTGAAGAAGGCAAAGCCTTGTTGAAGAACAACTCTTCTTCTAAATCCCTCACTTCTTCTTCTGCTTCATCACCCCCCACAATTGGAGCTGAATCATCTCCATCTACACTCTCTCTATACGAGCTTTTCCAAGTACTCTCACCTTACTTTTGGCCTTCTGGTGAAGGATCTGATAATGTTTGGGTGAATCGTGCTCGATCTTCCTCCACCTGGCTTATGGTGATCTTGTCCAAACTCTGCAGTCTCACTGCACCACTCTTCCTTTCTCAAGCAACTAATGCTCTTATTCAACAACAACTTTCTACCGCAACATGGAATATCTGCTTTTATTCTGGTCTTCGATTAGGTGCTTCCGTGTGTAAAGAAGCACAATCCATGCTCTACATTAAAGTGAAGCAACAAGCTTCCATCCAGTTACAAGTTCAAGTCTTCACACATTTGCATAATCTATCACTACAATGGCATTTATCTAAGAAGACAGGCAGTGTGATGAAGTCCATGGATCGTGGTGTGGAAGCAGCCAATCAATTGATCACTTATTTGTTTCTTTATTTGATACCGGCTTTAGCCGAATGCTTAGCAGTAGTCATTCTATTCTTTGTCTCCTATGGTCAATATGGTTTAGGTGTCATTGTCTTCACTGGTGTAGCAGCATATTGTGGTGTCACTATTTGGATTACACAATATCGTAAACGTTATCGTGAAGAAACGAATAAGCATGACAATGCTTTCCATGACCAAGCAAACGATTCTATCTTGAATTATGAGACTGTAAAGTATTTTACTAATGAAAGCTATGAAATTAACAAATATAAGTCGTCAGTGTTTCAATACCAAAAGGCAAACACGTCAACACAATATTCGCTAAGTGCATTAAACATTAGTCAACAAGTAAGTCATCACTTGATATCCCCACAGTTCTTATCATTGCTTTTATGTTAACATCTTCACATTCTATTAGGTTATTCTAGGAGGAACGTTGTTTGCCTGTATGGTTGTGGCAGGAAGATCTGTCATACATGGCAGTATGTCCATTGGTGCTTGGATTGCTGTTCAAGCCTGGGTCAACACTGTCTTCCAACCATTAAACTTCTTAGGCTCTATCTATTCCGCTGTCTTTCAAGCTTTTATTGATATTCGTAATCTATCGGAACTGTTATCACAAAGTCCGGATATTGTGGATGATCTGGATGCTCAGCAGTTGGCCCTTCCCTCCGCTTCAACCGTAGTAATGGGTGGCATACCACGTAGTATCAACCCTGCTGGTCAAGGCATTTCTGTGGAGTTCCGCAATGTCTCGTTCAGCTATCCTGGCCAAGGAGAAGGAAGAGGATTGAAGAATGTCTCCTTTCTTGTTCCTCCTGGTAGTACCACGGCGATTGTGGGGCCTACTGGTGCAGGCAAGACCACGATATCGCGCTTGCTATTCCGCTTTTTTGATCCTGTAAAAGGATCTGTGCTCATTCATGGCCAAGACATTCGTCACCTTACTCAGGCCAGTGTTCGAAAAGCAATCGGCATTGTTCCTCAGGATACTGTCTTGTTCAACAGCACTATAAAGCACAATGTCGGGTATGGGAGATTAGAAGCGTCTTTCCAAGAGATTGAAGCAGCTGCCGATGCAGCACAAATTCGTTCATTTATTGAAACTGGTCTACCGCAAGGGTGGGAAACCATTGTGGGTGAAAGAGGGTTGAAACTAAGTGGAGGAGAGAAGCAGCGTGTGGCCATTGCCCGTTGTTTGTTAAAGAATCCACCTGTTGTATTGCTGGATGAAGCTACCAGTGCCTTAGATACTATTACAGAGAATAGTATCCAAGAAGCACTGCAAACGCTTGGCAAGGCGAGAACTGTGTTGGTCATAGCACATCGCTTGTCTACCATACGCAATGCCGATCAGATCATAGTATTAAGCCAGGGAGAAGTAGTCGAAGTGGGCAAGCATGAAGAGTTGTTAGAGCGACCAGACGGAGTCTATCGAAAACTATGGGAAATGCAATTAGGGAAAGGTTAATGGATGGAAAGTGTTGTGTGGGACTAGGAAAGCCTTAAGTTAAGAGATAAAAGTCGAAGTTTACCATTCGAAAAGGTGACTTTCCTCTCTCACACTATCCCGTCGTTTGCTTTGTCATCCTTGGTGTCAATCAAACAATTCCTAACAGACAATCAGAGATGAACCTGTCCAAACTAGAAGATAATTGTAATGCCATAAAGTTCGGCTGGTTTTGTTCTCTATTAGAGAAAATCAGTCGAACTTCCGGCACCAATAATAAACTTCGTCTTTTCTTTAGTCGTGAGTTAAAAGCACAACTGCAAGGGCAGTCCATCTACCCCTTGATGAGATTGCTCCTCCCTTTGGTTGATAATGAACGAGGAAAGTATGGTTTGAAACAGGCTATGGTAGCCAAGACTTACGTCCAAGCCTTGCATCTCAATAAGAATACAGAAGATGCACAACGTTTGTTAAATTGGAAAGACCCAACCAAAAGTCAAGGTGTTGATTTATCAAAAGTCATTGTTGGTGACTTTGGATTAATCTTAGAAGAAATTCTTCGTGTACGTGTGCAAATGGAGAATTCTGATGCGACTATAGGAGAAGTGAATAGTCTATTAGACGAAATAGCTGGTGCTGTCTCTGTAGAGGACAAGATGACTATTGTGAGGAATAAGATTCTTAATCGATTTAATGCTTGTGAACAGAAATGGTTGATGAGAATCATCTTTCAAGATCTTAAAATTGGATTAAAGCATGAAAATGTTTTGGGTGGATATTATCCCATGGCTGTCAAACGATATGATGAATGTACAAATCTACGAATGGTTTGTGAAGAGGAAACATTGAATGCTGCCTTGTGTGGTGTTCAGCTCTTCACTCATTTCTCTCCTATGCTTGCAAAAGGCTTTCCCAATGCCACACAAGGACAACTCCATGCCGTAGAATCTGCACTGTTAAAGCAACCATTTGTCATGGATTTGAAACTTGATGGAGAGAGAACTCTAATTCATATAGCCTCAGATGGTAGATTTACCATGTTTACTCGAAAGGGTAATGACTATACAGAGAATTATTGGCCTGTGGCTCATGATGTCATCGCGAGTGTGCGAAAACGATCGACTGGTTTGTCTGTTATCATCGATGGAGAGATTTGCGCTATGGAAGGCAGTACAAAGCAACTCTTATCCTTTGGTAAAAACTTAACAGTGGCGAAGTTAGAGCGAGAATATGGTGCAAACAAACAAGATCGACTAGGTTGGCATGTTGATCTTCCCAATTGGCTGTGTTTCATTGCCTTTGACATTGTCTATATTGATGGTGAGGGATGTGAGGAACACATTCAGGAGGCTTTGAACGCATGTGATTTATTGGGAAAGTATGAGTATGCACCTGGTGAAATTGCTCATTTACCACTGATTGTCAGACGAAAGCTTTTGGACAATTTACTCGAGCCAGTGGCTGACCGTGTGCAAATTGTTCAACACAAGTATGTCTTATCTGAGGATATTGATTTTCGTCGTAGAGAATTAGCGGATTACTTTGATACGATTGTTACACAGGGTCATGAAGGATTAGTTGTGAAGAGTTTGACTTCTCCATATGTCCTTGGTGAACGATCTCGTCGTTGTGCTCATTGGCTTAAGATGAAACCTGAATATGGTGATAGTATTGAAGATATTGATGTTCTCATTCTTGGTGGATATTATGGTGAGGCACAAAACTTTCGTGGTGATGGTATTTCCACTTTTCTGTGTGGCATTTTAGACGATGTGACGGGTGAGTATCAGACCTTCGCTAAAGTAGGAACAGGTTATTCATTCCAAGAACTTGCCAAACTACGTGAGAAACTAAATCCACATGCTATTCCATGGGATAGTAAAGATCAACCACCTGTTCATTTGCAACATTGGAAGATTGGCAAGAAAGATGATCGTCCGGATGTCTATTTCCTACCTGAAAACTCTGTTGTCCTACAGTTACGATGTGCTGAGATTGTTCCATCCACAGCTTTCTCAGCAGGATATACTTGTCGTTTTCCAAGAGTAGCGAGGATTCGATATGATAAAGGCTACACGGAGATTGTTCATCTTCGAGAATTAGAAGAATTACGACACAAACCAAAGATGCGAATAGTGCGATTTAAAGGTGCAACTGTTCTGGTGGATGGGAATGACTGCATCCCAGAGGAAGATGAAGGTTGTCTATCTGATGAGGTTGGACAGAAACGAAAGCAGACAGTGTCTTCATCTCATCCATCGAAAGCCAAACCTAAAGGTCCACTTGTTGATGAGCTGTTCACTTTAGAGAAGATTGCAAAGAAGAAGAAAGAAGAAGAGGGCAAGATCTTTGCGGGTAAGACCTTTTGTGTCTTGGAGAGTGACTTCACTATTCCCGATAGTCAGCGCAGCTTTACACGTGCTGAGTTGGTTGAGAATATTCGAAAACAAGGAGGACAAATCGTTGCGAGTGCTTCTTATCCTAATTGCCAAGTTATTGCAGGAACGAAAAGGTTAGTTTAGTGGTCGTATTCTTGTTCCTGATCTATTAAAGATGATGTGTTGGATGTTATGATGTCTTGTTGTGTTGGTGGTTTGTGATGATTGCCCAGGACATTACAACTGAAGAATTTGATTCAACAAGGAGAGAAAGACATTTTGGACTTCAGGTAATTAATGCATGACCCTAGTATAGCATAGTATACCATTCCCTTCCTCTTCTGGTTGTCTGATCTGGTTGGTGTAGTTTTATTGTGGCTTGTTTAGATGCTGGGTATTGTTTGCCAGAACATGTGCTAGACTTTGTGAGTGTGAGCAAAGCCAAACAACAGAGTTTTCGCAGTCAATACGACATATTTGGAGATAGTTACACGGAAGAAGTTCGTCCTGAGATATTCCAGAAGATCTTGAAATCAATTGAATCTGTCTTGTTGGGTCGCACAGCAGAAGCAGATATGGCTCGCAGTTATTACGAATGTTTGAAAAGAATGACTTGGCGAGAGATTAAAGTGGGAGAGCTGGACTTTGAAGAATGGCTCCCACTTGAGAATGTCTTCACATGCTTATATCAACCATCTGTCGTGATCTATTGCGATATTTATGCCTCGCTAGGTCCGCTTCGAGATGAGAGTGAGGAAGACAGTGTAATGGCAGTGGGTTATGACCCTACGTTGAAGATGGAAGAGGTGAATTACATGAAAGCATTGGCTTGTCGATTGCGTAGTCGCGGTGCTGTTGTTGTGAATGTCTTGGATCAAACAGTCTCACATGTTATCCTTTGTGCTCACAAGGCGACAGCGGAGGGTCGGAGTATTGTACGAGACCATCTCCACCAACTCCGTCTGAAGCGAGGAATAGGATGTGAAAAACGAATTGTTACATCTCAATGGGCTGAGAGGTGCATTGAAGAAGAGCGGTTGGTCACGCCCACCAGCGAGATGATCATCTCCTTGCTCTGATTGTTGTTACAGCAGTATTGTTTGTATTTTGGTGTATTTGCATTAAATGTATATTTTTCATGATATTACAAAACGAAGAAGATAATTAAAGTATTTCATCTTATGTCATTTTTTGATTTATCTTGTATTTCACTAAAGATCTTGATGGTTTGTTTACCTAATCAAACTAATCCAGTGCATTAAACCTATTAAACTACCCCAACTGTAAAGTCAAACGACGAAACTGACGGTCTAGGAACTTTAGAAGTCCAAAAAGTGAACTTTCATCAGTGCCACAAGCGACTTTGTTGTCCGTTGGCTGTCCTTCTCCCTTCTCTCTCTTTGATTTTCGACAATTTTCATACAGGCTTTAGAAACCTGAAAAGAATAGTTTCATCAGTGATAAGTATGACTTTGCCGATGCTGTGGGGGTGATATTTTCAACGTCTTATTAACAATCAAAACAAGAATTGAAATTCCTTCATCATCTTCTTTTTCCCTTTTACCATCTCTCTCTCATGACAAGATTTCAACTTCCTTTCCATGACTTATTATTTACTCGTGAATATACTCCTTCAATAAATCTAAAAAGTCTCATAGAAGATGGATTAGAAGATTCATTTCTTCTTCATCCAGAAAATGTGCAGAAAATTGATTTACTCTTACCACCGGATGTCTCTTCTACTATTGCCATTGACATCTCACCTGATAGCTCCACCTTTGCTAGTACACATGGTGATCATACAGTGAAAGTGTTTTTAAGTCATTCATTAGAACAAATTCGCAATTTTCAAGGTCATCCGCGCACGCCATGGACGGTCAAGTACCATCCGACTAATCCTGACCTCTTGGCAAGTGGATGCTTGGGTTTTAATGTAAGTCTATCCTCTCCTGTATTGTTCCTAGTTATTACGACTATGGGGGGGTGAGGAGAGGAGGGGCTGCTGTTGTAATGTTATTGTTAATGTTAATGTTACGGTTGTTTGTAATGTTGTTGTTATTGTTTGTTGTTGTGGTAATTTATCTGGTGGTTGTTAATGTGGTTGTTCTCATTATCAATGCTGTCATTTGTTAATGTGGTGGTTATTGTTATTGTTGTTGTTAATGTTCTTTATTGTGGTGGTTATTATTGTCGTACTATTGTGGTGGTTATTAATGTTGTCATGTCATGTGCTAATGTCGTTTGTTGTGGTTATTAACTTTGTTAATGTTATTGTGATGTTGTTAATGCTAATGTTGTGGTGGTTGTTGTGGTTAGGTTTGTGTTTGGAGTATTAAAGAGAATCGATGTATTCGTTCAATCGTTCTTGATGCTTGTATCATCTCTTTATCCTTCCATCCTTCAGGACAGTATATTGCTGTCTCGAGTGGATCAAATGTTGAGATTTGGAAATGGTGGTCAGACAAGGAAGGCGGCGATCCGTCCTCCACGACAACACCTGTGCGTGTCTTTCCCACAGTCAACAACGTCGTAGCAATCCATCATAATCGTAATATCAGAGCTGTCTTCTTCCATCCTTCTGGTCAGCATCTACTTGTCGCTTGTCCATGTGGTTCAAGACAACAGAATGATTCGAGTACATTGGTTCATTCTTCACTCTTTGCATTACATGTGGATACAATATTTGAATCTTTTAATGTCGAGACAAACTTTGATTTCATTTTAGAAAGCTTTCCAATCATCCTCCCTCAGGTTAGTTAGTTAGCCATTACCATGAGGTGATGATGATGATCTGTTAATGTTATTATATTGGTGTTGGTGTTGTTGTTTAGGTTCATTTATACTCTGATGGAGGGTTAGATATCTCTCCAGATGGAGACTATCTTGTAACTTGTTCAGCTCTACCAGAAGAACAAGTTGTTTCTCGTTCTTCTTCATCTACTAGCAGTGGTAATAGAAGTGAGGAAGCGACTGGTCCGCTGTCTCCGCTGTCCATCTCTCAACAGATTGAAGAAAGTCCTTTACTACCTCGATTAGCACTTCCCGTGGGGGTCCATGGCTCTCCATCACTTGCTTGTCCACCAAGTCTTCCTTCCTCCTCACTATCAGCGGCAGCAGCACAAGAGAAAGGCAAGCAACAGACAACCTTTGCCTTCCCCAAATGGTCGTCAAAGTCTTCTGCGGGTGAAGATGAAGACAGTCTAGCTGCTAGAACAGAAGTGATGATGAATATTACCAGTCCAACGATGACGAGGAATAGTCCATTTCGAATCATTTGCTATGAGAGAATGCTCGCAGCTCAAGCACGTTGTCGTTCCTCTGAACCTCCGCGTTTGACTGCTGCTATTCCTATCCCAACAGCTGGCGGTGGTAGCGGAGGAGCAGCAGGAACGAGTCAGTCAGCTGGTCGTCCTTCTTCGAGCAGTCCTAAGAAGAAGAACTGTGTAGCGCTATTCCGTCTCACTCTGTCTCATCAAGGGAAAGGCCTACGAGCAGATACTGTGAGTACAATGTTTCTACCAGGCAAACTCGTTGGTGCCGTGACTTCCGTCAAACTCTCTCCAACAGGTCGTTATGTTCTTCTAGGCTATGGAGTACGTGGAGAGCATGGTATCGTAATTGATCATGTTGATCCACTCGTTGCTTGTGAAGTTCTTGCTATTACTCCCAAGAAAAAGGATGATGACAATAATACACCTAATACTCCTGTCATACCATCCTCTATGTCTCGTGTGTTTGTACTCACTAATGATATAGATGAAGTCAATATTGTCCAATTTAACAATCTGCCTGGTTCGGGTATTGTTTATGGGACGAAGAAAGGTAACATGCGATGTTTTCGTCGTATTGTGACCTAACAGAGTAGTACAAGCCAATCAGCATGTGATCAACTGTTTCGTTTTTTTAACAACAATTAAGGTTACTATTTGGTTACAAAGGGGGATAGTCAATCAAGTCTGTCTATCTCAATGGAAAAGGGAAATGCAACCAATCTGTGTAGTAGCATGAGTGACTCTGTCTTATGCCATATGTCTCATACAGTAGCAGCATGATACCAACAACTGTCAACTAATGACTCTTCCTCTTATTAGGAGATCAGATGCATAGGTTGTCTAGTGCTAATGCTAATGCTAATGCTAGTGGTAGTGGTAGTAGTACTACAGTTATTACCAAACTTGTATCTCTCACACTTATTCTCATTTAACAAGTGATGGAAAAAACTGTAACTATAACACTTTGTTTATAAATTACTACTACTTGTATTACTTTCATCATTAAACTAAACAATCTTTGAACTTTCGCATTGAACTGCGGTAGCATTATACAATAGGTTGCAAGTGCTTCTACTACATCATCAGAACAACAACTTGACTAATCTACACCTTGATTATACTTACGAAAATCAATAACGTTGTTGTTGGTGTTGTTGTTGTTGTTAACTCTATCTACAAAGGTATCGCACATCATCAGACGCAATGAAGGCAGCAGTCGCTATCTTAGCTTAGCACTCCAATCGGTCATCGTGACAATAATCCCATTAGCCTCACCTTGTCTCATTTCATCTTACAGTAGTTGACTTGTTCTTCCGTCTCATCTTTGGAGATGATCTGTCGTGGCAAGAAGGTAGACGCTGCACTATTGTTACGACTACGAACAGAGCGACGATGACGTTTACGACGTAGAATACGATAAGTCAGCCATTCTCCCAAGAAGAGTCTGAAAAGAAAGCACAAACACAAGCACAAGTTGTTAGATTGATCAATTGTGTTATAGGAAGCAATAGAGAAGGAAGAAGAAGAAGAGGATGATGATGATGATGGTAATGGTAATGTCTACTAACCTGACATGAGCAAGATCTTGATATTTTGAAAAGCATCGATCAGCATAGGATGTAAAGTGTTGTGTATTGACTATTCCTTCTTGCATAGCAATACGTGCTCGTAGAGGAGCAATGACACGATCAACATCGACATCAAGATATCCAGAGGCGGCATTGATCGAACCAACTTTCTCCCAAGCTAGTGTATTCTCTTCCAAGCCACCTGTAAAGGATATATTAAACTGTTGAAATGTCTTAAGAATGGCACGAATAGGACGAAATAATTCCAAATCATCTTCTGATAAGAGCTCACGTATCAAACGATGTAATGAATTTGTAGTGCTAGCTAATACAACTTGAGAAGAGGATGTGGAAGATGATGACAAAGTACTCAAAGAATTCAACAAGTGGTGAGGATAGATACGACGTAAACGAGCTTGATAACGCTCATATTGATAGGTGATTTGTCCGATTAGTTCATTCAAGAGAGGACTATCAGGGGAAAGGATGGAATCGAGAAGCATGACATCTGATTGAGTTGCTGCCGCTGCCACTCCGTCATTATTATTGAAATGTGTATGAACCTCCAGATAACGGCAATTCGGCAACTCTAATTCATCACCAAATAAGTGTTCCAGTTCTCGAATACTTGCACGTACTTCAAGCAGATTGGTTGCACGAGACAGCTCCGTGGCATTGTATAAAGATCCGTGATGAATGAAATCGTCCAAGTATAACACACTTGTACTACTTGCAATAGGCAATCGTTGTGAAGGACTTTGTGTTACTGTTCCTACGAATAGTTCAGGAAGACAAAGGCCAACAATGTATGGGACAGGTGCATCGAGAACTTCTTGTGCTAGAGGCGGTAAGACAGGCACAAAGATTCCAGCCCATCGAAATGGTGACAAAAGATGAAGGAAGGCAGTACAAACCAGTGATATCAAAGCAGGATCACTGCCAATCACAGCCAAAGACTGCTCTAAGAGCAACAAGGAATGAATCTGAGCGATAACAGAAGGAGGAAGAATCTTGCAAAGCACTGCCAGACACCATTCCTAACAACATCATCATCACACACAGAGAGAGAAAGTTAGCAAGTAATAATCACAAACACAGAGAGAGAGGGGAGGAGAAGGAGGAGCAACAACAGACCTCAAGCTTGATCACTGCCTTTGGCACTCGCAGAGCTTCCTGATCGACATATCCTGGATAAGACAAGAGCATGGCTCCTTTCAGATTCGACACACTGTTAATCACTTTAGCGAAGTCTAAAGAATAGAGATAGGTGAGGTAGTCTTTCATCAGTCCTTGTTGCAGTCCCAGCAGTGAAGCATAAGAGCGCAAGGAAGAGATGGAATCATCACGAGCACGATCGACACTGACCGACTGCAGAGATCTGCTCGAAGTTGACGCGCCTTTAGGAGTTGCGCGATGAGAATGAGAAGTTCGTGATTGATCTTTACGTGCAATAGCTCGTAAGATCTGGAAGAAGAGTGCTGGTAGAGGCTTATCACTGAGGAAGATGTACGCCTTCTCCGCCACAACGACTTTCTTCTCTTTTCGAGGCAAATGTTGGTGATGTTGTTGTTGATGTTGTTGATCTTGTCGTGACGCGAAGAAGACTTTCGAATGATTAGCCTTGCCAGAGTTTGAGTTTGGATCTGTTGTTGACTCTCCGCCGTCATCAGAGATGTCAGAGAGAGAATGTGAAGATTGCACTGATTTGCGGTCTTGGCAAGACGAAGCAGGACTTGGTAAGGAATAATGGGGACTTGTTGCTGAAAATCCAAATCCAACTCGAAAGGACAGTCCATCTGAAACTAGACAAGACAAGACAAGCAGCAATCATTGTTATTATGAGAGAAGGGAAACAGAGTGATAGTAGTAGTATTTGTTTTGTTTGTATTGTTTTGTCACCTTGATTGGTTGGTTTGGGTGAGTCAACAGCTCTCTTCAAGATATTCAAAGCATGTCTTCGACCAGACATACGCTTTTCCTTCCCATTCATCGCCATCGTCTCTCCTCCTTTCACCTCAGTGGTACCAGGGATAGAGAGGTTCTCAATAGAGGAGTCGGAGGAGATATTCGACAATGTTCTCACTTTCCCTGTGCTACTGCTACCACTCTTGTTGCCCAACAAACCCCACGTCCCTCCCTTGCTTGTCTTCTTCTGTAACTTGGCCATAGGGTCATTGTGCTTCTTCTTACGTGACATTAACCCCGCAATAAACCCTTTCAATCCACCTCCGCCGCCATTACTTCCTGTTCCTTTACTCGTTCTTGCTTGCCTCGGCTGTGAAAAGCGAGGATCAATAGAAGGTTCCCTCGAACGAACAATATTTTGCTCCCATTTCATTGCAATGGAAGTAGTTGTCCATGCTCTCTTTCTCTGGACATAGGTCTTGAGTTTGTGTTTGATTGTATTCGCAGCAATAATCGCTTTTTCAATTTCTTCCAATTGTTTCAATAGAATAGGTGTAGGAGAGGTTAAACGAGAGGTAGTAATCAAACAACAAGCATGATAGACACGATTGGTAGCATCAGTAAACTGTAAAAGTTGATATCGACTACCAAATCGATCATTATTAGATCCTCTTTTCGAACGCATTGGATTAGCTTGAACACGTTCTTGAACTCCTCCTTCTGCAAGACGCCATTGACTTAACTTGACCCGTTCTAATCGAGCACCATGAGGGAAACAGTATTCGTGTAGATTATCTACTATAGGAGGTGTATTTTCAGGGAATTGATAGACAGAACGTGTTGGTTGGAAATGCGCCTGGTTGAGTGTCTTCCTGCCTGTGATAAGCTCTGGTTCAATATCCACCACACAGAATTGGACAAAGAAGTTCTCCTTCTTCGTGTGCAAGGCCTGGCTTGTGAATGGTGTCCCAGGAGGCACAGAGGTAAACCGTGGCGTCGTCTCCGCGGTCAATAACGTGGGCGATGCCACGGAAGGTGAGTCAGGGACTAATCCTGAGGGACTCACTTGAAGAAACGGCTTTGTATCCATGTGAATATTCAAACCCATCGAGTAGCGGGTAGAGCGCAACGCAATCGACATGCGCGACGACTGTCTCCTCGCAGTGGCGCTGCCCATGGCCTTGGGTGTCTCAGATAGAAGGAGAGATCGATTGGTTCCACTCATAAAAGGTCTAGCTTGTGTAATCGCTCCTGCGGGTGTTTGTAAACTGTGATTGTTAAATGTTCCGAAGCTGCCCGGCCGCAGCACAAGAGGCGATGCTCCTGTAGAAGATAGAGGTGGTTGAGGAAGGTCGAAGTGAAGGTTCAATTGTGCTGATGTCAATCCTGCCTGAATTGCTGCCACTTTGCAGTCGATGGCTGAAGTGTCAAAGTCACCAATCAATTGTCGCAATCGATCAACCAACTCCTGCACATTGCGATCAAGTGGGTCCACTTTAAAGAAGGCCAAGTCTGAGGAGACGGTGGAGGCGGGAGCGAAGGTGGCGGGCTGGAAGGTGGAGGAGGAACTGCTCCTGACCTCCTCGTCCCCCTGCGCCTGCTGTTGGTCGTCATCCTCCTCTGTCTCGATCTTTAACGTCTTAAATCGCCAACTATTCGCATTTCGACTGACTGGGCGATCATAACGCAAGCAATCTTCATGCTTCTCTATGATCTCTCGGAAGGGATTGCTCATTTCTTGTCATGGAGGAATGTTGAACAGTTAGGTTCCACTTCTTCCAATTCCTCTTGGGCAGCCGACACAGCGAGTCAGTGCCAGATTCCTCTTAACTTAATCCCAAAGAGCCAAAATCTGGCCGCCTAGCTGCTAACTACTGTACAATAGTCCAGTGCAGTCTACAACCGGTAGCAGAGGGAGTCTATTATCTGGTCTATCACTTTACATTCAGTGTAACTTGTTAAGGATAAATAAGAACGACAAATGCCATTCGAGAAAAGCTACATCATCTATTAAGACTGCTAGACTATTAAATTGCTCTAACCGAAGAGAGAGAGAGAGAGAGCGGTAGCATACAGCACCCCAAGAGCCCCTTGCAAAGCATCGAGAGCAGATCACGTGTCACCGTGAAAGTCTCCTTGTTTTCCTTTCCATCCCACAACAAGTCCCAGGACCTCTATGGTCATGCCTCTGCCTCTCCCCTTCTTGTTGTTCTAGTTGTTATTGCTGCTTCATCTTCTCCGCTAGTAAGTAGGCAGGAGGTTGAGATAGGTCGAACTGTAACAGCTGTTCCTTCATGGAGATCACTGCATAAAGTGGACCCCCAGCTGCCACCTCTGACTTGCTAATCGCCTTCTGCCAGTAGCCCTTCACAAAGGCCTTGAACTCCACCAGCTTCTCAGAGAGCCTATTCTCGATAAAGATGCATCTGCTCTCATTGGAGGCATAAGCTGCCACCATGCAGAAGGGCGTCTGATCGACGAGGTTGACGAGCGCGGAGGAGGACAGCGTGCAGACTTTGTCTCCAGGAAAGAAGTCCAGCAGGTCTCGCACATCCTCTAAAGAGAGGGCAGAGGTAGGAATGACGATTAGAGCCTGACTAGCCTGCAAGTACTTGCGAAGGGTTTGTTCTTGTTGTTGTTGTGGAGGTTGTTTGAGATAAGCGAATCTTGTTGTCAAGGAGGAGGAATGGCGAGGAGAAGAAGAGAGAAAGAAGGAAGTGGTTGAAGAAAGAAGAGTCCAAAGCAGACAAACCAGCAGCAGAATCCAGCCAGTCGTCATCCCCAGTCTCTGTCTTCTCTCCAGCGACTCCAATAAGCGATAGTCTATACAAAAACACTGTTTATTCTCACGTTTCTATCGCTTACATTTATCACGCCACACTCATTGCAGAGTTATGTCAAACCAAATATGCAGAGCAGAGCAGAGCAGACCACATACATAGTCTACCCCTATAAATAGTATTGTAACCTCATGATGTCTAAACTCCTCCGACAGGTCAAGGCGACAATGTCGGCATTCGTGATCAACTCCTATTAGTGCACACCCTTCCGACAGTCAACTGCGCCAAGAAATGGAGATATGAAGAAATCTCGGGCAAGCTGCGATATACTTTACAACGACCACCGCGCAAGCACAGCACGATAAAACGATCACTACAACACTAGCTAGCTCTACAGTCTGTCTACCAAGAGTACAATAGTGTACAGCAGAGAAGAAGAGTCTGTTACTTCTAATCACAAGGACTGGTACAACGGTTCACTGCTAATATCACTCCAGGATGCAGAGAATTTACGAGCTGATGGACAGTTCGGGTAGCCTGCCTACCAGTCATATTAATACAGTATTTCACCCTGCGCTGCTCACAATCTTTCGCTCGCAGTTGTTCGGCAGACATTGCATTTGTATTATGAGGTCAAGTCAGAACTTCTTCACGCACGCAGAAGAACTGTCTCTCAAGCTTTAGTAGTACTCCTCCAGAATCAGCAGAATCCCCATCAGAACTGCCATTAGCAGTAGTAGATAACACCAGGTCGTCAACTAACGCAGGAAGAACGAGAAATTGGCCAAGTTCACCCACTGCCTCCACCCTGGCTGTGTCATAGCCAGAGGAGGAAGACAAAGCAGATGGGACAAAGTCGATCTCCAATGTTGGCAGCTGGAGAAACCCGACGCCCACAGGAATCACCCCCAAAACAAAATGCACAACTTTCTTGTCTTTCATCTCTTCTGTGCTCTCCTCCTGCTCGAGTACTCTCAGGCCAAGGTTAATGTACTGCGGGGAGTCGGCCTGACGGACCTCAATACCTCGCAGACCCAATCCTGAACCCAAGGTGTGAGAACGAGATTCTCCTCCATTCTCTTTTGGCTGGTCGAACAAAGATAGAAAACTACTTTCTAATGGGGCGGTTTGCCCTTCGAATGAGAGAGGGCGGAAGAGAATTTCATGCTTAAAGGCTTCAAAAGATATGGAAAGCGTTGGAAGGACACCGCCATTCTGAGTCGAACATGAGGAAGCAGAAATTTGCAAGTCGCCGTATAGCAAGGTGACAGTGCCAACTACCGTTCTCAGAAAACCTCGTCCACGCAACAACTCATTGGTCGTCACAGCGGCTAGATCGTTTTCCAACGAGATAGACGAGGAGGATGAAGAGGGGAATGGCTGTGTGAGGATTGATCGAGACTTTCCTCCACTACCGCCTCTTTTAAGATTGCCCCCAGCAGTAGTTTCTTCTTCAACAATCTCAACAGGAGAACGAAGAACTCCACTAAGATCAAAGCTCTCCACAGCTACGGTGGAAAGGTTGGCTAGCTTTCCTCCAGCTTCATCGTTGGCTGAACTCAATGTCTTACGGCTGTTTGCGTGAACTGGTCGCTTTGGATAGACATTGAGGGTACATACACCTTGAGCACAGCCAATAGAGTGGCCACCCTCTGCCTCTGCACTGGCACCTGAAGCATTTTGATCTCCTTCGACAAGGGAATAAACTTCGTCTGAATCCCGCAGATAGTAGATCGATACCACCACAGGCCAATCCTCTTTTGTGACAGACAACATAAACAGGGTTAAGCATTTTGTAGATAAAGAGAAGGAGAGGAAAGGTTACCTTTGGTGGTAGAATACAAGATTTGCATCGCGTAGTTTTCATCGGGTTGTAATTGGACCATGTCATTATTCTCTCCCGCGTTTATTCCAATTTCAACGGCACCTTGTTCAACATCGACTTGATTCTTGCGCTTCACTTCCTCCAATGGTTGCAGGTCCAAAGGTCCCATCAAGATATCAACACCATGGTCTGCATGATTTTGTGCTGAAACTTCAATCCACTGTCCATCCTTAAAGACAGCCAAAGAATAACCAACGAGGTAGAGGGTAAGTGGAGACAGGTTCTTGAGGTGGCAGTCCAGGCAAAACTGACTGACTCCTCTTTCCTCCCTATCAGCCGCAGTTACTTTCTCTCCCTCCTCATGAGGGCTGGACGAGAAGAGTAGGTGATGTTGCGCATACCCAGCCAATCCCTGAGTGACCAAGAGGCTGTCCTGGTAGGTAATGTCGAAGGCCAACGAACAGGTTGTCTGACGCATCTTGCCACTGATCCTCACCTCCAGAGGAATCTCATAGACTGTGTGAAGACCTGACATCGCTGGAAAGCGCCCAGAGGAAGTGATGGAAGATCCATCAATAGCTCCTATCTTGTCCCCGTCATCATCTGCTTCTTCTAATCCCTCGTCCTCATCTTCGGATGATGGCTGAATGGCAAAAGGGATTCTCATAGTCATAAGACGACTACCCGGAATGGAAACCGACAAATCCAATCCTTCCTTGCCATTTAACTCATCAGTGTCATCCAATGGACTACCTCCCGAGACAGGAGAAGCGGCGGAGGTGGAGGAATCGACGATAGATAAGTCGATTTCCCAGTCTTGTGTTTTGGCTAAATCGACAAGGATGCCATCGGGCCGCTCATTCTGTCCATCACTAGCCTTCACAGCTTCTACACCAGAGGCAGAAGTCATGGGAGCAGAGGCGGGAGCCAAAGCAGCGGGAGAATGGAAGGGGATCGGGGAGTCGGACGGAATGGGAAGAGAAGTCTTTCGCTGAGGAAGAGGGGATTGCACATCTTCTGACACAACAATGGCATCGCCTCCTCCTACACCATACTGGCTGCCGTATATACCTGCGATTGCGCAAGTTCTTTTCCTCACGGTTCTCCCCCTACTACCACCACTGCTCGTCGACCATCTCATTCTACCCTTTCCAGCAAGACGATTAATGAGATGGTATTGCGGTTTAACATCAATGCGTATGGTCTCTAAAGCCTCGGCTGCGAGGGTTTGGAGGCGAACTACTACACAGTCTCTACCTCTCCATTCGCAAAGGCGAGGCAGGTACAGCTTGGCAGCAAGTACACCATCTGTTGCTTCACTCTCCTTCACGATTGAATCGTCGAGAGTATAATGGAGAAGTGGGTGATGGTCAAAGAAGGTCTGAAGATCTCTGTGTGTGGCAGAAAGCGCACAACTCTCGTCAATCAACTCATCCTGTGTCAGCATGAACGGTTTGGGAGAAGAGATGGAAGAGGACCAACATCGAATGCTGACATTGTTGGATGAACAAACAGATGCCGCATTGAAAGTGGGAGCATGGTTGCCAAAGGAGGAGGAAGAAGAGGATGTGTTGGAGGACGTGGTAGTGGAAGAGGAGGTTAGAACTTGATCTGTAACCTGTGCTATGGTTGAGAGAAGAGGAAGATCTATAAATGCACTTCGCCCTGAGATTAGAATGATTCGGTGGAGGAAGTAGTCACCAAGCGAAGGAGGTGTTAGAGCAAAAGTACAGACAACTTTATCACCCGGACCAATCATGCACTGCTCTCCTTTACCATCTCGTGCTTCATCCTTTTGGCCTTCTATATGAACGTGCAATACAGAGCAACGAAACTCATCTTCTCCAACTGTGAGTAACTGATTGAGGACAGCTGTGTTCATCTCTCCCTGTAGATTACGTGCTGAATCCCAGAGGCTTCCAAGTCCTTCCAGCACTGCCCACTGTCTTGGTTGTGTTTGCACCTTGCGATACACTATGATAATATCATCCAAAAGGAAAGGACGGTGTGAGCAGGGCAGAAGGCACTGCCAGGTCAGGTGATGAAGATAGCGGTTGCGTGGATTGGCGGGATGAAATCGCACGGCATAGCGTGGCTGATCGGGTAAGAAGAGAAAGCCACGCTTCTCCTGAACTATTTCATCGCCATCGATCTCACCAACATCCCCTATTTTCCCTTTAACCTTCGCCACAGTTGATATGGTAGTTCGGAAAAAGAGAGACAAGGGCAAGATCAAGGTTTCTCCCCGTGACATATACTGATAGATACTTTCTGGTCCACCCGAATTATCGGGCGGAAAGCGAAATAATCCTTGAAGACAAGCTTTCCAGAAGGCTGGAGAAGCTGTCCAGGGACCAGACGAACTTGAAGAAGAAAGTAGCTGCAGTATTAGCCGCGCCTGTACTCGTAGGATCGGCATGTTAACATTCTCAGTTCCGATTGACACCGTGGATGATGACGACGATGATGATGCATGGTAAGCAACCAGCGCCTTTTGATGAAGCAGGAGGTGATATTGTCGCAGAGCCTCCCATGCTGTTGTGCTCGTACTACCAGCAGAGATGCGGTGGTAATTGACCATATCTTCAGCGAACCATAGCAATTTAGCCTTTGCTAGAGAAGGAATAATAGCAACTCCTCCCGCAGTAGATCCTCCACCACTTGCACCAGGGGAGCCTACTCCGACCCCACCACTTCCACCCACTGCTCCACCCATAAGATAGGGAGCTTCTTGTCTCCACAACAAATCAAGCATGTGCACCGCCATAGCAAACTGTCTGCCGACCAATAACAATGGGATAGTTTGTAACTTCATAGTATAAGCAAAACGGCCACGTTGGTCGGTCTGACTGTACAGCATGCCTAATGCATCAAATAGCAGCACTGCACAAACTACTTCGAGAGAAAGACCTCGTTCCTGTTGGATATTAAGAAAGCTAGCCTTTTTACGTAGAGTTGGATAATCTCGATCTATACGCCAGTTATCTGTTCATCAATACAGCCCGTCACAGTTGACAATTATATGAAAGCATATCATCCAAACAAACGTACCTGGGTCAGTGTAGTCAAAGGCCTGAGTAGAGTAGAGCTTAGCCCAAAAATGGGAGACAGAACGTAGACGCTGAGACAGAGAGACCAAAACCTATGCCCGAGAAACATTTTTAACGTAAATTTTAACACACCCATGTAGTTGTGGGGGCAGAATATACTCACATTAGATAGAAAGTCAGCCTTGTCTACTCGTAAGCCATCCAAATCTTGGCTGGTCATAGCTCGCAAACTATCTCCTTGGCAAGAACCAATAAAGGCAAGAACCCTTTGTTCAAATATTTTACGACTGTCAAGGCTCTCTTCAATTCCTTCATTGCTATTATTGCTGTCCCTGCTTTCTTCCTCAACTTGAAGCAAGAGTTGTCCAGATCGACCACTTTGATCACTTGTGTGCGGTAACAAAGAGTAACAGCGTGCAAAGGAGACAATCGGGCTCAATTGTTGAAAATGCGTTGAAGCGAGCTGCAGTATATCAGCAAGGATGGCATACGCTTCCCGAATGACCACAGCTTTTCCATCTAAACTATTCGTCAACACCTCGTTGATGCTACTCCCCATCCCCGCTAGTTCTAACTCATTCTCTGTAGTAGTGGACGGTGCGGTCAAGGAGGACGTCGACAAAAGGCGCTGCAATCGAACGGTTGCCAGCACCGATTGACTTTCCACAACATTGGTTGCAATAAGATGGCTTCCACTTTTTCCATTTCCATTGTTAGTTGCTCCATTTCCGCCACCTTGAGAATCATCGGAGTGTGTCATCTTATGGATCAGATCTTTACATACTCTCACAACTTTCACTGCAGCGTTCAATAGCCACATCTTCAGTTGCATCATCTTCACCGCTTTATCCCTTTTGTCTTGATCAGAAGAAGCAGATACAGAAGCACTAGTAGTAGGTGGAGGAGAAGAAGACATCATAAGTCCCAATTTCTTCCACACGGCATTATAAACAAAGAGTAGAAACCCGCGGCTTTTGGTGGCACATTGAACAGGTCGTTGCAGTTGTACAAGGAAAAATATTTGTCGTGCATAGAGATAACGATGATATTCCAGTAAACTCATCTTATTGCGAAGAATTTTCATACGAGATAAGTTGATGCTGTAAGCAACAATGTCATCACCATTCTTCACTGCATCAGAGAACAAATCCTTTTCTCGGGAGGAGCTAGGGGTTGAAAGAGGAGGTGGCGGCGGTGGTGGCGCGTCCACATTATTAGTGCCACCATTGATTACACCATCGTTGGGTCCAGTCGTGCTGCTGCTACTGCTACTTGTAATACCCCCACTACTACCCGGTTGATTGCTATCCACCATCGGCGAGACCATGGGCCAGTCACTATCTGGCAACGTATTCCAAGCTGCAAAGGAAAGCAATGCTTCAAGCTCTTCATATTGTGCTAATGCCATATCCGCCAACTGCATCATCTGATACATCAAAGCAAGTGATTCTTTGACAAGGAAGAGTTGTTTCAAATCAAACCCGGGCATTGCTCGACCTGCATCAAGACGGCGTATCTCATTATCATATAGTGCACAACGTTGTTGAAAGGACTTTACAATTCCCTCTCTTAATAAGGAGAACAGGTCTGGGAGATGCGACGTTGTCAACAGAGACAAACTATTCACCGCATGACTATGAGAAGACATATTTAACGAGAAAGACATACTATTACCACCATTTCCCCCTGTCTTCTTAGTAAGAATATTCAACGAGTTGCTCTCATCGAGTAGAGAGGGTAAGAGCAGCATGACTGAATGATCTCCAGTCCGATCGGCATAGAAATCATTACTAACACGATAATAGATCTTATTGTAGGTCTCTAGACTCTGAGTCCCCAGAGGCAAATAGACGATAAACCAAGGAGACTTGCCAGGAAGTGTCTTCGTGGTATTGCGTAGGTCCACCCATTTCTTGAGATTGGCCTTCGCTGTCTTGTACGCATCTAACGACTCGCTGACAAGAAGGTAAAGCTGCACATAGGGAGCTAGTAGCCATCGGAAAGCATGTTCCGTCTCTTTGAATAGACTCGCACTCGAGGGTAGAAATCGCAGGGGCAGCTTGTCAATTGTGATGAAAGAGGCGGAAATCGGACTCTTCCACGTCACATCTCGAAGTGGTAACTCATTTACCAACACAGGCTGAACCATGTCCCATTTTCCATCAGGATCTTCATAACTTATGGGACAGACTAATTGGGCTGTTGTCAGAAGAAGTCAGACAAGACAACACAAGACAAGGTGATGTGGATGTTCTGGTTTTAGTTTTGGTTTTGGTATTAGGTGATGGTGCTAAAGAGGATTTCTTACCATCTTCTTTCATCTCCACTCCCTTACCTACGACCAAGCGGAAATAGGAAAAGAATTATCAATGATCTCTACGAAAAGCAGAGGTCCCTTTTAATTGAAAGAAGCCCAGGTCAACAGGTCTGAGCAGGAATTAGGTAAATCATCATCAGCACAACAGCGAGCCTTGACAACGAACATCCCAGATTACGAATATGCGAATATACGAAACTGTGCGGTGAGGTGGGGTGGACGATGCGGTGGTGGGTGTGCATGGAATGTGGAATGGAACTTGCTTTCCGTTGGTGGGGAGAGGGGAGGTTTAACTATCTCTTTTGATAGTTTGACGGCGCAAAAAGTGAGTTTAGCAAGCTTTGTGCTGATTCGCTTCACCTCGCTCACCCGTGGTTGATTGACCTCATCGACACCATATTTACATTGACATTGGTTTTGGACGATTGACTCTAGTTGGCCAACACTGCATACTTTTTTCTTGTTTCTTGGTTTTATTCTAATGATGACGATCTGTGTCGCTTTGATTGATTGAAGAAAGAAATGAATGAGCACGTATTTTTGCAAAGTTTGGAAGTCTTGGGGCTGAAAATTGCCTCCAAGATCAATGAAGAAAATATTAGCATACTCTCCTTGTTAAAAAGGCGACTACAAGTAAGCTCATATTTAATTTTATGTCTTGGTCCATCTGACCTCATCTCAAACTACAGGCTACCCTGGTTACTGTGGTGGAGAATAACACCAACAGAGCCCTGTTTGAGCCTTCGCCAAAAGACGACCGACCTGATGGCGGTATTCTATTGATGACAGCTGACCTTTTGTCAGAGGAGAGTGGGCTCAAACCTTGTTGGAAGAGCGTCATGGAACAGCATCAGACGAGCGCTCGACTTCTACTTCGCGGGTATTTGGGCATTGCCATGCGATTATCCGCGATGTCCAATCGCTACTATACACTAATCGTTGGTACAGAGGAGCCTCATGTTTTTGCTAATAAAGAGATTGGCTTTGCCGTCCATGTGCGAGCCATTTTGGAAGATCGCTATCGCTTGCGGCATGAGGCTGCAGTGGAAGCTCTCCTGGGCAATTTGTCCATCTGTACTGTTCTCTTTACCAATGTCAAAGTAAGTCGTAATTGATTATGAGGAATATTATGTCATTGACATTCTGTGTCTCTTGTGTTTGCAGGGTTATCTGAAGAATGTGCGTCGTACCTGGCAAGCAGTGGAGGAGGGCAGGAAGTCTTCCTCTGTAGACCAGCTCCGTTCCGCTTTGAAACAATTCGAAAACGCTAAAGCGTCATTACAAGAAGTAATTCATCGCATGAATCTTGTGGCCGCGAGCTATCACAGCGAGTCAGCTGAAGACAAGATGGGAGGATTTGCTTATGCTCATGATGGATTGGTGCAGGTTAGCCATTTGAAAGCTTTGCCTCCATGTTATGTCTGTGATTGCTTATTATATTACTCCGTTCAATAGAGGTTGAATATTCTCTTACGACGATTAAACAGATCCTTCCCGACTCTCAGCCTGCTATGGACCTTTGATCTTGATCCTGTCTGGACTCTCTGTCCTAACAGCGTAGACATCACTTATCTCACCCTGTTTTTGGAAGGAATGGTATTACGTTGGGTTGACTCTTGCAGTGCTGTACAGCTCACATTTACATTCCTTCCTTCTGTGCGGGTGGATTATGGATGTGACTGCCCTGTTAATAAGATCATCGGTCAAGATGAAGTTAAAACATTAAAACTATCAGAAACAAGCAATGATGAGGAAGATCACGTTGCAGAGAGAATGTGCTGGCATTGTATGAAGGAAAATCTTCCTCCATCTCTGCAATTCGAACAATATCAAATGCAAGTCGAAAAAGAGGATAGTCTGAGAAGAACTGAGATGACTATCTATGGTTTGGATGACCAGCCTTATCGTCCGAGTGACAGCCACAGCGCCCCCATTTGTATCCAACGGTCTTCTATGGATGCATATAGACAGGGGTCTTATCCTCCCAATCGATGCATCCAAGAAGGTCATTTGCGAATTCTCTTCCAGCCATTGGACCCACAGCTTGGACCTGTTCCAGTCTCGAACAGTGAAACCCATACCACAGTAAAGAAGGCTAAGAAGGCTGGTAACGAATGCATGGCGGACAAGATGAAAGATGATGAGAAAGATCGTTATCTTGGTCAACGATTTTCATTAATCGACAACAACAACGTGAACAGTGAAATGAGTAAAGTGAAAACGCTATTTCGACGTCGTCCACCTGGCAAGGCTCAATGGATGCCAGTGGATCGTCACCATGACTCCTCTATCACATCCTCTTCGTCTCGCGCAGGTAATAAAGGCAAAAGCTATCGACGCTTCTTCTCCGCGAACTCGTCTGCTGTTCCTCCTCAAACCACCAGTGCAGAATTACTTTATGTTGTTAATGACTATTTAAGAGCTATTGATGGCTCGGGAACTGCCTCTGCAGGTCTAAGCATTCACTATCCAACGGCACAAGATGGATATGAAAGAGTAGAAGCTTTTGCGATGCTCCTTCCCTGTTATCTTGCACTGCCTTGTAACAGTGCAACTTTCATCCAGCAAGCATATAAAATGAGACCTCATCAACGCAACTTGAGAGCAGTCAAAGGCAGCTTACGAGCTGCTTTAGCTCAAATGGATGAATTGGATGGCAACACGGGTGGTAAAGTATCAAGACTAAGTCAAATCGACCAAACTGGACGGCAAGGGTTGTTGAAAAATGCGAAGAAGAAGGAGATTGAAAGGATTCGTCCAGAACGTGCCTCTCCACCCACATCAACTACTACAACTGTGGGTAGTGATGTTGTGTCATCTCTTCGAAAAGGGGTGGATATTCTGACCCAAGGACTTTGCAAAGCTGTTAATTTGGTTAGCTATCGCAAACAAGGTGTTGTTGGGATTGACAGAAGTAATTGTCTTAGTTGCAGCAGTAGCAGTCTGGCGGAAGTCAATGACAACACTGAGAGAATTTATCCTTGGTCTGCGCCCGTCAATCCAGTTTGATGTTATGCGGATCGTTTATTTTTATGATAATTATAGCAGTAAATATGCCTGTAGTGTGCATTATAACCGAATCGATCATTGTACAAGACCCATATCATGTTCCGACTCGACCACTTAAATTAGTTGAATATGTATATAGAACCATTAACTACAAGGAAGATTGTCCAAGCTATTCTTATGTGTGTTGTATCCTTTATCCTATGCTGCTCTATATGTGGTGGTAGATAAGTTTTGCCTGACAAATGTCTATAGTTATATTTAGATGTGGCCTGCTGTGCCCTGCGCAGTCTTTAGATTGTAATATGTCTGGGTGTTCTGCTGTCTGTAGCGAACCCACTTTTCTATATCGCGTGTGTGTCCCATTGCTTTTGCTTGATCAGTGATCATCCTTCAGCTTTCTTGTCGACCAAGTTTGGTTGTGATTTGTGCGTAAAGTAGTTAACAAAACAAAAGTCTGTCTAGTTTGTCCTCGCAAGAGTTATGAGGGTTTTTTCTTGTATGTAGAAATAATTTATCTTATGATGAAGAGGGAGGCTGGGGTGTGTAGCTACCCACGACATCTTCAGCAGATAATTCGACAACATTTTCTTCGTTGACAAACTTGACGCCTTGCCCCTCCTTCTCCGTCAAGAACTTGTTGATATCCCAGCCAGGATCTTCAAAGAGACCTAGTCGATCAGCAATGAGATGAAGACTTGAACAGTGACCACATCGTACTACAACCACTCCTTTCTCATAGGAATGCTTCGAGATTTTGCGTGCTGATCGAGTGTCACAGACTTTGCAGGTATAGACCAGGATCATCTTATCTCCTTGCGTCTTCACACCTGGCACATCCGAAAACTCATTTCCACTAGCTTGGCTGTCCACGGTGTTATTACTGTCAATGCTGGTAGCTGCTGTGGGCTGGTTGGAATTGGAGCCACCACTACTGAAGGACGACATTCCCACTCTACTCCAAGCTGGAGGCGGAACCAACTTGGATCGACATTGAAGAGTATA
The DNA here is from genome assembly GCA_015146655.1 of Ochromonas danica. Taxonomy (NCBI): domain Eukaryota; class Chrysophyceae; order Chromulinales; family Chromulinaceae; genus Ochromonas; species Ochromonas danica. The sequence continues at coordinate 60,818 of VKHL01000017.1, forward strand.
TGTCGAAGATCTACTACCAAATCGAACCCCCCAAGAGGCGATAGACTTGAACATTTCTTTCTTTTTCTTCTCTTCCAGAGAATTCTATTTCCCGGACTACGCAGTCAGTTCTTCTTAAGTTAATTCACTCTCGTTTTTGCGCGGTGCGGTAATAATCGAGACGGGAGTGCTGAGTGTGGGAGTGCTAATGAGATGATGATGATGATCCATAACGATCATGATCGTAGGAGATGACAGACAAGGAGAAAACAAGAAAGAATAAAAGAGAGAACTCTCTATGGGTTGTTGGTCTCCTTATTCTTCTGGGTGGGATCATTGAATGGAGTAGTTACTATTCTTTACCTCATCCTCTACGAGGAATGGAGAAGGAAGGACAAGGACAGCAGCAGCAGCTGGCTGGAGCAGACCACGCTGAGATCTCTGTGAGTCATGCCAGGAAGTATCTCCAAGATTTGACAGAGATTGGTCCTCGTGTAACAGGATCAAACGCTAATGAATACGTCACTCCAAAATGGCTGCTGGACAGACTGCATGCTGTCAAAACCAATATCATTTCCCCAGACATCCACTTGGACATTGTCTTGCAAACCCCTTCATCCAGCTTCTACATCGACTTCCTTGGTGGTATGAATAATGTAAGCTTCATTTTAAACCATCCAGTGCATTGATCAGTTGTTAGATTGAACTGTTCTGTCTTGGTAAATCAGGTCTACTCCAATGTCACGAATGTAATTGCTCGTCTCTCTTCCAAGAACATTCCCTCCACCTCTTCTTCTATCCTTGTAAACGCTCATTTTGATAGTGTACCGGGAAGTCCTGGTGCTGCTGATGATGGTGTGGGTATTGCAATCATGCTGGAACTCATTCGTGTTTTGTCCACTACCCCTGCTGGGAGCAACTCACCGCCACTGCTGGATAAGCCTGTCATCTTTCTATTCAATGGAGCTGAGGAATGGGTACATCATGGTGCTCATGGGTTCATCTCTCAACATGAATGGGCAAAAGATGTAGAATACCTCATCAATCTGGAGGCCATAGGCTCTGGAGGGCGAGAGTTAGTATTTCAATGCAACTCTGGGTATATTGCTGGTCTCTATGGAGATGCAGCTCCTTATCCTCAAGCGTCTGTTTTGGCGCATGAACTATTCAAGCATTTGCTCTATAAAGTGGCTTCCACAGACTGGAAGACTTTCATCGAGTATGGCCACCAACTCTATGGAAAACACGTTCGAGGTGTGGATACAGCCTATGTGGATAATGGATATGTCTATCATACCACCTTTGACAGCATAGACATGATACCTGATGGGACTTTGATCAATACTGGTGAGAACATATTACATTTAATCAAGGCCATGGCCAAGTATGCACCATCATCACCACGTTCGCCAGTCGATGGTACAAGCTTGGACGACCAGGAGAATGCCAAGGATAGAAGGAAATTTACCGGGGAAAAGTTGCGCAAAGTTGATGAAGTAATGAAGAAAGACGAACAAGCCGTCTTTTTCGATTTGTTCCATTTGTTTTTGGTACACTATTCGGGTAATTCGATCACTTTCTACCACAGTTTAGTTGTGATACTAGCAATATTAACAACCTGCTATATGATTCAAGTACATCATCAACGCTCGAAAGATCTTTTCTATGCGGTCTATATTGAAGGCATTACTGTATTTTATACTTATCTATGTGGTAATGTTGTGGGGATTCTAGCTTATGCATTCTTTCCAATGCGTTGGTATGACGGTGGAGTCGGGATTGCCTTGTTGATCTTCCTCCCATCTGTCTCCTTCTTTGCGATCTACCTTCGTGCAGAATATTCTATTTCCTATTTAAAGCAAAATAAGCTACTGAAGCAGTTGGCAGTCTTAGTTCTTTGGATGGTCTTCATAATTCCATGTATCTACCTCCAAGTAATGACTGCCTATTTGGGATGCTTATGGATAGCAGCCATTGTAGTAAGTGTGTGGGTCTATCATTTTGCTGAGCGCAGTACCTGGGTATCTGCTCTTTCCTCTTCCAACTCCAAAATATCGTCTGTTGGTCCTAACAGACAAGAATTAGCGGACCATCTTTACATCTTGTCCTTGTTTCCAATCATTTTGATTTGGTGCAAGGTAATTCATGCAACCTTGGTGATGGTCGTTCCTCTCTTTGGTAAAACAGGCACAGTGGTGCCAACGGATATTGCTTTGGGTGGTATGATAGCAATTCATCTTGGCTTGCCCTTGGGCAGCTTCTTATCCAATCATCTGCATCAACGATTGCACAAGAGTACCATTCGCTCAGGAATCATGGTGCTTCTGGCAATCTATCTCTGGCTAATGTTGGGCAGATCCTCCTACTCTGTGCATCACCCTAAGAGACTGTGGATTCAGCGCGTGGAGCGATACTATCGCCATGTCGATCCTGATCTTCCTGGTCATAAATGGAGATATCTTCCTCCACATATTAGAAAACAGCTTCAAGCTCCATCGAAAAGCAATTCTGACTTTGAAGTTGTATCAGATGAGGGAGTTTGGTTATCTGGTTTTGATGAGCGAGGAATAGATTTGCTAATGCCTTATATTTATCATTATTATGATGGTACAGCTGCGGGGACGAGTACTCCCATATTTGGGCTGCTAGGAGAAAGTCTGGCCTATTTACAAAGCATGCATCGTACATATTTATCACCTAACCCACTTGATCTTGAACGCAATATGGATTGTTCCATGTGGAATGGTGATTGTTTTTTCTCCTTTCCTTGGTACTTTCCTGTTCCTGATGCCTTGAGGCACGGTGTATATCTTCCGCTTCACTCCGCACCCCGTCATGCGGAGGGAAAGCATTTGGATTTTGCACGAGTTCCTCTAGACAACAAATTGAAAGTTATTACCAGATCGCATTCGCTGAACAAGGATGAGATCAACAATCTGGTTGTTGTCAACGGCGGTTTGAAGCAACAGCTTGAAAGCTGTACTTTGGATCAGAACGCTGTCTATCGCTTGATTGAGATTGACATTTTTGGTCCCTCTCATGTTAACCTTGCTATTCGAGATGAAGAAAATGGGGAAAGAGTTACCGCTTGGTGGCTTGATGACCTTGTCTTCCGACCTATTAGTGGAGTGGAAGATAGAGCGAATGTTCTTGACCATTTGTCTTGTTCTGCCGCGAGAAGAAATGAAGGTTTGCATTACTTCCATATCGCCTCGGGACGTTGTGATCCATCCACTAAAGACAACCAGCCTTACTTGTGCACTCACAGAAGGTTATTCTTCTTGGTGAGAGGCACCGAGCCCGTGGAATTGGTGGTCTATGGACATTATGTCGACCTTGTAGATGATAACCAAGTTGTAGGATTGATTAACAGTCTGCCGCCTTGGAGCCGCGGATCAGAATGGACGAAATTTCCAAGTGTCTTGTTGAGTGACCTTGTCTAATATGTTTACGTTCCTTTGTGGAAGTAATCTTATGAATTTAGACTTAGCGACTGATGCATATACTATACAATGAACATTCATCATAACTAAGTTGAGAAGATATCAGAAAGGGAGTGTAAATGCAAAGCAGCATTTAAGAACTAACAAATTGTAAGGTATTCCATAATTTACTCCAAACAAAAGAACATAATTAAAAGGAGATTAATCGATTAAGAAGCGGAATGAGATCTGGTGAGATAAAATGAAAACAGATTTACTCTGACAAGCAGCAGAAAAGGCAAAAGTTTTGACACACGAGTGCGGAATGCCAGGATCGAACTGGCGACCTCCGGATTATGAGACCGACGCTCTAACCAACTGAGCTAACCCCGCCAGGGGCGGATGTTCCGTGTGTTAGTGACTGCCACTCTGCTTTCAGGTCATATAAATAAAGTAATATAACGTTTCCGCCATTTTCAGGTGGATGATCATCTTTTGTGGACATGAGCATCAGAATGCGTTCTGAAGCGGTCAAGTATGTTGACTAGTTTAAAGCAGCAATACTGCTATCTCTTTGAGGAATCGGAAATGTCAATGAAACAAAACATCAGACCTAACTGCTCTGGTTGCTAATCTGTCCCGGGTTATTGATGTATGAGAGGGTACAATTATGAAACAATAACAGAATTGAAACAGAAGACCAGTCCTATTGGAGTATAGTCTGCATATTGAAGTGGTATGCAGTGTGATGATTCATATGATGTGGTGCCTTATTATTTTTCTGATTTGAAGGATCATGTTGAGTCAAGGTAAGCTTCAGAGGCTGTTACAGTTACTAAGAAATGGGATGAAAGGAATGGTAGCGTCATATGTTCATATAACCTATCAAAGTTATTTGGCTGCTTGAGTGGTGTGCTTACAAGGATTGCTCGCGAAGAGATTGGAGATTGGATCCAAAAAAAAACATTTTGTTGAGCTCACTGCTGAGGACTTCAAGAAGTTGCTTTCCTCCAACTCACATGTAAAAAATACGCATAAAGACCTTGAGGCGGGATTTGCTCTTCACATTGCTACGTGTTAGTGCAGTTAGAATATAGTTGAAGTTTGTCGCTTAAAAGACAACCATCATCCTAATTGACGTGGATTGCCGTTACAGGTCACTGTATACCACGATATATTCGAACGGTGAACTCGCTCGTAAGTAGAGTGATGGAAAGATATAATGTTTTCAGTGTTTGACCAACCCCTGACTCATGTACGTAGCAAGTTGTAGCAACATAATACGTACGTATAACAACTATGTTTAGGGTGATTGAGGGTAGGGTTAGATACAGAAAATGAATGAATTAAGGACATTTTGAGAAACAGGTGTCATCCCCCTAACCCTCGTGCTACATATTTAGTAATGGCAATGTGGCGGCAATATTGGTCGTTAATATCATTATACTACATAGTAATTGTATTATTTGTGTATACTACTTATATAGAGAGATACACGTAGCTATTAGTATGGTACATTGCATTTCTTCGGACAACTGATAAAGCCTAACAATAATAATGATAAAGCCGTACTAATTTTAGAATCCAAACGAACCCTAATGTTCATGTCTACAGTACACGTTTGGGCAGCGGAAATTCCAGCAGCAACAACGTAATCGTTAAGTTAACAAGAAGAAGTTCTACTGTGCTGCCTCCCTGTGCCGCTGAGGCTAGTGAAGAGAAAGCGGATTGATTAGAAAGAGGGAAGGATCGGCGTAAGGAAAGGGTTTTGCTGGAGTGATTAGCATTGAGCATGTCTCATCATCACCATTCAACATCCCTTCCACAACTGAAGACTTTTCTTCGATATTGTTTCGCCTTCATCATTGGTGTGGGGGTGCTGGCGTCAACTTGGCAGCAGCTTCCCCTCTCCTCGTGGCGTCTTTCTCACACTTTTGATGCTCATCCTCATGGAATACATTTGCGTCGTTTAACAGAGGGCAACGCTGTCACTCCTCCCCCTGCTACCACTACCAGTTCTGCAGCTGTCCCTTCTGTTACTCCGCCTCCTCCTGTCGCTGCTGACAACATTATCCCCCCTGCTCCAAGTTCACCAAGTACCCCCGCTAATAATTCTCCACCCCCTGTTGCTCCCAGTTCTCCAGTGGTCTCTGTTAATAGTCCTCCACCTGTCCCTATTGTTCAAGGTTCGCCCCCCAATACCCCGAGTCCACCTGCTCCAAGTTCCCCAACTTCTCCAGCTGGCACTGATGCTCGTTCCCCTGAGAGTCTCCCAGCTGCATCTCCTGCCTCTGATATTGCTGTCGCAAGCCTAACCATAACCACCAACAGCAATGACAGTGACATTAGCAGCAATGCGCACAAAATAGTGTTTACAACATCCAGTGCTGTCTTGGAGAAAAAGGCCGAACGACCTGGTGTCATCGTCTTAGGCATGCACCGCTCCGGTACTTCCTTGCTGACAGGTCTAATGAGCATGACAGGACTAAAGACTGGCGAACCTCTTCTAGACCCAACACCAGAGAATCCGAAAGGTTATTTTGAACGAAAAGATCTCTTTTTACAAAATGAAGGTTTGTTTATGTTACAGAATATTAATTATGCCAATGGAACATATCGCTATGATCCAATGAGGGGTTTGGTACATATTTTGAAATACAGACATATGGGGGATTTCTTTATCAATGGAACGAATGCCTTGATGTTCTTAAATGGCCCCGCGAATTATCCATGGATTGTTAAAGATCCTCGTCTCTGTATTACTATTCGCACTTGGCTTCCTTTGTTGAACTTCCTTCCTGCAGTACTGTTTACTTACCGGCATCCATTGGATTCTGCGAAGTCTATCCATGATCGAACTTATGAGAAGTATGATTTATCTGTCGGGTTAAAGATGTGGTATGTCTATAATCGACGTGCAATAATGCAATCACATGACCTATGTCGTGTCGTGACTTCGGCACGAAGAGTTGTTCGAAGTACAGAATCAGAATTGAAGCGTGTTTACGAAGAGTTGAAGTTTGGTTGTGGAGTACCTATCCCACGAGAGTTGACCCGAGAAGATATATCATCTTTCATAGACATGAGTTTGCAACATGGAAGAACATCCCTATCTAGATCACCCTGTGAGCATCATCATGCTGATCATGCGCATGTTACTCGTGTTTGGAATTCAACACACCACCCTGAAAGATTTGCTCTTTACAGGGAATGTCTTCGCGTTTATTGTGCGATGGAGGATGGCGCAGCTTTTTCTCCATCGTTCGAATGGAATTTCGATATTCGAGACGAATAGAATATGTAAATTAGGAACAGTATGTTTGTACTCTTCTTGGGACTTGGACTTGCAACAGTGATTGCTTCCTCCAGATGGGTTTGTACAGTATCTGTTGATCTGCTTTGGTAAAGATAATTTAGTGCGTAGCGTATTCCATTGCTTTGATGAGGAAATTGTTTTGGTGACGAAACAGACCTTTCTGAGAAAAACCACCACGTCCTTAGAAACAGAAACAAGAAAAGGAGAACCCCGCAACATCCTTCTTCCAATTTCAACTTCTCCATAAACTCGCTGAGAGAGGTGTATTTGCTGGTTTTACGACTTTATTGAGGCGATGTACATTTTGCGTAAAGATGCACACACGTAAACCACAAAAACAAATTAGAGTTCCCTGGATGACAAAGTCATGTTTGAAGAAGAAGATGAAGAAGAAGAAGAAGAAGAAGAAGACAGCATGCTTGCTGGAATATGGTGACACATTCAAATCAACCTTGAACTCTGTGAACAAATCAATATTAATATCGGATATGGTCATGAACGAGAATTCCATGGAATGGGAAAAAGGGAGAATTCCATGGAATTGGAGTGGTTTGAACAGCACAATGAATGATGATAGTCTAATGACGGAACAGAACATGAAGCAGAATAAGATCTGGGAGCAGCTGCCTAGAGCTCTTCTTCACTGTCTTTATTCCTAGTGGTTGACTTGGTCAGATCTGTCTGTCTTGGATATCACTTGTCTGGGTGAAGAAGATCGAGAGGAGTGGTTGTCTTCTCTATCTTCCCTCGCGATGACAGAGACACCCAATAACTTGACAAAAGTTGTGTATGGTGCTCCTTATGATAAGAAATACACGATAAGCTACTATCAATGGCTTGGTAGTCGAAAAGTGCTAGTGAGGAATAAGTTCCCCGTCCGTGACCTTTTGTCCTACTCTTCACTCCATCTTGATAGATGAAGCTGGATTGTTTAGCTTGGGAAAAGAAATACACAATGATTATTCATTTTTAGGCTCTCGCTTATCATCTTTCTTTCGTCACTGTAACTGAATGAAGTGAATGTCTTAGGTCCTGTCCGCTGGCCGCCAAGTGAAAAACATGGAAAGGGATATGCCAGAGTAGATTCTGTTCTATACACCACACTGAGTAATCAGCTACAAGCTAATACCTTGAAGAAGCTGCGAGTTCTTATACGTCATTCTGATGAATTAGTCTGTAGTGAGATAGAGAATTTACTGCGCAAGCATATGAACAGCTTGCAGGAGTTGGTAGTGTATGATGATAGTCATGGTCCAGAGTATGTGGGATGGAGTCATATTTTTAAATGTCTCATTCAATCAAGACATGCCTTATGTGTGCTGGATGTATGGATGCAAAGGGTGAGGTTTGATAACAGAAAGGCATTGTTATTGGAATATCTCTCTTTAGCGGGAATGTCGTTGAAGATTTTGAAGTTTGGATATCGTGCGGATGATTTCGTTTCAAACGAGGAGTTATTGAAATCGATTGGGACATCCTGCCCAAAGTTGGAGAGTTTATTAATGGATACTTATGGAGGGAGTTTCGTGACCAGACCATCCATTATCTACCATCTTTGCCCCAACCTCAAATCCTTCAGTGAAGTATCCTTCAAGTTGGAAGCTGATGAGATGAAGAATAGTGTAAACCTGGACATCAGAATTCTTCTACACGAGGGTTTCGTGAAGATTGTACGGAATGTTTGTGTTTTGTGTTAGAAAGAGGACAGTATGATCAGGTGGGATTGACTCTGTCACACTCGGAGTTGACAAATGATGAATGGTCTGTTATGAAGAGTAAAGTGGGAGGCAAGCTAACTTCTGTGAGTGCTGCAATATCGGGAGATATCTTAGTGGACTTGTTGAAGGAGAATCCTCGATTGCAAGTGTTGAAGGTAAATGGTTATAATGAGGAGAGGATTGAGTTGAGCAATCGGAGTCTATCAACAATAGCCGAGTATGTTCAGAACTTGATAGAATTAACCATCACAATGCGTGGTGAGGCCCATTTCACTGATGAGATGATAAGTCACATGATTCGAAGATGCACGAAGTTGGAGGTATTACACATTCCCGATGCTGGATGTGAGAGTATATTGTGTGCAGCGCAGTATCTTCCAAGACTGAGGGAGGTGATGTTACTTAAAACTGTGGGGAATGCAGCAGCTATTTGTGCTTTGTTGAATAGTGAAGAAGCTAGATGGTCATTATGTTTGAAAGAGGGCACTATCGGCCATGGGAGAAAAGTTTACTTGCAGTACGATTTTGATTCTCGTAGCTGGGAAGGATACTGGGGATAAGGGTTGTATTGTAAAGCAGATATTCGCTGTGAGGTTTTAGGGCCTGGGTTAAATTTATCATCTTTCTTTCGTCACTGTAGTCGTCTGAACGAAGTGATGAAAGTCTAAGGTCCCTATTGGTTATTAAACAAATAAAGAAAGAGAACATGCTACGATAGAATCTGTTCTATACTATACAACACATTGAATAATCAGTTAAAAGCCAATACCTTGAAGAGGCCGTGAGTTCTTTTGATGAAGAAGCCTGTAGTGAAGAAATGGAGAATTTGTTGTGCAAGCACATGAACAGCTTGCAGGAGTTGGAAGTGAGTGATCGTGGTAAAGACCCAGAGTATGTAGCCTGGAATCATGTTTTCAAGTGTCTCATTCAATCAAGACACTATCTTTTAAGACTGAGGAAGGCATTGATGTTGAAGGGAGTGTAACAGCTATTGATGCCTTGCTAGATAGTGAGGAAGTGAGATGATTATGATGTTTGAAAGAAGGCGCTGTATAATTTGAATTTTGCTTCAAATACGATGTGGCATCTTGCCGATGGAAAGTTGTTACTGGAAAGTAGCAAAGCGGTTGTGCTTCACCTAGAGATGCAGTGAGATCGTGACACTTAGTTCTGACCAATAAGTAAACACTTATTTTGATGCTATTGAGGAAACTGATTCTATGTCATATACACAACGCATTCTTGTTGATCTGCTTTGGTAACGATAATTTAGTGCGTACAGTATTCAATTGCTTTGATGAGGAAATTGTTTTGGTGATGAAATAGACCTTTCTGAGAAAAACACCACGTCCTTAGCTACAGACACACAGAGAACAGGTACTACAAGGTAATGTTTACGCATAGGTCTTCCTAAGCACTACTAGAGAAATCAAATTCGATCTGACAGGAGATCAAGCAAGAACAGCTGAAATGCCAACGCTCGTTTAGACACCCTTTTTCAATCGTAACACAGCTAGACAACACGAGCCTTTTTTGGAAGAGGAGGATGGAAGCCTTGTATGGACACGTGCTCTTCTTCCTCTTCTTTCACTTCTTCGTCTGTAACGCTGCCTCCTCCATCTTCCCCCTTGGCTCTCTTATCTCCTGCAATAGTGGATAGATTGGATTGTTCTTGAGTTACGGGATCGTTTTCGGTTGGTTTGACTGTTTTATGCATCCAAGATAAGGCAAGGTGTAGATCTGGAGAAGTGCTGGGAGTAGTGCTATGGTTGAGCTTCATGGCAGCATCCACCAGAAGACTGGTCGCAGCATCTAGCTTTTCGCTAATTTCCTCTTCTTGTGCATCTTTCTCTTCTTTCTCACCTGCTACAGATCCACCATCAGAGCGAGGATGATCATCAGACAGATTTGATGGGAGGGTGAGAGGACCATTACCATCCACAATCCCCTGGGCCGCACTGGAGGAGAGTGAATCGTGTTGTTGATCATCAACTTGGCGTTCTTCCGCCTGCATGCGGCTGGCTTGAAGATTCAAATCACGAATAGCATCAATAAACAGGCGTTCTTCATCTTGTAACGGCATGGCAGACTCCATCATTTGGATATCTTGGAAGAGTTTTTCAGATCCTTTAATAAGATCCAAGATATAGGAATAGTTTGTGAAATTCTGATTTTGCATCACTTTATCCATGAAGGCTTTGCGAGTTATATATCTAAAGGCATAATGTTATGTGATGTTTGATTAGCGTATGGTGAGGGGAAAATGGAAAGTTTGTCTAACCCCGTGCATTTGTCATGTTTCTTGAGAATTTTGCTAAATCCACAATAGTTCATAATAGCGAAATTTTCCAATAATAAAACATCTTTGTAAAACTTGACACAAGCACTTAAAAGTCGTGTCCAAGTATACTTATCATGGACCACTTCTTTCTCTTGGAGCATCTGATAGGATTCCCAAATACGCTCCCAGCGGATGCGAAACTCTTGCTGAGCTTGATCAAAGAAGTCACTGGTTTTCTTAAGCTCTTTACGTAAGAGCTTAAAGAATTCCACCTCGAGGGTGGAAGAGGACAAGGCTTGTGGCTGGGAAGAGGGCGGCAGATTGCCTGCCTCGTGCTTCTGCCCGCCGTTGGCTTCCACAATACCTTTGATCTTCTTCTTTAAGAACTTGTAGTTAATCCAATATTGCCTAAGCAAAAGACCACCATAGAAAGAAGAGAAAGAAGAAGAAGAAGAACAATTCCGTTATTCAAAAAGCACAAGAAGAAGAAGATGAAGAGTGTGTGTGGTGAGGAGATGATAATTCAGAGGAACAACACAATGCCAGTAGTGTGAGAAAATAAAGAAGAATAACCAATTTGATCTATATGGTAGAGAGGGTAAAATGACTGTGACAAGACTTGGCTTACCCCCATTCTGCATTGGAGATGGCCACGACTTGAATAAGATTCTTGCCAAACTTCATCACAATTTATTGAAATCTCTCACTAGAAGGAATATCACCAGAAAATAATAGCCAAGAAATAGGAATCAATAAGGTTGAAAGAATAATAGTAGATAGAATATAAAGAAAATATGGTTCGGTTCAAAGTAGATCTACGAGGTGGTCGATGGAATCGAATATTCGCATTGACCTCAAAAGAACCTTCCCGCCCCAAAAATAGGCGGTGGCCTTTTTACCCCATTAAGAGAAGGGATAAACATGTTTTAACATGTTAAAACAAGGGAAAAATCAAATTCAAAAAAAACAGCCGAAACATTCCATTGTTTGATCCATCCATTGAGAAGAATAGAGTAAAATTAGACGGTATAATAAATTAATAATCATTAATGAGTATAGAAGATTATGATATTGGTCAATTAATTGGTCAAGGTGGATTTGCTATGGTCTACCGCGCGCGAGAGCGGATGACTGGCAAGGAAGTAGCGATTAAAATAATCGACAAGCACGACCTGCTGGCTCGTCACGTTTCGTCTGCATCCTCCTCCTCCTCCTCCTCTAAGAAGAAAGCATTCACTCACAACCATCCGCTTATTACTAATTCAATAGCGAGTGATGAGGTGACTGAGCAGACTAATCTCTCTTTTCGGCCTGTAGCGCACAGGCCGACCACAGCCTTGACAACAACCCGCGGACCAACAACAACAACAGCAGCAACAATACATGCACTATCATCCAAAGTCATGAATGAAATTTATATCCATGAGATACTACATCATCCCTATATCGTGGAAATGGAGCAATGGTTCGAGGATGAGCAATATCTTTATCTTGTGCTCGACTTGTGCAAACATGGCAATCTCTATCGTTATCTCAAGACCAAAGACCAGCTCAGTGAACAATTAGCAGTGGCTATCGTCAAGCAATTGCTTGCAGCATTACAGTACTTACATCAGAAAGGGATTATTCATCGTGATTTGAAGCTGTCGAATGTCTTGATTCATCATTTCCAAGAAGATGGTATTCCTGTGGTAAAGATATGCGATTTTGGTTTCGCTGTACAACTTACTCACCCTGATGATGAGCATCACACATTATGCGGCACGCCTCATTATATTGCACCAGAAATAGCCACTTTACAGTCTCACAGCTATCCGGTAGATCTGTGGTCAGTCGGGGTGATCTTCTACCGCCTAGTGGTTGGTCAGAAGGCGCTAACAGCGCGACAAGATGTAGTAGGACAAATGAAGCTGCCACAGTTAACTTTCGATCAATTAGATGATGAAGCTATCAGGTTGTTTTCAGCAGATGGATTGGATTTCTTGAAGTCTCTCTTAAAGCTGGTGAGTATTTAAGTTGTGTGCAATATTAATACGTCATAAATGACCCTTGTTCGTTTGTTTCTTAGGAACCTGATAGTAGGCCAAGTGTTCGCCAAATCCTTCAACATCCCCTTCTGCGCCGCGGTCAAACTGGCAATGACAACACCGCCATTGTTAGAAGAAGTCTGGATAGTACCATCCACCATGTTTCATCGAAGGTGCCTAGGAGTGTAGAAACAGGTCAAATGAGTAGAATGGCTGCTTCCGTGTCGTGGTCCAGATCTTCACAGTCGCTGGGTGTTTCCTGGATGGACGAACTGAGCAGTTTAAGGGCAGGAAGTATGATTCGTTCAGTCAGTAGCCCTTCTTCTGCGACCAGTGCCCATAATGCTAGTTTTGATGTGGGGATGTTATCACACTTGTGGACTACTGGTGCGAGGGAGATGATTCAAGAACACCAACCCCCAAGTTCATCATCTTCTTCACAGTGTATGCGTTGGCTAATGAACATTTGTGACGAAGCCAATCGTCTGAATTCTTTCTGTCTCCGCACAGGACATCAAGAAATTCTATGCTATGCTGCAAATCTGGATCGTCTTTTGTATGTTCGTAACATACCCTTGCAAGAAGAACTTGGCTGTACAAATGATGGAAGCAAGAGCAACAGAAGTCGCCCCATTCGAATCCTCTTTAATACTGCCAATCCTTTGCTTGAAGTAACAAGTGCTGCTCCAACCATGTTAAAGGATATTTTCCACTTCGTGTCGACTCGCCCCAAACGACGCTCGAAGAGACAGCACGATTTGCAATACAACCTATCATTCACAGAGGATGATCTAAATTCTACTCTTTTCGCCACGATCGATGAGCTAAGGAAAGGAAAGAACATTAAGGTTCAAGGGAAAAAAGTCGCATTAGGGGATCTTCTCCACCTTGATAAGTTGCCCAAAGTGCTCTCTCAGTGGATGAAGAGAATCAACCATCTGGTTCAAGGAGTAATACTGCGTATTCCTAGGTTGATTGTGTATTTTCCCAAGTCTTCTTCCTCTTCGCTTCTTAGGGCTTCCGCGGATATGGGATCAAAGCAAAGTGATAAAGAAGAAGAGGAAGAAGCAAGCTACAATATATCTTCGAGAGATGCAGTGGGAATTCAATCACTTGGCATGAAATGTATGATATTGCCAGGTCCATCTCAAGTATTACCCGTATTTCATATTCAATACAGCGATCAAACTGTCTTAAGATACGATCTGCAGCACGGTACTGTGCAAATATACAAACCAGCCAATGAAAGTGGGAAAGGGTTGTGCTGGAATGGAAAGCTAACCTCGCTCGTAGAAAGAGGATCATCCTGCAGCTCAGTTTCTACCGTGGTAGATGATATCCACTATATCCCTGATGTTCTTCGGATATACATCTTGACATGTCAAAGCGCGTTAAGCCACTGTATGCGAGAGCATGAAGGCTTCGGAATTGGCAACAAAAGCCATTCTTCATCAAAGTCTTCTAAGTTTCCCAGGTTGATTGTGATCAACAATAGTGAAAAGCCTAAGATATAGTTTAACTAATCGTGTAATGAGTAATGAAATGTGCGTAACATAATCTATATAGTTTTAATATACAAGGTTACAAGATGACGATCGTGAGGTGAAACTCCCCCAAAAGGGCATTTTTCCAAAACTCAGATTTGCAATTACTGGTAGTGACCCATTAAGAAACTCCCTCTTTGGTGGTTAAAAGTCTACCAAGACGGTTGACTGGCCTGGGTGATTGAGCGCATGAGATCCCATCGCTTCACTCCACGCCTCCCTCCTCCTCAGCCTTTGCTTCCTCTCCATCACACTTCTCTTATTGTTATCAGATAGTCTAGTGGATTGATCGATTGGGAATTTACTGGTCTTTATTATACTTGAAATTAAAAGATCATATTGTGTTCAGGAAAGAGGTTGCACGTGTCATTATTGTCGTGTTTTCTTATAACTGATAGATTCATTCATTTTGTGGTTTGTGGGAGTTTTGAAAGCTGTCAAAAATGGCCATGTCCATACCATATCCTAAAAGGGCATCTGCCTTGTCATTTCTCACTACGAGTAATGAAAATCATGGAAGCGAGCCTCCTTTTAGTCCTGCAGTGGGTACTCCCAGCACAGCCAACAAGAACAATCTTCCCAGCGAGTCCACCACACCCTTGGGAAACAGCTGGAATGCTATTGGCGACAACGCCCTTGGACATGGAGAGCATGGCTCTTCTGATAGTAATGATGCCGCATTGGCCGGCTTACATGGAGCAAATACTCTTCCGCAAGGTTTGGATTCTATCCTACACTCTGCCTCTCAATCTTATCTCGACACGGACGATAATATTCAAACATCTTCTCTGATCCACAATAATCCTATTGAACGTATGGCTTCGGCTCCTCCTGAGCCTACATTTGCTATTTGGGGCCATGATAACTTTGGTGACCAGGGCATCCAAGTGAAGCCAAGTCTAAGCGCTTCGAATGTCCTCTCTGACAGCAAGTGGAGTTTGTTTCGCCCCTCTACGACGTTAAATCGACCTGCCTCGACTTTTGATTTTGCCAATTCGTCGACGCTCAACTTAAATCCTATGACTCGTCCGTCTTCGACGCCCATTTACTCTTCCATTGAAAAGAGTCTCTTTGGATCTTTTCTGTCTTCACCAGCAGTACCGCTAGATACGCTAAATGGAGTACAAACTCAGGGAAGCGTTGGACTCTCGTCCAATAGTAGTCTGGCTATTTTTGAAAATAATTCGGATATGGGGATCAGTTCAGCATCCAATGCCATGAACAGCCTCTCCATTGAGCCGGGCTGGCCGAAGCCTTTACGATATGGACAAGTAAATGGTGGAGTTGACATGGGAGATTTACTGGGCGATGCTGGATCGAGTCAGCTCTCTTTGTCTTCTTTATACCCTTTCGCACCTTCTGCACAGTCCACATATGCTGCAGGAACAGACAGCTTCCTTAAAATTGAGCGAACTGCAAGTGCTCCAGCTTTAATCGAGACATTAGATTCGTATATCTTCAGTAACCATGGAGGATCCAATTTAATGACGAGAAGCTCAAGCAACTTGGCTGGTCTGGGATCTTCTAAATCCCCTCCTCCCCATTCTTTGTACGGGAATAACGGTCTGGGACAACATGGGTTTGTATCATCGCATTCATCTAGGCATCATTCTCCCGCCCCTGGCCCTCTTATGCACCCCAATGGCAATCCCAATGCAACTTCACAGAATAATCCAAATAAACTAAACTTACACAGTGTGGACGATCGTGCAATTGAAAATGTGGTAGCAAGTAACTGTCAACAGATCTTGCTTGATGCTATGTATCATTCTCTCAAGGCTGTGGAACTCGCGAATACTTTACGTGCACGTGTTGGTGAGTAACCTATTATGTATTATTATTCTGATTTTGTTTGCAAATAATCCAATATTCCATTGTCTAGGCACGGAGATATTGGCTCTTGTGAGAGAAAAGTGGGGTGGGTTGTTGTCATTGCTGGAAAGACATAGTGACCG
Organism: Ochromonas danica; assembly: GCA_015146655.1. Lineage (NCBI taxonomy): Eukaryota > Chrysophyceae > Chromulinales > Chromulinaceae > Ochromonas > Ochromonas danica. The sequence continues at coordinate 77,060 of VKHL01000017.1, forward strand.
CTTTCTCGTGGAGCGAATTCCTAAAAATGATCGTGTGTCTCTAGTTGACTATCTCACTGGTAGTAAAGATGCTATTGGTACCAATGAATCAAGCGTGACTACGGGTGGAAATTCTCTCATTGCTTCATCGACAGTATCTGCCACTGTTCCAAATATCGGAGAGGAGGCTTCACCTACAGTTGCGACGGATCACACCGTTTGTTCGGATGAAATCTCTTCTCTTCAGTTGAACGAGCATGGAACAGATGATGGAGCTGTTGCCAGTGGAGTTGAAGGTCTGGATGAAGATCTTTCGAATGCCTCTCGTTGCCTCCATGTTGGTAACGTTCCACAAGGTTATACTGAAATTCAACTAATGCGTGAATTCGAAAAGTTTGGTACCTTGGAAGGGTTGAAGCTAATCTCTCAGAAAAACAATGTGCGACGCTTTGCCTTTGTTACCTTCAAGACAGTCAATCAAGCCATTACCGCGAAGCACTGCTTGAGCAAGATTCACCCTTGGAAGAGTGCTATCTCTTTTGCTCATAAAGATATGGCTGCTAACTTGCATTCTTCTTATCAAATGCTGGGTAACAGTCACGGAGCACCACATGTTTATGGACATGGACATGGGCATGTGCCTGGCAGTAGTGGTGGATATGCTAAAATTGGATCGCAAAGTATGATACATCATCCTCATAACCACCACAAATTGAATAATAATCATCGCCAAGTTCTTGGTCATCATCCTCAAAGTCATGCACATCATCAGCATCATAACTTTGTTGGTGCTAGGACTTCTTCCCCAACTCCCTTCGGAGCTTTCGTGGATTCTTCAGTGTCGATTGTTGCGTCTTCTCCCCATTTGGAACGCAATAATGGGAATGGCGAAAGTGATAGCAATCATTTACATCACAACAATGGAGATCATGGAGGATTATCTTCTAACCATATCGGACATGTGCGAACTCATGGTGGAGTATCGCAGTCTATCAAGGATCCTGCCATCCTGCAGAGGCTTTGTGACGATACTTATGTGCCCACTCAACCATGGCCCATGGATTCCCATAATGATATGCTCCTGATTCACGCAATACAACAACAACTTCTTGACTTCAACGGCACCACGACAATATCTAAGCTGCGCGGCTATTTAAAGCATCGCATTGGGGTGACGGATAATATTAAAAGCGTTCCTTTAAAAGCCCTCTTACTGGCCTATCCTCAATACTTCTTGGTGGATGGTAACATTGTCTCTTTGCACAAGGGTACTGTGGGAGCAACTGCTACTTTGTCAGTTTAAAAGCCATTGTCGTCGTTGGCTAGCTTGATCTCGAGTTGATTGATTTTATGTTCCATGTTCTTCATTAGAAATGCAGTTATTCTTCTTCTTAGAGTAATGTCAGGTGCATCTGTCGGATTATCCATCATCGCTAGTTGATGGGAAAAAGATGGTGCTATCTGCTCGTTCGTTATCTACCTCTCTACTGTTCTCTACCATTTTATAATGTCGTGTGTTTTGTCCCGTTGAGAGATTGAGCAATGTAAAGCTCTCACTTGCCTCCTTGTCATATTTGGTCAAAGCACCTATAGTGCTGAAGAAATAAATGTGGCTTCCAATCTCATTCGGGAAGTTTTGCGTCATTCCTTGACGTAGCACACATTTCAACGTATGGTATGCACTAAGCTAGTTGACATACAAACACCCCTGCCAAATAATACATGTGTTCAATTTGTGTTGGTTAACATGGATTGTGAAACCTTACCAAAACCATGTATTCGAATCAATAGCAAAGAAAAACACCCATTATAGAAATATTAGCATGCCTTGCCTCGGAAAGGAATAGTTTTATTTGCATCGTCTGTGAAATGAATGACCTGATGTATTTTGTAAACCCAATTTTCGCTTTAAAGATTGTGTTGATATCTGCTTTAAAGAAAGAAAATCAACGCAAAGTTTTTTCGATAAGATAATAAACTTTAAAACTATGTGGTCTGCGACTCATAACACAAGTCATTGTTCATCAGGAATAAAGAAAGGGAATAAAGAGAATTAAAGTGGTTCGTGTCGACGGAAGATGTTGATCGAGGGGGAATTGTTTCAGAGCAAGCCAGTCCTGGCCTTCCAAGCAGCCCGAGCAGATTCTATGGCTTGAGCAAAGCCTCCTCCAGTACCAAGTTTTAGGCTGGTATCAAACGTATAACTACAACTTGGTAATGGTTCGCCAGTCTTGGGGCCACAAAGACCGCAGCAGTTGTGGCAAAAGCATGCACGAAGTGGAATGCACCAACAGGAACGATCTGCTGGCAACACTCTCACACGGTCCCCGCACATACTTGGCCAATAGCATTCGAAGCAATTATTCCAGAATGGAGAGCAGTCCGTGCAGAAGCAGACATAGGTGATGTTGTTGGGATACACCATAGGAGCACCATTGAAGAATCCAATCTTCCACAAACAGTTTTGCTGGTCATAAGCCCCACGATCGAAGTAAGATTTATGAATACCATCAGCTCCAGCACAGCAACAATTACCGGAGAATCCACCGGGATGAGAGCGTTCGTAACCATTTTCAAGTACATACAAATACTTCCTAGAGCGGTCTAAGCAACAAGAATCATACTGACCACACATAAACGAACAGCAAAAATAATCATACTCTGCTTTATACCTAGACAAAAGCACGACAAAATATTGTTACCAATGAAAATCGCAAGCAAAACAATGGTGTACGTACATGATTTGGATGTGCGAAGGATTCGAAGTCTGAATACCCGGATGATAGCCATAGCGAGCTCCACCAGCAACTCCATCGGGGACAATAGGTGCTGCCATAATAGTCTTTAATCTGATCTCTGACTGTTTCTGTGGAGTTTGGTTTGTTCCTTCACCTTCCCACTGCAAGCAAGAAACAGAAATTTGGCCAATTGGCCGTTTCACTTCCGCACAAGTGGGACTTGAACCAGCGAATCTGCGAAAACGCCACCACCACGCAACTGTTGCTGGCAAGGGGTGCTTGTGTGACGCACTCCCTCCACTTCATTGCCAAGAGGAAAATGTGGAGATTGGGTTCTCGTTCTCCTTCACCACACTCATTCATTCACCTCTGTTGCTGACCTTTGAAGTGGAAGAAGAGGGATGTTGACGAATTTCTTCTTTGCCTTACTGCAAGTTTCTTTGGCTTTGGCTGCTGCTACTACTGCCACTCAAACCTACCGTTTGAAAGAAATTAATTACCACGACCTGGCTGTTGGCAAATTGTCTGTTGCCCAAGCTGCCGTGGAAGCTCTGACTGAGGTCGGTGCTCTTCAAATCACTGACATCCCTAACTTTGCGAAAGCTCGCAAAGAAGCCTTGGGTAGAGTTGCTGAGTGCTACAAGTTTGATGACAAAGCCTCTCGTCTGGTCATGTCTGATGGTGCTCGTCGCTACTCTTCAGGTGCTGCTTCTCATCGCGGTGTACCAGAGGCGATGTCCAGTCCTTGTGGTAATGATGCTGCTCATTTGAGAGCTGCTGTGGATGATGCCACGTCTCAGCTCTTTCATGCTTTCGACTTGGTGGTGAGCAAGAAGAGTGAGAAGAAGGCTGATGCGAATGTGATGGAGCCATCCTACAGTAACTTCGTTGATCTGATGGCCGTTGGTGAGCACCTGGAGCATCTCCATACTTACTACAGCGGTGACGATGCTACTCTCGCCCAGGCAATCAGTCCAGCAACCGTGAATTACCACGTGGACTCTGGCTTGATGATTGCCATGACGACTGGATACTATGCACCTACTCCTGCCACTGAAGCTTCCGGTCTTTACATGGAGTTAGCCGATGGACAGAAAGTGAAGGTTCTTGCCGACGACGATTCCCTGATTATCCTCATGGCGGATGGTGCAGCCAGTTGGCTGGCTCCTGTCTTCGGTCGCCCTCTTTATGCTCCTAGCCATGCGTTATTTGCGGATTTGCCTGCTAATGGGCAGGCTTCTCGTAGTTGGTACGGTAAGATGTACCTCCCACCTGCTGATGCGGTGATTCCCCACGCTCGTATGCCCTTTGCGCGCTATCATTCTTTGGCAACAAGCAATGCTGCTTCGCTGACCACAGCGACTCAAAATAGTGAAGACCGACTTGTTGACCTTTTGCCCAGTGCTTGTGGAAGAGACAGCAGTCGCTACTTGGCTGTTGTGCCGGACAGTTGCACTGAGGACACGATCTACTGTTGGATGGGATGTATGAGTATCAGCTCTCTGTCATGCGGTAGTGGGCAATTTCCTGTTTGCTGGAACTCTGCTACAAATGTGACTGTTGATGGCGATGCCCATTGTCCTTCAACTTGCAAGCCAGCTTGTGGCAGCACTCAAACTCCAACCTCAGCCCCTACCATTTCTATCGCTCCAACCGTATCTCCTACTAACGCCCCAACTTATGCTCCATCTTTATCCCCAACCTTGGCACCATCGGACGCCCCAACCTTAGCCCCTACCTTGGCTCCATCGGACGTCCCAACCTTAGCCCCTACCGTTACTCCTTCTAACGCCCCAACCTTAGCCCCTACCGTTGCTCCTTCTATCGCCCCAACCTTAACCCCAACCGTTGCTCCTTCTATCGCCCCAACCTTATCGCCAACCGTTGCTCCTTCTATCGCCCCAACCTTAGCCCCAACCGTTGCTCCTTCTAACGCCCCAACCTTAACCCCAACCGTTGCTCCTTCTAACGCCCCAACCTTAACCCCAACCGTTGCTCCTTCTAACGCCCCCACCTTATCGCCAACCAACGCCCCAACCTATTCTGTTGCTCCAACCTTGGTTCCAACCAACGCCCCAACTTTAGCTCCTTCTGATGTCCCAACCTTCGCGCCTTCTGACGCCCCAACTCTAGCTCCTACTAACGCCCCAACGCTTAGTCCAACAGCTCGTGTTGCTGATATCGTGAAGTTTGATGCCAGCTTTACAATGACTGTGGCCAATAGCACTGTGGAGCTTACAGATAAAGAGCAATCGGCTGTTAGAACAGCAGTGGCTGTTGTCTGCAACACCAGTGTGGACAATGTCGTCTATAATGGCTATAAACTTGCCGCCTCTGCGGTTGCTGTAGCCTTAAGAATTCAATCTTCTGGCAGTATTGTAGTAGCGGTCACCATCAATGTTAACATGGTGAACTACGCTACCTCCACTCCCGAGGAGGTCTACAATGAATATAAGACTACTCTGTCCACCGCCGTAGGTTCAGGATCCCTTGTTAACTTTCTCAAATCTGCTGGTACTGAAGTTGGAACGAGCTATTTCAATAACGTTGCTGTTAACAGCGTGGTCACTTCTGGTTACGAGGTGGTAGAAGCCGATGATGACGATCATCACGACGAATACCAAGTGACGAAAGGTCAGATGGCGGGTTTGATTGTGGGAACGATCTGTGGCACTTTAATTCTGATGGGCATCGTTTATGCCTATCTTGCCTATGTGGCAAGAAAGCCTTCTTCAGCTGCTTTGGAGAAGTAACTTCATTCCTTTTTTGATTCCCGTTAATAAATCTCCATAACCCTGGTTCATGTCCCACTTTTGAATATTGTGTGGCATGGGGTTCAATTCACTAAATTACTAGAAAGAATGTTGGAATGGCTTTTGATTAGCCGTTATGAAATCTCTATATTTCTGAAATATAATATACCACCACTTTATACTAAGATAATATAATACGTCGGCATGCAATGTGCGGTTGGTTACAAGCTGTTAGTGGTTTGATTCCATCGTATGCTCTAAATACACTCCAAAGTCCAGAGGCGGCGGAAACTAACCAGTCGGCTATGGCAAGCGAAAGCGGACAGTACAAAACGAACGCCATGCGCCAAAATCCAGAGCCCGACAAAACTGAGACTTTGGAACGACAGAGACCGCACAACATCCAATCCAAACTCAAATCAATTCCATATTTTTAGTCCTATAGTCCACCAGAACCTCTGTAAAAGCTTTAAAAATGCTCGAAATGGATGAAAGTAATGTTATTATGTTCGCAACAGGCAAAACATGCAACTAAAAATGTCTTTGTGCATTATTAGGTGAGGAAGAAGTGAACATTCCAGCCACGCGCTTTGCCCCCCTCAGTAGCTTAACCAACTCTGTTGAAGGCAAAATAGCAGTTGCCAAACACTTTTCACAAGTATGGAAAGCGAATTGGAACTCCCTGCTTTCTGAATTGGTTCTTCACCACTTTCCTCCCTCTTTCGTTTCTTTCGTTCACTAGAAATTAACAGATAGTAGATTGGGTCTTCTTCTTCGGTCTGAAGGATTGAGTCTTGATTGAGTTGTCGTTTGTTGACAGCCCTATAAAGGTCGCGTGCATTGTCCATGACGAGGGAAGAACAACAGAAGGATAACTTACGTTCTAAGCACTGATCTGGAGTATCCATAGTGCTTGATGGCTTCGGCTATTAAGATTCGCCCCGCCACGATATCTTCAGCTGCTTCATCTTTGGAGTGAAAAACACTTTCTTCCTCCTGGATCGACTTCACATCACGAGTAGGGGATGTTAGACCTAGGAAGGAACTAATATTGCGTAAAAGATTGATGATTTGTGCAAAATCCAATTGGAAATCAAAAGAATGAATTTGAGTGAAAACCCGCGGTCGCCCCACTGACAAGCGCGCATTTTGGCACGCGCTAGATCTCCAGAAACAGCACTGCTGCAACTGCAGTGCTTGTGTGGAGCACCTGACCTCCCGCCACTCCATTGCTAAGAGGACAAAAGCACGACAAAATATTGTTACCAATGAAAATCGCAAGCAAAACAATGGTGTACTACGTACATGATTTGGATGTGCGAAGGATTCGAAGTCTGAATACCCGGATGATAGCCATAGCGAGCTCCACCAGCAACTCCATCGGGGACAATAGGTGCTGCCATAATAGTCTTTAATCTGATCTCTGACTGTTTCTGTGGAGTTTGGTTTGTTCCTTCACCTTCCCACTGCAAGCAAGAAACAGAAATTTGGCGAATTGGCCGTTTCACTTCCGCCAGCCGACCGGGACCTGAACCAGCGAATCTGCGAAAACGCCACCACCGCTCAACTGTTGCTGGCAGTGCGGGGCAAGGGGTGCTTGTGTGCGGCACCTCCCGCCACTTCATTGCCAAGAGGAAGTCGTTCTCCTTCACCACACAGCCTCACAGTGCAATCTCATTCATTCACCTCTGTTGCTGACCTTCGAAGTGGAAGAAGAGGGATGTTGACGAATTTCTTCTTTGCCTTGCTGCAAGTTTCTTTGGCTTTGGCTGCTGCTACTACTGCCACTCAAACCTACCGTTTGAAAGAAATTAATTACCACGACCTGGCTGTTGGCAAATTGTCTGTTGCCCAAGCTGCCGTGGAAGCTCTGACTGAGGTCGGTGCTCTTCAAATCACTGACATCCCTAACTTTGCGAAAGCTCGCAAAGAAGCCTTGGGTAGAGTTGCTGAGTGCTACAAGTTTGATGACAAAGCCTCTCGTCTGGTCATGTCTGATGGTGCTCGTCGCTACTCTTCAGGTGCTGCTTCTCATCGCGGTGTACCAGAGGCGATGTCCAGTCCTTGTGGTAATGATGCTGCTCATTTGAGAGCTGCTGTGGATGATGCCACGTCTCAGCTCTTTCATGCTTTCGACTTGGTGGTGAGCAAGAAGAGTGAGAAGAAGGCTGATGCGAATGTGATGGAGCCATCCTACAGTAACTTCGTTGATCTGATGGCCGTTGGTGAGCACCTGGAGCATCTCCATACTTACTACAGCGGTGACGATGCTACTCTCGCCCAGGCAATCAGTCCAGCAACCGTGAATTACCACGTGGACTCTGGCTTGATGATTGCCATGACGACTGGATACTATGCACCTACTCCTGCCACTGAAGCTTCCGGTCTTTACATGGAGTTAGCCGATGGACAGAAAGTGAAGGTTCTTGCCGACGACGATTCCCTGATTATCCTCATGGCGGATGGTGCAGCCAGTTGGCTGGCTCCTGTCTTCGGTCGCCCTCTTTATGCTCCTAGCCATGCGTTATTTGCGGATTTGCCTGCTAATGGGCAGGCTTCTCGTAGTTGGTACGGTAAGATGTACCTCCCACCTGCTGATGCGGTGATTCCCCACGCTCGTATGCCCTTTGCGCGCTATCATTCTTTGGCAACCAACAATGCTGCTTCGCTGACCACAGCGACTCAAAATAGTGAAGACCGACTTGTGGATCTTTTGCCCAGTGCTTGTGGAAGAGACAGCAGTCGCTACTTGGCTGTTGTGGCGACGACTTGCACTGAGGACAAGATCTACTGTTGGATGTCATGTATGAGTATCAGCTCTCTGTCATGCGGTGCTGACCAGTATCCTGTTTGCTGGAACTCTGCTACAAATGTGACTGTTGATGGTGCTGCCCATTGTCCTAAAACTTGCAAGCCAGGTTGTCACACTACTCAGGCCCCAACCTTGGCCCCTTCTAGTGCCCCTACCATTTCTATTGCTCCAACCGTATCTCCTACTGACGCCCCAACCTACGCTCCATCGTTAACCCCAACCTTGTCTCCATCGGACGCCCCAACCGTAGCCCCAACCGTCGCTCCTTCTAACGCCCCCACCTTATCGCCAACCAACGCCCCAACCTTTTCTGCTGCTCCAACCTTGGTTCCAACCAACGCCCCAACTTTAGCTCCTTCTGATGTCCCAACCTTCGCGCCTTCTGACGCCCCAACTCTAGCTCCTACTAACGCCCCAACGCTTAGTCCAACAGCTCGTGTTGCTGATATCGTGAAGTTTGATGCCAGCTTTACAATGACTGTGGCCAATAGCACTGTGGAGCTTACAGATAAAGAGCAATCGGCTGTTAGAACAGCAGTGGCTGTTGTCTGCAACACCAGTGTGGACAATGTCGTCTATAATGGCTATAAACTTGCCGCCTCTGCGGTTGCTGTAGCCTTAAGAATTCAATCTTCTGGCAGTATTGTAGTAGCGGTCACCATCAATGTTAACATGGTGAACTACGCTACCTCCACTCCCGAGGAGGTCTACAATGAATATAAGACTACTCTGTCCACCGCCGTAGGTTCAGGATCCCTTGTTAACTTTCTCAAATCTGCTGGTACTGAAGTTGGAACGAGCTATTTCAATAACGTTGCTGTTAACAGCGTGGTCACTTCTGGTTACGAGGTGGTAGAAGCCGATGATGACGATCATCACGACGAATACCAAGTGACGAAAGGTCAGATGGCGGGTTTGATTGTGGGAACGATCTGTGGCACTTTAATTCTGATGGGCATCGTTTATGCCTATCTTGCCTATGTGGCAAGAAAGCCTTCTTCAGCTGCTTTGGAGAAGTAACTTCATTCCTTTTTTGATTCCCGTTAATAAATCTCCATAACCCTGGTTCATGTCCCACTTTTGAATATTGTGTGGCATGGGGTTCAATTCACTAAATTACTAGAAAGAATGTTGGAATGGCTTTTGATTAGCCGTTATGAAATCTCTATATTTCTGAAATATAATATACCACCACTTTATACTAAGATAATATAATACGTCGGCATGCAATGTGCGGTTGGTTACAAGCTGTTAGTGGTTTGATTCCATCGTATGCTCTAAATACACTCCAAAGTCCAGAGGCGGCGGAAACTAACCAGTCGGCTATGGCAAGCGAAAGCGGACAGTACAAAACGAACGCCATGCGCCAAAATCCAGAGCCCGACAAAACTGAGACTTTGGAACGACAGAGACCGCACAACATCCAATCCAAACTCAAATCAATTCCATATTTTTAGTCCTATAGTCCACCAGAACCTCTGTAAAAGCTTTAAAAATGCTCGAAATGGATGAAAGTAATGTTATTAATGCAACTAAAAATGTCTTTGTGCATTATTAGATGAGGAAGAAGTGAACATTCCAGCCACGCGCTATGCTACTGGATACTATGCACCTACTCCTGCCACTGAAGCTTCCGGTCTTTACATGGAGTTAGCCGATGGACAGAAAGTGTAGGTTCTTGCCGACGACGATTCCCTGATTATCCTCATGGCGGATGGTGTAGCCAGTTGGCTGGCTCCTGTCTTCGGTCGCCCTCTTTATGCTCCTAGCCATGCGTTATTTGCGGATTTGCCTGCTAATGGGCAGGCTTCTCGTAGTTGGTACGGTAAGATGTACCTCCCACCTGCTGATGCGGTGATTCCCCACGCTCGTATGCCCTTTGCGCGCTATCATTCTTTGGCAACAAGCAATGCTGCTTCGCTGACCACAGCGACTCAAAATAGTGAAGACCGACTTGTTGACCTTTTGCCCAGTGCTTGTGGAAGAGACAGCAGTCGCTACTTGGCTGTTGTGCCGGACAGTTGCACTGAGGACACGATCTACTGTTGGATGGGATGTATGAGTATCAGCTCTCTGTCATGCGGTAGTGGGCAATTTCCTGTTTGCTGGAACTCTGCTACAAATGTGACTGTTGATGGTGCTGCCCATTGTATGTCAACTTGCAAGCCAGCTTGTGGCACCACTCGGGCCCCAACCTTGGCTCCAACCTTGGCTCCTACTGCTGCTCCTACTAATGCCCCAACGCTTAGTCCAACAACTCGTGTGGCAGATATCGTGAAGTTTGATGCCAGCTTTACAATGACTGTGGCCAATAGCACTGTGGAGCTTACAGATAAAGAGCAACGGGCTGTTAGAAAAGCAGTGGCTGCTGTCTACAACACCAGTGTGGACAATGTCGTCTATAATGGCTATAAACTTGCCGCCTCTGCGGTTGCTGTAGCCTTAAGAATTCAATCTTCTGGCAGTATTGTAGTAGCGGTCACCATCAATGTTAACATGGTGAACTACGCTACCTCCACTCCCGAGGAGGTCTACAATGAATATAAGACTACTCTGTCCACCGCCGTAGGTTCAGGATCCCTTGTTAACTTTCTCAAATCTGCTGGTACTGAAGTTGGAACGAGCTATTTCAATAACGTTGCTGTTAACAGCGTGGTCACTTCTGGTTACGAGGTGGTAGAAGCCGATGATGACGATCATCACGACGAATACCAAGTGACGAAAGGTCAGATGGCGGGTTTGATTGTGGGAACGATCTGTGGCACTTTAATTCTGATGGGCATCGTTTATGCCTATCTTGCCTATGTGGCAAGAAAGCCTTCTTCAGCTGCTTTGGAGAAGTAACTTCATTCCTTTTTTGATTCCCGTTAATAAATCTCCATAACCCTGGTTCATGTCCCACTTTGAATACTGTGTGATGTGGATTCCAATTTGCTAAATTACTAGAAAGAATGTTGGAATGGCTGTTAATTAGCCGTTATGAAATCTCTATTTTAAATACTACTAGCAGAGAATATACTAACCTATACTAAGATAATGAATACATGCAATTTCTCCCAACAAGCGGTTGATTTCTAGCTGCTTGCGATTTGATTCCATGGTACCGCTTACAATGCATCGCATTCTGGTAGACAAGAAGGAAGAGGTTAAAGTCTCTACAGTACCTTTAACTGGACGAAATGAATGGGCTTTGGAGAGTGTTGTTGTCATAAACACATCAAAGAGAAAAACGGTTTATTTTGTGGCAGTTTCAAAGGACGTTAACTTAACAGGAAAGAAGCGGATGATGAGATGATGGCGACAACAAGATCAGTCAGACATTAGATCTTGTCCTGCTTAATATTAAAGAGTTGGTGTAACTCAAGATACTGACCTGACCCTGTCATCGTGATAAAGTAGCATGATGACTGATAAAGGTCTTTCAGAAGAGGAAGAGGAAGAAGCAGAGAGTGTTTCTGTCAAAAAGGGCATCTTATTGAAACGCAAAGACTTCCTCCATGTCGATCAAAGAGCCCAATCTCATCCTAACCGTACTTATTATTTCAAACGAATCCAGGATGTTGATGGGGTAATTGATACTTGTACGAAGAAATTACAGGTAACAATACTATTTACTGTTTTGATTTTGTGCGTTTACGTTTTCGTGCAAATTTTGTCATCTAGACGGATCCAAAAAATGGCAAAGCTTATTATCTTCGTGGTAGCTCTTATTTCAAGAAAGGTCAATTATCACAAGCAATTACTGATCTGACTGAGGCCATTGCTTTACAACCAAATCATTTGGAAAGTTATTATTATCGTGGCATGGCATTGACACGTGTGGAAAACTTTACTGCTGCTCTGACTGATCTCTCTCATGTGCTTAAAGTCAATCCTGATCATATAAATGCATCCTTTGCACGTGCTGCCTTATACAATCAAATGGGTTTATTTCCTCAAGCCATTGAGGATTACAACGTAGCCTTATCTAAAGACATCCAGTCCATCAGTCTCTCACCGAAAGATCGAACAGGATCAGGAAATACTGGAGGAGTAGGGGAGGATGATCATTCAGCGATAGCAACGGAAGGAAGAAGTCGAAACTATTCAGTGGATACCTTTTCTGGTTCTCTCTTCAGTCCTGCGACAGTTAACTCTGACGGACCCATGCACACCACACCACAATCCCAGCAAAACGGTTTAAATGCCAGTAGTACGAATAATAATGGCAGTGGTAATAGTCATGGGAAGATCAAGAAAATGGATAGTATTCATGCAAATGGTCTGTTCTCTCTGTACAGCGCGCCAGCTGAAGGCTTAGCAGCTACGGAAGATAATCTGGAGAGTAATATTGATGATAGAATGAGAAAGACATCACCTGTTCGCTCTCGACATGGCCAGGATAATGAAAAGGTTGCCAATGATTATCATGCCAAAGGATATGCCTATCGTAAAGAAGGTGATTTTAACCGAGCTATTGAATGTTACACCCAAGCTTTGCAGATTTTCCCACAGCATTTCAAGTCATTATTCAACCGTGGGTTTGCCTATGATAAGTTGGGTCAGTACGCATTGGCCATAGAGGACTACAGTAGAGCGTTGACCATCAGTCCGCAGCACGCCTATGTCTATTACAATCGTGGTATCACACTTGATCACATGCAGCATTTTGATAAGGCTATTGAAGACTTTACCAAAGCATTGCAAATTCAACCACATCATCTTGATTTCTTATATAACCGTGGCTATTGCTATCGAAAAATCAACAAATTCTCCTTGGCAATCCATGATTTCACTGATATGATCAATACCATTCTACAATCCATTGAAAATGTGCATGCCATGGAAAAGAATGAAATTACCTTACCTCGTCAGAAGATGTTATATAAAGCTTATTATCATCGTGCTTACTGCTACGAACAATGTCATCAAGTGCCACTGGCTATTCAAGACATGAACACCATCCTCGCACAAGTTCTGCCCAGCAGCAATCACCTTCCCTCTCTAACATATCGGGCGAGTCTCTTTGAGCAGAGCAAGCAATATCAACAAGCCATTCAAGATTACTCCATTATCTTGAACCTTGACAGAAAGAATGTATTTGCCTGGAAAGGACGAGCAAAAGCAAATATTGCTGTGGGACAATATCAACCTGCCATCCATGATCTCTCACAATTTTTAGTCAATATGCCTGATCAAGATGGTGGAGATAATGGATTAGGCAGAATGGAAGGGTTCTATCTTCGCGGGTTGTGTTATAAATCAGTTATGGGACATTCAGAAGCCGTCGAAGATTTCTCTCATGTCATTGATATATTTCAACGTCAACGGTCAGAGCATGACATGGACATGGAAGTCGAAGAAATGGCTTGGAATGCTTATCACCATCGTGGTTATTGTTATCGTAAATTGGAGAAGTTACCATTGGCATTGGAAGACTATTGTCAACTGATCCAATTTATGACAAACTTTCAGAGCAAGAATACGTCTCGCAATCGCCAGCCAGCATCATTCCAAACTATGCTGATTCGTGCTTATAACAATAGAGCCTTCATTTATGCCAAGTTGAACAATCTACATGCTGCTATTCAAGATTACACAGTCTCCATTTCACTTGATCCTCAAAATGCACATGCATATCATAATCGTGGATTGATGTATGATAAACTTGGTCAGTTAGATCAAGCGATGGCCGACTTCGGCAAGAGTTTTGAGCTAGATAGTGCTCAAACTTATGATCCAATGAATGGGAGAAAGCTTGGAGGGAACGCAACGATGGCTTCCAAAGATTCTGGAGCTCGTGCAAGGACAGGATCAATTGGTGATGGTATGATGTCAATTAGCAGCAATGCTTCTATCGGCAGTTTCCAAAGCAGCCAAGCATTTCCCAATATGCAATCCTCAGCCACAATTACGACTACTGGCGGAGTGATTGCTGCTAATACATCGAATAGATTGACCAGCTCTACGATCAATTCTCGTCCTGTTGCGGTTGGTGTGAATGAGTTGTCAAGATCATTTATTGCTGTGAGAAAGCTAGATGGCTCACCTCTTCGTATAGCTGATCTCTCAATCGATTCGCGTTCGATGCCTTCTCCTGCGCCAACTCTTCTAACGGCTAGATCATTCTCGTCTTCTTCCTTGAGGACAAGCGCATCCAATGGATTGAATATTCCACAGTCTGGTACTTCCAATACCGGAAACAAAGTTCCCCTACCGCCCAATAGCACCAATCATGGACGAAGTATTACCCCTAATAGCCTGCAAAGGCCGAGTGTGGCAGCATTGCCCCCACCTCCAATGCAAGCCTCCATTTCATCCTCACAGTATGTATTGACTGGTTCTAGTGCGAACACTGGTAGTGCCATCCCCAACACAAGCTACGGAGCATTCCGAAATCCTGTACCCATGGCGTCGAACACTGTCCCTTCTACCAATGATGATATTGGGGTTGGGCGGCAATCAATTTCGAATTCAAATAGTAGTATGATCAACACAAGTGGTCCAGTGCCAGCTAGCAAAATGCAACCCGCAATTAGACAACAACCACAAGAATGGAAAAGAGGGGAAGCGATTGATGCTGCCAGCTATCTAGCTAGTCTAGCATCAAAAGGTGTCAATCAAAGCGATGAAGTCAACAACGATCGTTCTCTCAAACTGGGAGCGACCTTACGCTCTCTGTCAACTTCTTTGCCAAACGATATCGATCTTGTTGCACCTGGGAGGTTTAGTAATCGCTGATATTATCATAGCCAATAGTATTTATTTTGTTGAGTAACGAGAGATATAATAGTTATAGACTGTTTTGTGTAAAGTCATAGTATATTAACATTAGCTGAATAGTATGTATTGTTTTTCAGCTTGCTTTCCAACCATTGAAAAGGCTGAAAAGCCAGTTTTAAAGTGTCATTGATAGGTTTCAAAGTCGTGTTTTGTTGTGGCAAGCGGTTTCGTTTGAGTGGCGTGTGCTTTTGAACAAAAACCCAAACAATAGCTGGAATACAAACAAAAACATATAATTAAACAATACACAATAAAATAGAATCCTTGAAATAATCAAATCAAATCTTAGCTGTGGTGAGATCAATGTTTAGCTCAGAGGTGATCCTGACCAAGGCTCTTTGTCTTGTGCTTTTTATTCTTCTCGCGGCTCTCTGCCATGAGGCACAAGCGAATAAGCAACCACTTTACGAGCCTTACACCTTGATCCATCATGACCAATTAGTTGGTCTCCTTACTTTAGACTATCATGTTACCAATGTCATCACAGGCCGTGATCCTCGATTAAGGTTAGTTACTCTAGACTCCTTGTTTTTGTCTGTTGACTCTGTTTTATGGTGTTTCCTTTGTCTGTGGTCTTAGAAGTGGCGGCTATCAATACTCGCTTGATGCGATCAAGAACTATAGTCTGTATACCGACGGCGGGAGCTTTGTCTTGACATCCATCCCTCTCGGTCCGCTGACTTTGCCTCAAGTGACCATAGGCGGATGGTTCAAGCCTGACCCATCAGATGGATTGCTCACCGAGCCCAAGTAAGAGCATAAAATTTGCTTCTTCTGTCTACAACGCTGAACCGCTTCTTCTCTTTCTCTGTAGATATGCTTTGGCTCATTCCTTGGTGCCAGACAATGCGTCGTCTGCTGCAGCCTGTCAACGTGGTCTGGTACTCTTCGCAGATCGTTGGCACATCTGCTCTGGGACATCTGATTTAATCGACTCTCAAATTGCAGTGGACTATGGTCAATGGAGCTTTGTGGCTATTTCCTACGACCAGTTCAGTGGGACGGCTAGACTCTTTGTCAATGACGAGACATTTGAATGGTCTGGCCAAATTGAAGCAGACTATCACGTTGCTCATCTTCTTATCGGTGAGGCTCCATTAAGCGATAACGCTTTTTCGGAGGACCAGGTTAGTCCAGCAGGCTGGAGAGGACTCATTGACAACATCTTTGTCTATTCGAGGGTTTTGGCGGCCAGTGAGCTTTCCTTCCTCAATCATCGCGATTTGATCGCTGAGACATATGCCAGTTCATATTCTCCTATAGCAGGAAACAATGGATATGCAGTAGTGGTAACAAACACTCAAAGGATCGAGGTTGAGATGGAAGAAAACAAGATTGCGAATGATTTCACCGTGATGTTGTGGTTCCGTATCACTTCTTCCTCTTCAGGCAGTGTTGCAAATTTAGTGGATAGTGAAGGGCAGTTCACTCTTGCTACAGTAGATAGCCTTAATGGAGGGTCTATGAACCGCCAGTTAGCCTGTGGTTTGGGGAGCAGTGACGGCAAGG
Source organism: Ochromonas danica (assembly GCA_015146655.1). Classification (NCBI taxonomy): domain Eukaryota; class Chrysophyceae; order Chromulinales; family Chromulinaceae; genus Ochromonas; species Ochromonas danica. The sequence goes on from VKHL01000017.1 coordinate 93,613, forward strand.
AATGGATATTCTTCCGTGCTGTGCAAATGCCTGCTCTGAACGACTATTGGCAGCATGTGGCAATAGTAGTCAATGATGGAACCTTCAAGCTATTTCTCAATGCTTCTCTAATTGAAGAAGATTCTTTACCAGATGGAATCTCCTTCATAAGCAATTCTCGACAAATCACTCTGGGTGGCTCAACATCGTTCTTCAACTTCAATGAGGATAGTAACACTATTGCCTATCAAATGGAGATCGACAACTTCTTGTTCTGTTCTTCTTCGTTAACTCAAGATGAAATTCAAGTTAAAATGCTTTCCGCATTGTCGCTCTCATCCCCTCCGGATGTAATGCTTCTATTCGATGAAGGCTATGGTTTCTATCCTAATGGCCTCGGAGTGATACGTGCTCAGGTTTTGCCTGTGCAAGAAGGCCTAGTTTGGACTCCTTCTACTGCTGCCAGCAATTACTTCCTAACCACCTATCAGCAATCACCATTGGAGATTGTTCTGAATGTTTCGGATTATTTCGAGACTTCTCATGTATTCTCTATAATCCACTTGCCACTTCATGGATATTTGAACACCAGAGAATCTTGCCCTGAAGGAATCGTTGAGGTTTCTTCTCCTAACCAGTCATTTTCATGTCGATTCTTGATCTATACTCCACAACAGTCATTCTCTGGACTGGATAGATTGGATTATATGGTAGTTGATGTCGAGGAACAGGCAGGCCCGATCGTGAGTGTTCCGTTGACTGTGCTACCCAGACCTAGCCCCGAGCAACTGATTTTCGCAGATGGAAGTATCTGGATCCAACCGTTGCAGGTAATAGCCCAAGAGGCCGTCGAGAATAAAGCAATATTGTATGGCGGGATTTCCCTGGAATTGGATGGTCAAGCTGAGGTCGAGTACAGTGAGCCATATTTAAAACCAAGTCCAGGCGCTGATATTGTCTACCCGCAAAGCAGTTCGATCTCTTATGACTCCTTGTCTATCTATGGTCAAGCTGATGTGGTGATTGATTCCATGCAGGGAATGGGAGTGCGTTGGGTGGGGAATGTTACTAATATCCAATACTCTCTTACTGCTACCATCTCCTCCCAGGCAAATATCAGCTCACAGAGTAATGTTACTATGCCTTTGCAATTGCAGTTTACATCGATGCCTTACCTAGAGAAAGTTAGCCCAGGTGTAATTTCCACTGGAGCCAGTATCAATCTCGCGATTGAAGGAAGTTCATTTGGTGATGACATCATTGGCTGTGCTTTAGGAGGCAAAATACTCCCATATGAAAGAGTTGGAAGTGAGTTCATAAACTGCAGTTTGAGTAATTTGAATGGGACACTGACTGTTGGAAGTTACGATCTCTTCGTGGTTACAAAGAGTGGAAATCCCAGCAATGCTCTTGCGATACAAATTGTTGACCCGGTCATTCCTCTCAGCGCAAACCTCTCTTATGTAGATGATACAGTGACATATGTTTTAGCAACTATTCTCATTGAAAATGTGACAGAACTGGACATGCTGTATTGTTCGGTTGAAGGAGCTTATTTTGTTGCCAAGAAGATTGATGCAGTATATCTACAGTGCCATATTCCTCTTGATACCATTCTCAACAAACAAGTAGTCCAGCTTGGCATCACTGTGAATACCTTGGAGGTGGCGTCCCAGCTGATTGATGTTGCTGTGATGGATGTGGGTAACTTCATCTTGGCCGAACCCACAGTATTATTTAATGTTAGTGGTGTTCAACCTGTTACGCTGAGAGGAACATTCAATGTCTTGTCCAATCATACCATTACATGCCGTCTAGATAAGATGTTCTATTTTGAAGGAAGAGTGATTTCTACTGATCGTATGTTGTGTTTGATTACTATGATCTCCTCGTGGGTTCCCCAACATCTGATGCCCATTGAAGTTTCTATTGATAGCAATTCTTATCTTCGAACAGGGTTGTTTCTTCAATTGCAAAGCGAGTTAGAGCTTTATTCTATTCAGCCTTGGTTGGTGTTTGTTGGGCAAGACTATCCTCTCACGCTTATGGGGAATGGCTTTGATGTGGCAACATCTTATTTGTGTGTCTTCAATAACACTTGGACTTCGCAAGCATTGATCAAGTCAAGGGAACTGGCTTCATGTAATTTACCATCAGCTATTACCTCGGCTGGTAGCATCACTCTGTCATTGAACATATCTGGTGTCGATGGGCAGTCTGAATGGCGAGCCAGTGTAGATCCATTGGTTTTGTCGATTCTTCCTCAGCCTGTCGTTTCCACCGTCTTTCCCACCAGCTTTTTCCAAGGAGAATTATATTATGTGAAGGTATTAGGTGACTATCTTTATGAATCTTCTATTAATAGTTGCTTGTGGGCCGATTCGCTTGGAAATGTGATGGTTTCCAACTATACTGCTATGTCATCAACAAAGGGTTACTGTTCCTTGATTGACAACCAACCAGTTGGCCGATATGAGCTATATTTGAGTCTTACTTCAACTTCTAATCAGGTTATTGGAGTTTCGCAAGTTAGTATCTTAGCAGTTCCTACCCTTCAATCTTTGATGCCATCTAATGGCTTTCATTTCGAGAGTACGGATATTATGCTAACTGGTTCGTTTCCCACCTATGAAGGTGCATTGTATTGCACTTTTGATGATATCTTCGTGGTAGCCACCTATGTAAATACCAGCATTATCACATGCACAGCTCCTCTCATAGGGGACCTATTTAACGTTTATCCAAAGTCGAGTGCTTTGAATGCCTTCACTGTGTCGATCGGTTTGTCATACGGACCGACGAGAATCGCCTCAAATCTCACCTATACTTATTACCCATCACCTGTTCTTGACACAATTTTCCCCGTAGGTGGTCTTCTCAGTGGTGGAAATGTGGTCACCATTAAATGGCATGTTTCTACCAGCACTATGCCTCTCTTGGATTGTTTGTTTGGTTCCCAAGTCATCATTGGCTACTTTGTAACACCAGGGGTGGTTGAATGTATTGTTCCCCCAGCGGGTATTTCGGGAAAGGTGAACATATCTCTTACCACCAAAGGACAGGTTAATCCCAGAATGGCCAATCGACACTTGACTTATGAATATTGGCAACCAGTCCAAATCCTTGCGGTATCGCCAACAGTTCTTGTAGCAAATAATACTCAATCTGTGGCTGTCAGTTTGCAAAACTATCAATTGGCAGGTTATTATTGCATTGTGAATGGCACAACACAAGGACCATATTCTCTTTCATCGTCCATTTTGATCTGCCCTTTGGACCTATCCATTACGTTCCCACAAGGTGATGTCTTGACATTGTCAGTTAGCAGGAATGGTGTGGATATTGAAGATTCTGTTCAAGTTTCTGTTATCAATCAACTATCAATAGTTTCTGTGGACAAAAACTATACATGGGCATTCAAGAATAGCTCCATTTCCTTAACAGTTGTAAACGATGTCTCATTGTCTCTTGTCGATGGTTCACAATTACTCTGCGTTGCCAATGATGATCAATATGTTCTAGCTTCTCTTAAACGTGATACCAACGGATCAACTGCTGTTGTTTCGTGTGCATTCAACTCATTTGAGCCAGGCACTTATACGATTGACTTGACCTATTCAGGATTGACGATCTTGGCGAATGGAGAAAGAATTCTGGTTGAATCTGTTCCTCCAGCAACTTCCTTGCGAAGTGTTATTCCTTCGAAAATTGTTGCTACTCAAACGGAGCGTTTAGTACTGGCATTTGATCAAAATCTCGATCCTGGGATCGTTGAATATGTGCTATGTGCCCTTGATAATGTCGTTTATGCCGCTCCGACTATCTTGGATGATTTTCACATGAGCTGCGACGTTGCCTCTTCTGTCACTGGGCTAGTATCTTTGCAGTTTGCTTTGCCAGATGGAGACTGTTGGTCAATTGCGACCATTCAAGCTGTGGCAGACAACATTAACAGTTCCATTGTTGCCTTTCCCCAATTGTTTGCTGCTGGGCAAAGCTCTTATATTACTTTTATGGGCGAATTCCAGGTGGGAAGAAAATATGTATGCCGCTATGAACAAATACCTGCGATTGGTACATTCGTATCTTCAGTGGCGGAAATACTGCAGGGGAGCATCGTATTCCCATTCCCAGACCAGCTCCAGTTGGGAACAGCGAATGTTACATTATTAGAAAACGATTTCGAGTTGTATAGCAGCACCGTACAAATCTTCGAAGATGCTGGATATCAAATAACTTTTCAACCAAGACGATTAAGTGTGTTCGGAGGATGGTTTTCGGTGAATGTTAGTGGCACAGAGGATAATAACAGTCTCTTCTCAGGAATCAATGGCGACTTTTCACCATGTATTTCTGTATTTCTTGGGGGTTATTCTTGCTTGTTTCCTCAAACTGCGAGTGGTATTTACAACCTCCTTTTCTCTAGAAATGGACAAGATCCTCTCAATCAAAATCTCACCATTGAAATAGTTGATTATCCCACCATCCAAACTGCTACCCCTCTCTTCGGTCCCGTGGAAGGCGGTACCATTGTCCATATCGTAGGAGACAACTTCCAATCTGAAGGCATGAGCTGCCGCTTTGGTGAGGTGGTGGTAGATGCTTTCGTCAGCTCTTCAACACTCATGAGTTGTGTGAGTCCGAAGAGGAATGATGCAGGTCAGCGGAAGTTATTAGTCTCATCGAATGGCTATCAGTATGTGGATAGTTTGATGAGATTCAGCTATGTTCCTTATCCAGTCATAACGTCTATCTCTCCTTCACATGGTCCTGAGACTGGGGGAACGGAAGTAATTCTCAATGGAGTTGACAGAGCTGCTGCTAGTTCCTTGTATTGTAAATTCGGAGATTATTCAGGAGCAGTTAGTGCATATCTCAACACTGCTAATGAAATTATTTGTGTTACTCCTTCGCAGTTTCCTGAAAATGCTTCACTGCTGATCTCTTTGGATGGTCAGGCATTTGCTCAATCAGGTTGGACATTTTCATACGATCCACTCCCTTCTGTCGTGACTTTGTATCCTTCAAGTGGCATATGCGACGGCGGGAGCAAAGTTACTGTGTTTGGCTCCAATTTCTTCTCATCTCCCGATTTAAGATGTCGTTTTGGGGATTCGATTGTTGCGGCATCGTTTATCAAGATTAGCGCCATCCAGTGCTTAACACCTCCAGCTGACGACTGTGATAATGCCAACGTTGTGCAATTCTCAGTCAGCCTCAATGGCGTAGACTTCGTGCCACAATCTGTGCAGTTTTCATATGTTTCCTCTGTTGTTAGTGCGAATGTTTTCCCGCAAAGGTTGTTTGCGAATGTCAGCACACCCGTATTGATTACTGGAGCAGGAAATTCAACAACTTCGTCCATCGCATATTGTTCTTTTGAGAGTACAGTTATTTCTGTTTCTCCTCAAGATGCAGGGTTGCAGTGCAGCTCCCCCTCATTCGGCACTATTGGGACAACAACGTTACGGCTTTTGGCTTCGGATATGTCGATAATTGATGAAGTCTTCCTTGATGTTGTGCCTATGCCATTGATTACATCAATATCTCCGCTGGTGGTATCCCAAAATGGTGGTAGAATTACTATCGAAGGAGATTATTTCCTGTACTCTGATGACTTCGAATGTATCATTGGCCAAGTGTCTGCTCCAGCTACTGTTATTTCATCGAAGATAATACGATGCGACTTACCTTTCCAGTCTCCCGGTTTAGTGAATATTCAGCTTGCTATTCCGAAAGCAGACGTTACTATCTCAGCTCCTCATCCTCTTTCTGTTGCAGTGAGGAGTATTGTGGATGATATTAGTCCACAAAGAATATTATGGGGTATTGAAGGCTATCTGACCATATTTTCTCAAACTCCCAATGCTTTTGGTGGAGGCTTTTGTATTTTTAGTTACAACTTCGAACCTGTATTTAGTCCGATCGAGATACTAGCTGGTCTTCAAGTCTGCTATATTCCGCGACTTATTGACATCGGCAATCAAACCGTATTTATAACAGATCAACAACGCGCCGACAAGACAGTCTTCAGCATTGAAATAGTTGATTATCCCACCATCCAAACTGCTACCCCTCTCTTCGGTCCCGTGGAAGGCGGTACCATTGTCCATATCGTAGGAGACAACTTCCAATCTGAAGGCATGAGCTGCCGCTTTGGTGAGGTGGTGGTAGATGCTTTCGTCAGCTCTTCAACACTCATGAGTTGTGTGAGTCCGAAGAGGAATGATGCAGGTCAGCGGAAGTTATCAGTCTCATCGAATGGCTATCAGTATGTGGATAGTTTGATGAGATTCAACTATGTTCCTTATCCAGTCATAACGTCTATCTCTCCTTCACGTGGTCCTGAGACTGGGGGAACGGACGTTAGACTTCAAGGAGTGTTTTCGGGCGAGGTGGGTATATTGTACTGCATGTTTGATGATCCTTCTGCAATTGCTGTTTGTGATCTTGAAAGCGACTTTGAAGCTAGATGTGTCGCACCAAGTCGTCCACCCGGAGACAGTGTTATTTCAATCAGCTATGATGGAGAGAATTTCGTGACTCAACAGTGGACCTTCAGCTTCTATCCTCTTGAGTTAATATATTCAGTATCACCACCACTGCTTTTAAGTGGCTTGCCATCCGTCGTGTCGATAGCAGGATCGGGTTTTATAAATACAACTACTCTAACATGTAGAATCGGTGGTTACTCTGGTGATGTTTCATTTATTAGTCCTTCATTGGTCAATTGCAGTATTCCAGGGGTGCCTATTGTTGGCATAGTTCCTATTGAGATATCGAACAATGGACTTGATTGGTCCACATGGCGTGAAGGAAAGGTGGTATTTTATGAGCCCGTCTATGTTAAGCGAGTGTTTCCCACATTGATATCTTCAAATCACAGCACGGAGTTAATGGTTGAGATGTTCCAACTGCCTTCGTCGATGACCGGAAAGCAAGTGCTTTGCCAATTTGATGCTATTGAGCAGACCCTGGCTACATTCATAAACAACGATACGATTAAATGCAGTACACCTGTCGGCCTGCAAGGTCGTGTTGATTTTGCATTGGTGATTGATGGCAATGTGATCACAACACAAGTTCTCCAGCTAGTATTTACTAATGCATACCCTTCAACACTCTCTCCTTCTTCAGGACCAGAGACGGGAGGTTGGGATGTTGAGTTTGACTTATTGGCAGCGTCTGCGGTTACTTCTGTTGCTTGTCGAATCTCGAACATCGTTATAATGGCTCGGTATTTCAACGGGAGTGTGAGATGTGAAGTTCCTTCTTTGGATATTGGAATGCAGGCGGTAGAGGCATCATATAACAACAAGGGATATTTCCTCGTAGGCTATATATCTATCTCTGCAGCCATTCAAGTGTACTCGATCTATCCCAACGTTATCGTTCGTGATCTTGCTCCTCAAGAGGTAACCGTGAAGGGCGCATTTCCTGATAATGTTACATTATGTTGTGAATTAGACGGTATCATTCAGCCCGTTGACTCTTATAACTCATCACAGCTTCAATGTTCAGTCATTCCCACAGAAAATGCCATTGCTGGACAAGGAAGTATTTCCTTGCGAATTGTTCAGTGTGATGCTTATTCCGACTACTACAAAGCACTGACCTCGAATCCTCAGGAGTTTTCAACCCTTTATCTTTCTGATGCAGGATATGGCAGTTTGGCAGTCCCGTCCTCCTTTCTGATAGGCATTACTAAGACTGTCTTCATAAATGGCTACTTCTCTGTGAGCAACAAATTGAGATATCAATGTGTCGCGCTTCTATTAGATGGCCAAGAGTGGGTTTCCAGTGGACGAATGCTGTCTCAGAATATTTTGGAATGCAACCTGCCAACCAATATTACTAAAGAGCAGAGGATTCTCCTCACTGTTCGCTGCCAGCCCAACAACATCTCAGTTTACCAAGTCGAAACCAGTTTCCATCTACCACCAAGCACAAGCGCTATTTATCCGCTGGAATCGTTTGAGGATAGCGAGACGCTCTTTCATATTGGTCTGAACAATTTTACGACGCTCAACGAAGTGAGCTGCAAGTTTGGTTCTTCGAAGAATATTAAAGGAGCAATTGTTGCAGTACCTAATGGACTGGAATTACTTTGCTCTGCACCTGTTCTGTTGCCTGGCACTCATGAAGTGTATCTCACATTTAACAATTATGACTACCTGACTGCTGGGACGATAACTATCTTCCAACACCAACCAATCAAACAAGTTGTGCCTGAAGTAGTGCTGAAGTATTCATCTTTTGTTAATGTGAGTGGTAATTTTAGTGCGTTCAATACTGCTCAAGCTATTTGCTGTTATTTCGATGGCGAGGTAACAACCGCTGTTTTGAGTGCCGACTTGGTCAACTGTGCTATTCCTGTCTCTTGGAAGCACATGCGCTTTATGAGCGGACGAGCATTTGATCTGTTATTGGGTTGTTCAGTTCCTTTTGGATTAAATCAAACAATCTGGTTCGCCCCGGAACTGGCAATAAGTCACAGTCCTGTTAGAGGACCTATTGAAGGTGGAACATTGGTTTCTATTCATGGTTTGCCGTTGCCTTCTTTGTCATCACAGGTTATCATCTGTAGATTTGGCGATAGCACAACATTTGCAGTTCTTGTGGATTATAATTCGGATACCGTGATTTGTAAAGCTCCTCAAGTGAGTGAAGTGCAATTTGTCTCAGTTTCTGTCAGTACAGATGGTGGAAATACTTTCTATGACTCTAGCAATGGATTTATGTACACGACATTGAAAGTCAAGGCTGTCTATCCACTTGTGGTCGTTGAAAGCAACTTGAGCTTCCCTGTTTATTTTGAACTGGAGCAATTCCCTTTTCCAACCAACTTGACCTCGTCTGAAGGAACATGTAGAGTTGGTAAGTCGACCTTTGAGCTGACCATGACTGATCGAAGAAGGATGCTTTGCATTGTTTCGAACGTTGAACCTGGCAATTATCAAGTGGCTGTGAGCTTGAATAATCAAGATTATGATGTGATTGATGGAACATCGCTGGTTGTAATTTCCGCACCACAAGTGCTCTCTGTCGAGCCATCAGAACTCTTTGCTGATCCAAATCAACAAGTAGTCTCAATAGTTCTCTATTCGATTGAACTTGTTAATCTCTTTCAGCAAGGATCTTTCCCATTATATTGCGAAATCAATAGTCAGAGATCTGTGGCTATAGCAACTCATGACAACAGTTCGATCCTCAATGTTCAATGCATTGCTTCTTTTCCTGATGCAGGGGGATATGCTGTGAAGTTGTTATCAAATCCTGTCACTGGATCCCTGCTATCACAGCCTGCAACTGTTCTTGCCATTGAACCTTTCTTCGTGGAGAAGATCTCACCAACTATTATTATTCAGTCCACTCCCATAGCTGTGTTTGGGAACTTTTCAAGAGACAACGGCTTGCTTTGTAGCTTTTCGGTTATCAACAATGAATTAACGCAATCGAAGGATGTGCTACAAGCTGTTCCCTCCTTTGCCAATAATTCGTTGGTAATATGCAACCCTGAATCATTCTTTCCCCTTTGGTCTACTTCTGAAATCCAACATATTCTAATTGGGGTTGGATTGAAAAACACAGTGCCGATATTCAGCCAAGGATTTACTGTACTTCCTACAATCTCAATTGATCGTTTGACTTCGCAGGAACCTGTGGTGATCATAAACAGTGGTGTGAACATAACGGCTATTGGTGAGAACTTCCCGTTGTCGCTTAAAAGCTACTGCGCCTTCGATGACAACCTATTTGATGCCTTGGTACTCAATGAAAAGGAAGTTATGTGTATGATTACGGAGTTTAAGAATCCCGGATTGTATCAATTGTACTTCTATTTTGGGAATAGCCTCATCCCATCAAGCACGGAGTTGATGGTGACTGTGAAGCCCCAACCTGTTGTTACGACAACTCTTCCTTTACGACAATGCCAACAGAATTCTTTCTCTTCACTTTTCGTTGAAGGAAGGGGATTCCTTGCAGTGAAGGATAGCATTCAGTGTGTTCTAGGCGGGACTGTTTTGAGTCCTATAGAAGTCACGGATGGACAGGTTTTATGTCCTTGCCCTTCTGTTGATGTCTCTGAGGTAGAGTTACAGCTTAAAGTAGAGAACTGTGATGCAGTGCTCTATGCGAGCCTAGTGCAAGTGATGAAGTCTCCTCGATTTACAGTTCGCGGCTCACCGTTTATATTGGTAGGCACACCAACAAATGTTATAGTCGAGCTTGATCAGGAGTTGACCACAACCAATCTTATCGTCTACCAATTCCTGAATTCCTCTGTGATCCAAACTCCATCAGCTGCAGTCCTTGTTGATTCGCGTTCCATTGTCTGCTCGATTCAATGCAATTCACCTGGAAAGATTTCTTGGCAATTGTCATTAGATGGTGGTGACTCTTATTTCTTACTGCCTGATCTCACTTGTTTGCAGCAACTACAAATTCTCTCGATTGATCGCTCCGAAGTTTTTGATAGTGGTAATTCTCAAATCGTTGTGGGCGTTGCAAACGAAGTTTCCAGTGATCTAATAGAGGATGGAGTTTTCTGCAGTTTTGGTGGAGGCTTCAATGAAACAAAGGCAATTGTACTTCCTAATATTCGCTCAAGCGGCAGCACATTGCGTTTCAAATGTTTCTCTCCTCCTCTACATGTGGGTGATTCTTCTCTGAGCATTCGCGTCGGTTCGGTGATTACTGAACCTTTGACCATCTCAGTCATTCCATTGCCAGTTTTAGAAGAACAAGGAGAGGTTGTGACTTCCAGATGGTCTCCCAGCAATCTGATCATCAATCTTAGAGCTCTTCCAATGACTATCCCTGGTTTATGTGTTGTGAATGGCAGCAATTTAGAAGCTCGGGCTGTTATTATCAACTCAACTTCAGTCCAATGTACTTTGCCTCCATACTTAGAAGAAGGAGAGTATGCTTTGCAACTGAATTATGACGGTATGCTTGCCTTGGGTTCGATGAAACTGCGAGTTATTCCATCCATTTCTGTGGTGTCTCTTCGACCAGACGTTGTATTAACGACGGGAGGTTCCATCATAGCAATCCAAACTAATAGTTCGTTGGGAGGCCATGCTGTTTGCAACTTCAATACTCCACAGAAAACCATGGCAGTGACGGGAAGTGCAGTCGGTGGCAATACCTTATTATGCATCACCCCATCATTTGTTGATGCTCAAAGAGTTGCGGTCACAATTTCTGGATCTTTACCAGTCATTGGGACACTTTCACTGAGCGTTATTTCGCCCGTGGTAATCAAAGAAGTGGTTCCATCGGCTGCCATGTTGTCTGGCGGAACATCTTTAACTGTTGTGGGAGATTCGTTTATGCCTCAAGTCGACTATACATGCTTGTTTGACACGATCAGAACAAAAGCTCGAGTAACATCCATGCGGACATTAAGTTGTCCAACACCAGTATGGAATAACACGGGCTCTGTTGCAATAAGTCTCTTTGTGCATGACATGCAAGTTTCTACGGGCCTTCCGTTCTATTTCTATGATCAACCTCAGCTATCATCTTTGGAACCTTCAATGGGATCCCTAGGTGGTGGAACTGCTTCTCGTTTATCCTTGTTCTTCATGGAAGATTGGTTGGGTGAAGAAAGACAAGTATTTTGCAAGTATGGATCCAGCATAGTTCATGGTAGCTTTGTCGATAATACGACGATTGAATGTGTATCTCCGGGAAGTAAGATCCCAGGGAAAGTCCCTTTCAGTGTTTCATTCAATGGGTTTGAGTTTATTACGAAATCTGAGACAATTATGTTCGAGTACATGGATGCAATCTTTATTCGCGAACTCTCACCAGCTCACATGTCTGCTAATGCGACGGGCAATATTCTATCCGTACATGTCGATCACATCCCATTACAAAGTGTTGTATTGTGTACTTTTGGTGAGAAAAAGAGAAGTCTTGCAGTGCAAATAAGCTCAACTCTTTTGAAATGTGCTGTGCCTGACATAGAAGAAGGCTTCTATAATGTCCAAGTTATGGTGAAACATCGTTCTTCACTAACGTCATCATTCTATTCTTCTTCTATGGTCTTTCAGATTCATAGCCCTGTTGTGGTTTTAGACGTCTTCCCTAGTCATATTAGCGATCAAAACTTGATTGAAGGTAAATATGTGGTGGTACGAGGCAGTGGATTCTATAACTTCCCCAACTTACAGTGCAAATTAGGAAGTGAGACGACTGAGGCCGTCTATATGAGTTTTTCAAGTCTTCTCTGTGCTGTGCCACCGAATCGTTTCCCTGGCATTGTTTCTCTTTCGGTGAGTTCGGATGGGATACAGTTCACATCAGGTTATTTGCTGATTATGGATCAGGAACATTTGGCATTCTCCATCGCGCCTTCTTTTGGACCCGTTGATGGCTTGACAAGAGTTCAAATCATCGGAGCGCATAGCCTTGCACTTGATGATGAAATCGTATGTAAATTTGGAGAGTTTTCGGTGATAGGAGAAAGAGATAGTGATATGAATGTTTATTGTACTGCCCCACCTGCCGTTCATGGACCAACTGCTATTGACGTAAAGGTCTCTTCCTCTATGGTATTGGATCTATCTGTTGGTCAGTTCACGTATTATGCCAATCCTGTAGCGAAGAGCGCATATCCTTTACTGGGATCCTGTACAGGAGGTTCCACTGTGTCGATTATTCTTCAAGAACCTTCTTTAAATTTCATCAATCAGTCGAATTCTGCTGTTCTATGCGGTACTGATCCTCAGCGAATGTTCTCTGTGGAATACATCGACCCTTCTGTGAATAAGATTGTCTGCCAACTTCAAGAGATGGATATTGGGGTTCAGACTCTGTGGGTTGCCTTAAATGGTATTGATTCGCAGCCTTTTTCCACGATTACTTTTAATGCAGTACCAGATTTCTCTTTGGAAAGCGTCTCACCTTCGGTTATTTACACTGGGGCAAGACAAACCGTCTTTGTTCAGTTGAACGGTAGCCATCCTTTGTTCAGTTTCCTCAACTGGCAATGCAAACTAGGAAGTCTTCGTGTCGCGGGAGAATGGGTAGCGGATGGATTGATTCGATGTGAGGTTGTACCAGATTTAATCGGTTCTCTAGTTCTTGCTGTGTCTTACAATGACCAAGATTGGGTAGGACAACAGAGCATTATGATAAATAACGGCATGGTGCTGTATAGCCTCCTTCCTCAACCCATTGCAAGTCTCCAAAATGAAGTCTTGGTTATTTCTGGCTATCGATTCACTTCTGATGTCGATATCTTCGTAAGATTCAAAACGGATACAGACATAAAACATCGCATTGCTGAATATGTCAACGAGACTACCTTAACGGTCTCGATGCCCGATCTTCACCTCCAAAGTAGTGGTGGCGTGGCAAATGTATCGGTAATGGTAGGTACATTTGAATCCAATGCACTGCTCCTGAACATACATGCTGCATGGAACTACACATTGCTTGAGCCTCACTATGGTGTAGCTGCTGGTGGAACGCCAGTTAGAATTTGTTACGACTATAACTTGTCTGGTAGCATGATTTACGAGGTTTATCTAACAGCTTTGCAAGGAGATGATAGTGTACAGCTTGCACCCTCAATTTCTGGTAATTGTTTGAGGTTTATTACTCCCTCTATCGAAGTTATATTACCTCAAGCGAGTAGGAATCTCTCACATACAGTGGAGATAATTGTTATGGCCGAAAGTGGATATCAGATGCGTCCTTTGCGATTTACTTACTTGGCAGAGTTGAAGGCCATCTCGATTAACCCGAGAATTATTTCTGAAGCTGGTGGTCAAGTTCGTATTCATTTCACCCAATTGGTCAATCTTCCAAGTGTAATTTGTCGATTCGATGAATATGCTTCTCCTTCGCTGTATGTCGATGGTGATAGTGTTGTGTGCGCAACTCCCCCTCTTTCCATCGGCAACATCAGTGTTTGGATTAGTCCGAACGGCGGCTTCAATTGGTTGCCCGTGAGTCAATCTGTCCAAGTGGTCCCTTTAACGTTAGAGGCCTATCTAACACCTATCCGAGGACCACAAAGGGGAGGTACTAATATGACCATCAATGAACTGCCTTTGTCTTCATTTCAGAGCGATGCGTTGGTCTTTTGTAAGTTTGGTCTACTTGAGATAGGTGCCGTCAAGATGTCATCCAAGACAATCTCTTGTCTGAGCCCACCCAAGTTACGACCTGGTGTGTATAATGTGTCGGTTGTGTTACGAACTCCTATGGGTCGTATGATACAAGAAATCGATGACAATATGTCTTTTACGCTTTATCCAGATGAGAGTATTACGTCCATTTCACCAAAAGAAGGATCGGCAGTTGGAGGCGAAGTTCTAACGATTCAGGGCGAGGGCTTTATCATTAGCTCGGAGTTCACTGTAAAATTTCGCCATTCCCAAACAAACGAGGAACAAGTAGTGCCAATAGCTTCGTTCATCAATGAAAGGACTATACTGGTTGTTTCTCCCAGAAATCCCGAAGGTGTATCGAAGGCAGGTATTGCAATAGTTTCAGTGAGTAGCAACAACTGGGATTTCTCGCCAACTACTGCCTCCATATATTGGTCTCCATCCATTATGATAAAAGACTTCCAACCGAAGCAAGTTGTGGAATTTCATGGCTATACAATTGATATTCTTGGTGAAGGATTTTTCCCTTCCTTTCCCAACCTGATCTGGTGCCGATTTGATGGAAATGTCATTGTTGATGCTCTCTTTGTCAGCAATTCTCATATTCAATGCATATCTCCTCCTTTCCGTGCAGGATCTATCATGGTTGAGGTTACTACCAATGGAATGCAATATCTAAATGTGGGGTTATTGGAATATTTGGCCATGCCTGTGATTATGTCTCTGACGCCTACTCAAGGCTTCACAATTGGCGGAACCAATGTTTCTATTCGACTCAGTAATGATGCTTTGCATAAGTTGAATAGGAGTATTGAGTGTCAATTGGGACTTTCGAGAACTGCGGCAGTATTGGTCATGACAGAATTAGGTCCTTCTGTAACTTGTCCCGTTCCACCATTACTAGTTAATAAGGCTACTGACGTCCAAGTGAAGGTGTTACTGAGAATGAACTTGGATATTACGTACCTTTCATCGAACCAAACGTTCAATTATTTGTTGCCACCAAGTCTTACCTCTATTTCCACTTCTACTGGACTCAGTACAGGCGGTAGTGTTGTATTTCTCAGTGGCAACTTCAGTGGATATTTGGAACTCTATTGCCAGTTTGGTTCTTTGGGAATAACTCGAGCCAATCTAATATCGCCGCGAGATGCAAGTTGCCAAACACCTAGCATATATCCGGTAGAGAGCGCTTCTGTGGATATTTTCCTAAGTTGCAATGGACAGAGCTTTCTTCGTAGCGGTATGTCATTTTATTTCTATGCGCCAGCACATTTCTGGAATATATCAACTACTCTAGGCCCAGTGGATGGGAATATGGTGATCACTTTGTTTGGCGACTTCCCGTTCGTCAACAGCAATAGCAAGATCCTATTTGCAAACAAAGCTGTTCCTTTGGAAATGTTTGTGAATAATGGTATTGGTAGATGTATATTACCAAAGAGTGATACTGTGGGTGTGGTAGATGTCAGCTTTTCGGCGAATGGTGTTGATATCGAAAGAACAGGACTACAGTTCGAGTATGTTTCAGTTCCTATGCTCCATGCCATCTCTCCCAGTCTTGGATCGACCAGTGGAGGTACAATAGTAAATGCAACTGTACTTAATTTCCAGCCATCAGAAGATTGGTACTGTGCCTTCGGCGAGATTGCTGTTCTTGCATTGTCTTATGCGGGGGTTGACCCCGGTAAAATCATCATTTCCTGCAAGTCACCCTTTGCGGAGAATCTTGATACGCAAAATGTTTCCTTCCGTGTTTTGCTTATTGCAAATGCAACCGCGAGAGAGATTCATCTTGACTCTGATCTTTGCTCTGCAGCTATTGTTGCCGAAGGAGAAATGAATTTCCAGTATGTGCTGGATCCTATTCTTTTTTCTATTGATCCCAGCATAGCTTTTGTCAATGATCCCAGTATAACATTCCTAATCACTGGAGATAGATTCCAACCGTTTGGCAATCTTCAATGTCTTTGGGATATGGAAACGTTTTCTTCTGCTCAAGTTTTAGGATCAACACAAGTCGTCTGTGCTTTCCCGAAAGTGAACCGAACTGGATCCTTTAATCTGACCGTAACTTACAATGGCGTAGCAGAAGGAGATGTGTCAGCACTTTCCATGACTTTCGCAGAGCCGCCAGGAGTTGTAAATATCTCACCGCAGCGCTTTTTGGCAGGGGACAATGCAACTTTGACGCTCAATGTTTCTGGTTGGGAAAAGAGGATATTAGACAGCTACTGTGGCTTTTTCGAAGGACCAGTTATGATTGCAAATACTTCGGTCAACTTGGCTAGCAACGGACTGGTGCGATGCCCAGTTCCTCCCTGGTTGCCAATTCAACGGGAGATACAGGCCGTTCGAGTTACTGCCAGCACTCCTCAGCCTGAAATTCAAGCTTTAGAGATCTTTAGTGCTCCTAACAACCGAGAAATTCAGCGAATTACTACCTCTGCCTTTGGTGTTTCGCCTGAGATTATGGAGATTAGAGTTGCTGCTGAGGTTTCTTCTCCCTTCCTTGTCCACCAAATGACCACCTACTTGCCATTGACTTCTGAAATTCAACGCTTTGAGCTTAAACCTTCTGCATATGTTCGCGAGATCCAACAAATTCATATTAATGGCACTGTGCACTATATGCCTGAAGAGTACCGGCCTTACCGTGATTTTGGAGTGTGGAATATGCAATACGGAGTGTCGACGTTCACCATGCCCTGGAATGCTTCCGTTGATCAAATAGTTAGTGTTCTACAGGGTGTTTCCGCGATTGAAGAGGTTGAAGTGACCAAGACAGTGCATTCTGCAGATGATAAAGTGCACGGAATAACCACT
Organism: Ochromonas danica; assembly: GCA_015146655.1. Lineage (NCBI taxonomy): Eukaryota > Chrysophyceae > Chromulinales > Chromulinaceae > Ochromonas > Ochromonas danica. Next base: position 110,547 of record VKHL01000017.1, read on the forward strand.
GTGAGTATCACTTGGCAGATCACTTTTGGGATGGGCGACGGTGATGTCCCAACTCTTCAGATTCTCTCCCCTGCCATCCCACGAGCTATGAAGCTTAACCATTCTATCACCACCTTGCAGGCCGGTATTCCTTGCGAAGTACAAGAAATCGTTGTGTACGGTGCACAGGGCGGTTCATTCCGGCTAGAATTATGGTCATCAGTAACTGATCCAATCCCTTTCAATGCTTCTGAATCACAAATGCGATGGACGCTATTAAATGATATTGCGGACCTGTCTAATGTTAGAATCAAAAGGGACGCACTGTCTGATTCTTCATTTCGTTGGTTGATATACTTCAATGAGACTCCAGGTATTGTGTCTTCCATCAAAGTATTTTCACATGATCTGGTATCTGTACTGAACACATCACCAACCTATATGAGAGTCTCGGAAGTTCAACGAGGGGGCGCTGTGCCTCTCGGAGGAACAGTGCAAGTTACCAGTTCCGGTGTGTCGACTACCTTAAACGTTGCTGCTACAAGCTCGCAACTGCTCAGTGCAATTTCAGATGCTATTGCAGCGAATGTCAGCACTAATGTGTATGGAGGCATTGTTTGGTTTGTGACATTCGACTCATCAGTCGGCGATGTCAGTTTGGTTGTTCTGAACATGACAAAAACCACAGGCACCAAACCTCAATACAAAGCATTTGAAGTCGTGAAAGGCTTTGGCAGTTCCAATGCTACCATGGTTTCTCATCTCGATGGAAATATAACTCTTTCTGCTAACAATCGTTCCATTTCTATTCCTACTGATGCTTCAATCTCACGTGTCGAAGCTGCTGCGTTGGACCTCGGCTTGGGAGCTGTGGTAGTTGACAGAAACAGCTTGCTGTCCGGCACTTATCAATGGACAATTACATTCGTTGAAATGAGCTCTCCTGTTGTCAATATTTCTGCTTCGGCCTACTTTACAAATCCATACGCTAGCCTGGGTTGGACTGTTCTGTCGACTCCTTCTGAGTCATGCTGCCTCAAGCCAGCTATATTTGCTCTTGAGAACTCCAGATCCAAGTTGGTATCGAGAAACCTGCCCTTGATTTCTTCTTCTCAAGATATCGTCAATGCGTTGCTGTCAGTGAATATCATCCATGAAGCAAAGGACGTTTATGTTCGAGAGGTGTCAAGACCTTCTCATGGCAAGAGTTGGTTTGTCACGTTTTTGAACATGACCACCAATGCCTCCATTCTATCATTAACGCCGTTTGTCAATGTTACGAATGGCCACCTTGTTGGAAAGACTAGCTTGCTCAGTGTTCAATCTCAACAACTTTCCGAAGTTCAGCGTGTTCTTCTCGTTGGACACTATTATCTGAGTGGATATTTCTCCCTTACCTTAGGAAACGCAAGCACTTCATTCATTAGCATTAACTCTTCTCAGCAGCGCATACGTGACGAGATAATGGTAGCCTTTGGATTGGATGATCTTGTTGTTACGCCCGTTCTGGTTTCCAATACTCCTGATCAATATCGAGCTTGGGATATTACTTTCTTGTCAAATGCTGGTCAGATGCCTTTGCTTGGGTGCGATTATTCCAAAGTGAATTTAGGAATTACCAAAGATCTCTCCTGCACAGTCTCACAAATTCGAAAACCCACTTCTCTCCCTTTAAATGGAACTTTTAGACTTAGTTACGGAACAACTACGTCCGATGATATCCCATTCAATGCAAGCTCTGCAATGCTGGAAGATATTGTGGAATCACTCACTGAATATGCTGTGTCGGTAACTCGAACCGCTGCCGAGTATGATGGTGGTTACTCTTGGTTGGTAACATTTTTAGTAGATGCCCCTGTTCCACGCAATCTCCAAGTTGATGGGTCATCTCTATCTGGAACAAGGTCTTCCATAACAGTATCAACGGTGCAATTAAGTAGTCAACTTACTGGAATAATTTCCCTCACTCATGGTAATTCAGCTACTATGATCACCATCAGTTATAACGCAACTGCTGATGAAGTTGAGCGGGCATTGACAACATTACCTGGAATCGATCAAGTCCATGTGGAAAAGACAAGAATGACCTTGGGTAATCGATATCTTATCACGTTCTTGCAACCGCTTGGAAATACACAGAATCTGAATGTTGTGCAGCAATCCTTGGTTGGAACCCAAGCTGCCGCAAGAGTTTATGAAGTTGTTCGGGGTGTTGGAAATATGTCTGGCAGCTTTGTTTTAGCTTTTGGTGAAAGTACTACATCTCCAATCGATGTTTTGAGTTCTACGATGGATTTCAGACGTATCTTGGAAGATAGCTTGCCATCTTTAGGTGGTGTCGAGGTTAGTCAAGCAGTCAATGTTTCTTATGGTGCAACGTATGAATCGGAGTGGATGATCACTTTTACAACTCTGGGTCATCCAGCCAATGTTGACAATGAGTTTTTGTTGCAACCAGTACGGAGAATACCAAATGATGACAGCTTCTTTGTAGAGACGGAGATAGTGAAGAATCGTTGTTGTGATGTACGCTTATCGTGGAATGGCGGAAAGCAATATTCCTCTACTTACGGTGCAATTGTTATGGACAAGACACCGGTCGTGGAAGGAGTTTTCCCTTTTATTGGAGATGTTAGAGGTGGAACCGCGGTATTTATTTTTGGTTCGCATTTTGTTGATATGGGCCAGCAAGTCCGTTGTCGGTTTGGTTCTGTTGAAACACCCGCTGTGATTGTAAATGAGACCTTCATTCAATGCCAAACTCCTCCCCACCCGGCAGGCAACGTTTTGGTCAGCTTGGTGTTTTTCAAGCTCGATAGTCTTGTTTATAGTGCTGCTAAGAGCAGCAGCTTGTTCACTTTTGAAAATACTGTGAACATTTTGTCGATTACACCTTCCATTGGACATATTCTTAGTCAAACCGCCGTCAATTTGACTGTTGCTTCGGTTGGTAGTTATCCAGAGCTTATTCAATGTTGTTGGCAAGTGGATGTTCACAATCCAGTTTTGCCAAATATCGAACCTTATGTCACTTGCTTTGATGCTCAAGCTACGTATAATAATGCGCTCATCGTTTGTGCTACCCCCAATATTACCACATTGCTTAATGTCAGCCAAGCTAGCTACAGCTTGATGACAAATGCAACATCTCGTGTGAATGTCACGAAGAATGGCCAGGCATTTTCAAACTCGTTCCCTTTCTTTCATTATTCCACACCACATGTTTATTCCATCGACCCTGCTCTTGGCACAACAATTGGCGGTACTAACGTCGTCATCAATGGATCGAATTTTGTTCAATCTCCCTTAACTAAAGTTCGCATTGGCCCTTACGAAGTTGATTTGGATGTCTTATCCTCGACTTCCGCCGTTTTCACGGCACCTTCCATTCCTACTATTTATCCTGTCTATGCTGTGGAAATGCTGCAGGGGTTCATTCAAACTGAGGTGCAAGTGTTGGAGATCTATGAAGTTCGATTTCCTATTCGGTATAGAGCTCTGGATGGGAACTTCACTTTGGAATTAGAAGGTTCGGTTACTTCTGCGATAAGTCTCAGTCCTCTTGCTACCGCGGGTGATATTGCCGCTTCATTGAGTCAGTTTGTTCGCTTGAGAAATGTTAACGCAAGCTACAATGCGTCCCTTGAAACTTCTTCTGATGGAAAGGTAGAATGGATCGTTCATCGCTACTTTATTGAGTTTGTCACCAGAGAAGACAACGTTCCATTGTTAGTGATTGATCAAAGTGGCGTAGTGGGCATGCAACCTGGAGATCAGTTTGTTGTGAAACAAGTTATTTCCGGCGGTACAAATGTTTCGCAAGCAGAATTACAGAGTTGGAGAATATTCCAAACGAATATTGTTCCTGAAGTTCAGCTATTCCATCTCTATGTACCTTCTGTTTCCTCTGAAGTGCAAAAGGTGTCTTATACCAGTGACACTGCTGTGTCTGGATATTTCACCTTATCCTACAATGGAATAAGTACCCCTGATCTCATCTTTGAAGCCAGTGCTAGCATGGTTCAATCAGCTTTGAACAATATCCCAGGAGTTGGTGAAGTAGTTGTTGCCAGAGCAGTGACAGGAAATTCTTTTGGATACATTTGGACAGTGACATTTTTGGATTTGATTGGCGACAGACCTACATTGCATCTGACACATTCCTTTGTCGGTGGTAGCAATATAGTTAACTCCACAACTGTGGTCACAAATGGTACGCTGCCGTTCACAGGCTCTTTTCGTTTGAGCCTAAATGGCACTGCATACACGGATTATCTGAGTATCTATGCCACCAATGAGGAGATCAGTGAAGCTCTACAGCAGATGACCGATCTTGATTATCAACCATTCCAAGTAAATTTAGTGAATTATTCTTCCTCATCGCGTAGTTGGAGCATCACTTTCCCTCCTGAATTAGGCGATGCTGCGCTAATTAGAGTAAATACAGATGCAATGGTTGGGACGCGTTTGCAATACAACGTTACCCGCGATAGTGCAGGGATGAAGTTACTCAATGGAAACTACAGTCTGACGATTCTGAATCAAGTTGTCAGCCTGAATGTGACCATGGATCTTGCAACTGTTCAAGAGCACATCAACAGAGCTCTTCACAGCATTACTAACAAAACGTTGCTTGTGAGCTCTGCTTGTGAAAGCGTATTCGAGCGATGCTACCATCTACTCTATCCCGTCTCACTGGGTGATGTGCCTTTGTTGACTATTGGCTCCGCTCATGTTACGGGAAGTAATGTCCAGAGCAGTGCGGTTGTGATTGTGAATGGCACTTATCATGCCTTGGGAGGAACCTTTACGATTACTGTCGCTGACGAGCAAACAGTCGACATGGACTACAATGTGACGCAGTCAGAAATGGAACAGGATTTAGAGTTGCTTGATTTTGTGGATAGAGTGGTTGTGAACCGATCTGAAGGTATGTGGTATCGTAATGATTCCAAATATTATGGATATATTTGGTCGATCACATTTGTCAAGGTATTTGCGGATGAGTACACTAATCTGTCTTCGCTGTCAATCAACGGTTCAAAGCTAACGGGTGGCGAAGACATGATATTTGCGGTAAATCAAGAACAGGAAGGTGGATATCTGTTACCAGTTGAGATAACTCTCGACCAACAATATTACACTTCAGATCGTACCATGTACGAAGTGTTGCCATCCCTCTTCATTGAGTCCATTCATCCCTCCTTTGGACCACACGAAGGAGGCACTTTGATCACATTGACAGTGTCCCCATCAGACCGTGTTCTTTACAACTACATGGATTATCATGTGTTGTGTGTCATCGGAGGTGCCTATGTTTCTGCTCGATTCACTTCCAATCATACCGTTGAGTGCACAACTCCTCCGTTCATAACAATGGATGGAGGCGTGATGAAAGTAGGAATTACCTTGAATAGACAAGATCTGAGCACTAACATGGTGGAATTCACCTTTTCTCCCAGTATTATGACTGCATCAATCTTCCCTACAGGTGGCATTGTGGCTGGTCATACACTGGTGAATATAACAGCGAACAATATCATTCCTTCTAGTGCTGCTCTGTGCATGTTTGGCGATGTGCAAGTCCCTGCAGCGTTCACGATGAACAAAGTGCTGGGATGTTATAGTCCTCCCATGCCATCTCCACGAAAAGTTTTGGTGTCTTATTCGTTGAATGGACAGAACTTTATGAGTAGCTTCCTTTACTTTGAATATTATCCTGCTCCGATAATCACCAAAATAGATCCTATTCGAGGCTCGGCAGATGAGTTCACAGATATCAAGATCATTGGACAGAATTTCTTCGATGGAAGCGATCCGATATACTGCAAGTTTGGAAATAAAACAGTTCCTGCTGTGCGGATTTCGAACACTTTGATGATTTGTAAAGCCCCTCCTTTAGAACGCGTGCCTGAGATTCAAACTTTATCTATTAGTTTGATGCCCAGTACTCCTTCTATTTATGATATTGTAGCAACTTCAGACAAGGCTGTTGGTCCTACTTACTCCATACAAACGTATGCCTCATCATTTAGCCCACAAGATCATTCATTCGTCTTTTCTGTTCCAGATGTAGATGAGATCCAAGAGCTTGTGGTGGCAGCTGATTTTGCTCCTCGACCTGTTGCACGATTAAAATTCCAAAATACTGGGCGGATGAAGGATATTCAAGCGGTTGAAACTTTTGCTTCATATCAACAAGAAATTCAAGCCGTTTATATTCGTGCCCCTTTCTCATCCTATTATGACCAATATTCTGAAGTACAGCGTGTGATCGCAAACATTCAAGCAGTGAACATTACGTTAACGATTGATGGACGCTCTGCACGCTTTTTGTCATCATACAGTGTGACTTCGCTGCAGAATATCTTTTTGAATTCCTGGGGTAGTTATGGACAAGACCTTGTGGTAGATTATGCGGCTCATAGTGATTATAATGAATGGATCTTTCACTTTTCTTCTGCTTTGGGGAATGTTCCTCAAGTAACAGGCACTGCAAATGGAGGCATTCCCGTCAATACAACGGTGTTATCAGAAGGTGGATTTGCGGAGATTCAAGCAGTTCATCTTGTTCACTCGGGCAGTGGTGTATGGGGTACCGTACGGCTTGCCTTGAAAGCTAATGATTACTCACCCAGCATCTTTTGTAATGCTTCCAAAGAGACAATCAAGGAGACACTTGAGCAAGTTGCCTCCATTGGTAAAGTATCCGTCAATGTTTCCTATGCATATAACAGTTATACCAATCTGTTCGATGCAGTCATTTGGAATATCACTTTCTTGCAAGCAGCGGGAGATTTATCGCCATTAAGCATAAGAACGTCAGGATTCGATGGTGCTGTGTTTATAACAACAGTGAGAAACGGTACGACCGTCCCCTTATCTGGTTCATACACGTTGAGTATTGGCAGTCAAACTACAGCTGATATTCCCATTACAGCATCTGGATCTGATGTTGCGGCAGCTTTAAATGCACTTCCCTACTTGAGCGGAGTTACAGTGACACGCTATGATGTGATTAACAATGGTGCTATGATGTTGGTGAAATTTGATCCTACTGCAGGTAACATTGATGAGCTGGTGATAGATTCCAGTAAACTGTCCGCTACTCTTCCGAACACTCAGATCATGACATACCAAGATGGATTGTTAGTGCATGGCAAGTTTATCTTATCGCTGGTCAACACCACTGGCAATTTCAACACCTCACCTATATCATTCGATGCTTCTGCTGAAACCATGCAAGCAGTCCTGGAGGGGTACTTCCCCCAACTGGCACCACTTCAGGTAGTTCGCACATCCAAGGATATTGTCAACACATACATATGGACAATCGATTTTCCATATAGTGCAGGTCAGGTACCATTACTGGAGGGTAATTTTGCTGGACTTGGTGGTCCATCTGCGTATGGAAATGTTTATCAAATCCAACAAGGCCAAGTTCCTACTGTGCAGCAGATTTCTACCACTGCCTCCAGTCGCCTCTCTGGATACTTTACTTTATCGTTTGAAGGTCACACAACTTATGAGCTTGCTCATGATGCCACAAGTGATGATGTCCAACTTGCACTGGAAAAGCTGCCAAGTATTGGGGAGATTATTGTGACTCGCACGTCCACTTCTGTGGTCGATAGCGCAACTTGGCCACATGTTGATAAATCTTGGGAGTACATTCCTCTCCATCTTCGCACAAATCAGGAGCTGTTCATTTATGATCGACAATCGTATGACTGGCAAGTAACTTTCTTATCTAGGTCAGGAAAGCTGCCTCTCATTACTACTTGTTGCGATGAGTGGACATCGCCTTCCGAAGATGCTACTTTGAGGTCTGCTTTCTCTCACGATTCACAAATTATCGTGACTAAAGTGACTGCTGGCACAATGGACAATCTTGAAGGGACAGTTTCGATTGGAGTCAATGATGTTTTCACCGCCTACTTTGATATTGATGCTAAAAATACAACGATTGCAGCGGCATTGAAGACCATTGGATATGATACTTCAGTGACTGTTGCGGAGATTGACGAGAATGGACTCTATACGTATGATATTGACTTCACAAGCAGTGATCTACCATTTTTGGATACTGCGTTAGCTCTCAATTTGTCTATCGACTTGAGTAGCGTTACTCCCACGGTAGCGACAACCTTGATAAGTTTTGATTGGCTTGTCGACCCTCCTCAGCATCAATTACAGTTCATTGGGGTTACTCAGAAGACGTCATCCATCGCCTGCACTTTTGCAGATGCATCAGGAAGCACTCATACGCTAAGTCTCCCAAGGAATCCTTCGCTTGTTGATGTCCGTAACGCTGTGTTGAGTTTATCATCTCAGCTCGGATACATATATGCATTTGACGCTACTGATTGGGTTGAAGAGAACTATTCACCGACACTTCATGGTAGTTTGTCAGTGTATGGTATACTGTTTGTTGATCTTGTCGACACAGTCTCGACACTATCGTGTTCAGGAGCAAATACCGTCAACTATCAAAATACATCCTTATCTACATTGTCGGGATCATTTGCGATTGAGCGTGTGGATGGACTGGGTAACGTGGTGGCAGCGTCTTCTTCGATACTGTGGAATGCCAGCGCAACTGTGATCAAGCAAGCCTTTGACTCTGTGTATGGTACCAATGCAGTACAAGTCGCTGCTGGTTCATCAATTAATGCAACTTATCGCACTTGGATGATAACATTTTCTGGGAACACTGTTGGCGGCGATGTGGCACTTCCTAACGTGAACATTGACAGATTGAATGGTACGAATGCATTCGCGGCAATTGAGCAAATAGTTCAAGGATCGTATCCGACAGGAAATGTGACTGTTTTCTTTGATAACAAGAATATAACATTGGATATCAATAGTAGGAGGTTGGATATTGAAAGTGCCTTGAGTCCTTTGTTTGAAGGCCATATGCTAAACGTTAGTGTATTAGAGGCTGGATCAAACAATGGCGATATTTCTTGGAATTTAGTTTATCGTCTTGGAACTCTCACATCTCCCGCCACAATGACTGTTGGTAACAGCGATGTTACTGTGACTACAACAATACAGACGGCTGGTACCACAGATATGAGTGGATCTTTTGAAGTGCAGTATGCAACAACGGCGGGCCATGTTGGTTACGTTGTAATCCCATTTGATGCTTCTGCATATACTGTCGGACAGCTTCTTCATAGCTCTGATCCATCAGCTTTCTATGGCTTGCTAGTGCGGACAACTCCCATGCAAGAGAATGACCAAAAGCAGTGGAATATCACATTAAGTCATAATTCAAGTGTGACGAGCCTATCTATGTACTCCGTAGCGAATCTGTTTGGAAGCGGTGCTTCGGCAACTGTCAGTAAAGTTCGAAATGGGGTAAATGGATTAAATGGCAGCTTTGTGCTGGATCTAAATATTGCATCTTCCACAGTGAAAGTTAATATGAAAGCGAATGAAACAGCCATGATTGCAGCTCTTCGATCAATTACCGGCAATGTATCTTATCTCACTGTCGAGAAGTTGATAGACCGTCTTGATATGGCGGTATGGCGACTGACTTTCGATTCTTTACGATTTGCTTTAGTAGATCCTCAGATTATCTTGAGTAACGTTGTTTCATTGAGTGGGCACAGTAATGTCAGTGTTCGACAGATTCAATATGGTGCAATGTTACCCTATTACAACATCACAACATCTGTGCATCATGTGGTTACTCTTGGTTCATTTCCCATGTTGAACATTACGACATTCTCTTCCAAGACATCTTCCTATGAGATTGAACAAGATATAGAATCCACAGGTCTCTTCGAATCAGCACGTATCGAGGTATTGAAAGGAACGGATCATTTCACAGTGTTGATGCTATTGGTTGCTAATGGTAGCTCTCCTCTCGACCTCTTTTATCGTCTGAACCACTCCATAGCTATTCCATTGAACTCCACAAACCCTCTGAGAGCTGTAAATACATCATCAGGTGGAATGCTTCAGCTTGGGTTTGCTGATGACGAAGCGTGTATTGAGAATATTGGAGGAGTACATTGTGGTTGGCAATGGGGCGTTGAGAAAAGTGAACCGCTCTCGATCCCGACCACTTCTAGCCAGCTTCAAGAGAATGTGGAGATCCTTCGAGATGTTAATTCAGTGAGAGTTTCAGAGAACTGGTACTCCTTCGTGAGTTCCACAAGACGTTTGCAATCTTCTTCTGATGGTAATCCATTAGCCCAATATCAGTATGATATAACCTTTGATGAATCCTCAGTTAATTCTACGAAGAGTGCAGTTTCCAGTTTGAACGAATTCTTATGGGCGCCTGAAGTGGATAGCATTCGATTTTCTGATCCAACTGTCATATCGTATGATCCCCCGCTTCTCACTGCTTACACCTCCAAATTAGCTCCAGGATGGGTTGCTACTGTGTCTCAGAAGCAAACTCCCAGTGCACCTAATGTCAATCAAACGGTCTCTGTTTCTGTCTCTTTCAATGGACAAGACTACTCTCAACAACCTATAACTTTCTCCTACTTACCCGCTCTTACTGTCACAGCAGTTAGCCCAACCCATGGACCCAATAAAGGAGGCACAGAAGTGCTTGTTTATGGAAAAGGATTTGTAAAGTCTTCTCAGCTGCAATGCAAGTTTGGCAGCGGCATCAATGCAGTCGTCTATGCAAGCCATTTCTTCAACGAGTCCACTATCATTTGTATCACTCCTCCAAATTTCTTTGACAGCATTGTGATTGTGGCAGTTTCCAATAATGGTGCTTTTAATGACGAGGATGAAAATACACCACATGTGTATTATACCTATGATATGCCCGTGGTTATAGATACTATCACTCCTCCCCAAGGCCGTGTTTCTGGTAATTTCTCTGTGGTAGTTAGTGGAGGACCTTTCGTGAATACTGATGAGCTGAGATGCAAGTTTGGCTTAATTGCAGTACAAGCATTCTTCTTATCTCCAGGATCTATTCGTTGCTTTGCACCCCCGCATCCTGCTGGATTGTATCCTTTGGAGGTTTCTCTGAATGATCAAGACTATACAATGAGTCGATCCACATTCTTCTTCTATGCGGACGAAGCGCTTAGTAGAATTAATCCTGTGTCAGGACCTGCAATAGCAGCTGGCACTAAGGTTAGTGTCTACGGCAGAGGATTTGTGAACTCTACATTATTGACCTGCAGGTTTGGAGGAACAGTTAGTCCTGGTGTATTCGTCAGCTCGAATTACATTATCTGCCCCACCCCACCTTTAGATTTGGTAGCAAGCGGAGGATTGAAATCGTCTGCTTTGAGTGAACAATTCAATCGTTATCCTGATCCCTATTATAGCAGTTTAGGCTTGACAGGCAAAGCTGCCTACCGCCTTTTCCCCACCGCTCACATTTATCCACTTTACAAACAACGCTTGGTAACGGTTGAAGTCAGTAATAACAATCAGGACTATACTTATAGCGGAATTAGCTTCTTGTATCAAGCTGATGCTTATGTCACTTCCATTCTACCCAATACTGGCCAAGTGAATGCTCGTGTTCCAATCGTGGTGAAAGGAAATAACTTTGTCAACTCGACTTCACTTCGTTGTCGAGTCGGAGAGTATGTTTCCACACCCACTTTCCTCTCTCCAGATCAAATATTGTGCTTCACAGCTGAGACTCCTCTCGTTACTTCAGATGCAGGTTATACAAGAGATCGAAACACCTTTTCCGCAAACACACCAGAGGCTCGCTATACCGATACCTCTCCTTATGGTGTTAGCCCGAATGTTGTTTACGTGGAAGTGTCTAACAATGGTCAAGATTATACCACGGACCGCAAAACATTCACTTTCAATCAAAAATGTACTGCGGGTTATTATTGTCCACAATTGAATAATATTACTTGTCCAGCAGGCACGTATTGTCCAGGAGAGTTCAACACCAATTATACTCTCTGTCCAGCGGGTACATACAATCCAATGCCGGGACAAGCTCAATGCTTTCGCTGCCCTGTTGGCTATATATGTCCTGAAGAAGGAATGCAAGTCCCTCGTATTTGCCCCCCAGGTTTTGTCTGTGAGGTCACTGGTATCATCATTGCTGGTAATCCTTGTCCTGCTGGTCATTATTGCCTCGAAGGAACAGCAACGTCAGCTACAACTTGCGGTCATCCAGACCTATCTGCAGAGCTATACCCGATCATGTCTCATGGAGAGCAGCCGTTCACATTGCGCAAGAATCGCATTGCTCAAGGTCAACAATTGTTCTTGGGAGCGCGTAATACTGGTTGTTGGACAAATGCTACTGACGATTATGGGCTACAAGCGTCTGATCAACCTGCTCATTTCTGGATGGAGAAGCACCTGTTGCCGTTAGCGCTAGATTCACCTTTCGTGCCATTACGTGGCCGATTCTGTCTGGATGATAGCTGCTTAAAGCTAGCAGATTATGACGATTATCAAGCAACTGATTATGCATTTGATTATTCGGCGCATAGTTTTAGACTACGCAGACCCATTCCTTGCCCTTCGGGAACGTATTGCCATCCCGGCACTGGTGTTAGTGTGGTCAATATGAAGAATTTCACTACTCCTCAGCCTTGCTATGAGAGCATGTACTGTCCAGAAGGTAGTGCTGATCCTACAGGCTCTGGTGAATGTCCGCGAGGCTTCTATTGCCCTTTTGGTTCAAAGATTGCCTGTCCACCTGGAACATACTGTCCCAGAGATGGACATTGGGATCCTTTCCCATGTCCTCCAGGTACTTTTTCTGCCCAATTGGGTAGTGAGAGATGTACGCAATGCCCTCGAGGATTTATTTGTCCTGGATTTGGACGTGTTGCTCCGGCCATTTGCCCGCCTGGTTTTGTTTGTTCTAAGACGGGACTCAGAGCTCCCAACCTTCGCTGTCCTGCGGGTTTCTATTGTCCAAACGGCACTATGACGGTTGATCCTTTCCGAAATGATACAACATTGAGGCCTTACCCATGTTCTCCGGGAACCTATTGCTTGCCCGGCGTGGGCTACAATGCAGTCAAGACTGGAGATTTCACCCATGCACAGTATTGCACGGAAGGTTTCTATTGTGGATCGGCCTCCAAGAATCCTCGAGGTGATGGATTGTGTCCTAAAGGTGAGTAATTTATCTTTCATTACCACCATTCGAGTTGGTTTGAGTCTTTAACATTGTTTTTAATCAGGATTCATTTGTCCCCTGGGTACTGCTGCTCCTCAACCTGCCCCTGCGGGATCGTATGCTGAGCTGAGGGGAACTATCACAGCAGCCAAATGTCTTCCCGGATATTACGCGCCAACTATTGAATCCACTGTTTGTTATCCTTGTCCACCTGGTACAGCATGTGAAAGCGAAGGCATGTCAATCGCCAGTCTGTGCGCTCCCGGTACTTATCGCTCTACCCTTGAAGAAGATGGCGTTCCTTGTGTATCATGCCCGCAAGGGTTTTGGTCTAAGAACTACGGCTTGAGAGAGAAAGGCGAGTGCATCAAATGTCCAGTCGGTACCGTTTGTTCCGTGGATGGAATGACCTTGCCATGCTCTCATGATGACTTGCCCAGCTCTTTTGAGCCTATTTTCAATTATAATGGTGTTCCTACTAAAGTCTATTTATATCCTAGTTATCAAAAGAAGACGTACTATAATTATCTGGCCTGTCTCCAACTCAACGATGGCTATACTGCCGGGGAAATGGATCCTTTCAAGCAGACTTACTTCTTCGGTGAATTAATACCACCATATATTGACGTTCTGGGACGCGGACCAAACTTTCGAACAACAGATAACACTCATTTGAAATATCAAACATCTGCCCAGTGCTATTATAACTCACAACGATTTGGAAGTGCTTTATATCAGCGTATTGCTGAGTACTATGGCCCTCAATACAACATTCAATCTCAGACTCCTTATCAAGGCTACTCTCAAATCTTTACTAATGGAACTGCCTACTATGATGGCTTCTTTGGTCCAGGGTCCCTGTATATCGATCTACCTAAGGCAAGACACTTCGAACCATCTTACAACTGCACCAAAGGCTTCCGTCTCATGAATGAAAGTAAAACAGCCTATGACAGCAACGGAGCAACTACTACCGTGTACACTAGCTCAACGTTTGATCCTGCAGGCTCATCTCGAACCATCACAATGGGAGTTGACCAACTGTATCCAGGCACATGTGAAGCTGACTTTATTTGCTACTTTTCTGTTGGTAATTCTTCTTCTGCGGAAGGAACGGCTTGTACGGAAGGCTATGTTTGCGATGAAGCTACGAACTCAACGTTTAGTTTGCTCTATCTCTGCAGAGCTGGTTATGTTTGTGATACAGGGACGACTCCGGAAACCTCGCTTGAAGCGACCATGGGACAGTTTAGAAAGCTTTGCCCTCCAGGCTACGTCTGTAACGACGGCACAACTCTTCAAAATGCTTATCGTACTTTATGTCCAGTGGGATATTTCTGTCCCACAGGAACAGGTGATTACTATGTGGGAACGATGGCTAATGACGGTGCGAATCGAGATCTGAATGCATCCATTATCAATCCGTCTCTTAACAAGCATCATGTAGTTTACTTGGTGAACGATGATGTGCGAGTAATGTCGGACGAAGAAGTGACTTGTTTGCAAGGTATTGATAGTGACCTGCGCTTGCGCTATCAGAAGGAATGGCTGCCAGAAGGCGAAGATCTCAACAATAAGTACCTTCTCTATTTACGCAGCCATGTGGTCGGTCGACTGCCTTATCAGAATGATCCTGTTCTCACTGGACATGATGATGGGTTGTACTACCGCCCAAAGGATATCAACTTGGCTATCAAAAGCGACCTCACATGCGCACGCGATGGCAAATGGGGACTTATTCAATCAGTGATTAATCGCAAGGAATGTGATTGTGAGAACTTCTTTTATGTTGTTGCAGCTGTCTATCGATTGTGGAAGTGCCATAGTGATGGAGAATTAGATGATCTTGGAATAGCAGCTATTTCGCGTCCTTATTATGGGGGCCGAGACTATTGGTTCGAGAGAATTACTCGCACTTCTGTCATGTGTGTGTTTCCACATGGAAACAACAGTTATTTCAATTTGACCCATGGCTATATCCCTACTAACCACAGCAATCCAGCCATAGGACATTACAATTATCCAGGTCTGTTGAATGTGACTCAAGGTATCGAGTTGCAGCTTACTTGGACAGTAGCCAAGAATTATACGGCTTACTCTTCATTGAAAACTGATGTTGTCACTGAGTATGATAGTGAATACAGTGCTCTGACCAGTACCTCACCAACTCGCTCTAACATTGACCCTTACGTCTTCGACCTCTATAATGCGATCATGTTATTGGAGCAGTATGGTGAGAAGTTGGAGCAATTGATCTGGTTGGTGACTGGCGTGAATGCTACTGGTGGGACCGCAATGGTTCCTGGTCGGTACGATATGTGCGAATGTCAAAACCTATTCAAATGCCCCAATGGAACTACAAGCTCTACTGGTGCGTCTGCACTGAGTGATTGCTCATCCAATCGAACAGAGATATTACGTCGCATTAGTGTTATTCCTACATGGTACAATAAAACCTATCCTTCCGATTTGTCGGGACACTTGCTCAATGTCTCCGACTATTGGGAATTAAGTGGAGCTGATGCAAGTCTTCCAAAAGGTGAAGAAACCTACAAAATAGGAACGATCTTTGTGCAAGCCTTTGAAGTCCTGACTGTTACCGTTGATTTATCGTCAATAAGCTACAATCTGACCTATGGCAGCGACTATCAAATCTCCATTTATGTGGATTGCAAGCCTTGTCCTGCTCGATATATCTGCAACTATGAGAAAACCCCGGCAACTTGCGACTACTATCCTACCGTGACCCAACAAACGGAGTTCTATAATAAATGTCTCGATCGATATCGTCACCAGTCTTGCATGATGGAAAATGGCGTTGCTGTTCCTTGTTGGAATTCCTCAAGATATAATGATAGCACATTCATGGAGCCTGATCTATACAAATGTCAGCGCATGCCATTCTTTTGTGATGATACAGAATGGCCAAAATTGATTTGGAAATCATTGGTTGATTCGCATACGGGCATTGCGTTGGATGGCGCCCAGCAGGAGAAATCGACTTTCATCACCGATCCTGTTTGGCAGAAGGAAGTGGATAGCATTTCTAACCCTGACGCATCAGACCTATATTACCTGAAGACTCCAGGGTGCTGCCAGTGCGAACGCTATATTTTGCCTTACTACTTCATTGACGACACGGTTGAGGAGGGCTACACAGATGATAAACATGGTTTCATTCAGCTAAGCTTGCTTATGCTGGAACAGTCGAACCTCACCATTGTTATTGAGTTACTCAATGGCCAGTATTATGCAGAGTTTGACAATGTCATTCCAGATAAAAGCGATCTCTTTCTCCATGTACCCAATCGTGCAAAATATACGCCGAAGTCAGCGCCCAGCCGCAATGCCTTCTTGACTCTTATCCAATCTTCTGATTTCAGCAGTAATAGTCTCGCGTTACCATTTAATCTTCCTATGCAACCGATTCGCAAGAGCGGTTCGACACAATTAGAGGCCAGCTCGTCAGACTATATCAAGTACGAGTTCGCTTTGAAGCTGTTGATCAATCGAATTAGCAATCTGTATCAAGGTGATCCAACCTATGAAGATCGTTATCGCACACATATGAGGGACTTGTACATTGAGAATAAGATTGCAGAGCAGAATATTTCTTTCTCTGAGTATGCTACTATTCCTGACTTAGCTACTATCAGTCAGTCGCTTTTCCCGGTTGCTGATCCTGTTAGCACTGTACAATATCAATCGATTTGGTGGTCTTCTGTAGATCCAGCACAAGCTAATTACTTGGCCTTGCCTTATTTACCCTTCTTCAGCAACTGCAAAGGATCAGATAGTTACATCTCCTTAAGCAAAGTGCTTGAAACAGATCCTAATTGTCTCTTGATTAGCTATGAGGACACTGTCGCCGTCAGTCCTTATCCCTGGACAAACTCGTTGACTCCCAATGCAGACCAATGCAAAGTAGCCACACCAGAGAGTGAGAAGTACGAGACAGTAAATGGAGTCTATCAAGAATTCCTCGACTCTTATCATGGCGCCTTGTTCCGCTGCATCTACGAAGAGAATATTGCCGTCACCTTGACTGATGTACGATGGTATGAAATTCCTGCATCGACTACTCTCTTCTATTTTGGTATTAACCCTTTCAGCCCTAGTCAGTATGAAGCATCTTATACCATTGGTAAAGACTTGACGAAGACGTATAACAGCTATTGGGGACGGACCAGTGCGACAAGTTCCGTTTTGGGTACTTATAAAGCCATCGCGGTGCAGACAGGAACTAAAAGCTTTGGTCAGGTGGGTGTCATTCCCAGAAGAATCGACCTCACAATCAACTATTATCAAATTGATTCGGGTACAAAGCGATTGGTTAAAGCTACTATTGCATTTCCAAACAAATACATGTGTGTTGCGTTGACAACTGGAGGAGCTACTCAAAAAGCTCTTCTTGCGAAGGGCATTACACAATGTGTTCTCGATAGCACGGGTGCTGTTGCTTCATCGGAATATCTCTTGCAAATCTTCTATGAAGCTCTTGGATGGTTTGATCTATTGAACTCCTTCCAGTTTACACCTCCTATCTATATCTTGATTTTCTTCTTGACTGGCATGATTACTGTGGGTAGTGCAGCTTTCATTTGGTTGGTCAATCGTCTTCTAACGAAACTACGTCATCCTCCGCCATTCCATGGCTACTCCATGACCTACGCACTGGCACAGCCTTCGCTCTTTGGCATTTGTCTAGCCACAGGTCCAATCATGTTTGCGGTCCTCGTCTTCTATGCTTGGTTTATGCTTCCTTCTGACGGAGGAACCATTTGCAACGCCGCTGGCTCAAGTTCTCTCTGCTTGCAGAACATTATTGACTGGAAAGGAACAGCTGATGCAGATGTATTAATTCAAGGCAGGCAGCAGTTGGCCATCTTAGCTCTTTGCGCATATATCATCGTCGTTTTCACGAACCTTGTCGTTCCAAACTATACCGACGATGATCGAAAAACTGATGTACAACGAGCTGCTTTGAAACAAAAGGCTGCACAACAAAAGGCAGCAGGTATCAATCCAGCTACTAACAAAGCACCCAAACCGGAAGAAGAAGACGATGAAGATGAAATACCTCCTAGTGATGCATTTAAACCGTATATCTGGCGAAGGGCAACCTTGCTCTTTCTCTCAACATTCACCGTCTTTTGTCTCATGGTACAAATGGAATTTAGTTACTCCAACACCTTCCAAGACCTCGTCTATCAGTTCATTCTCGTTTTCAAGGTGATCTGGTTGTTGGTTGAAGTGGGAGTGTTCTCACAAGTTCTACCAGATAACTTGCACTATGCGCCTATGTTAGCAGCTATCAATACAGTGAGTGATATGACGACCATGGGTGCATCAAATCTTGTCACTTTCATCTTGTCGTATATTGCTTCCTTATACATGGGCTTTGTACAATCACTTTATGTTGATCCATATCTCTCCGAGATGATCAACATGTGGCCTCGTTGGCGTATGATGCTTCAAAGACGTTTCCGAGGTAACAAGCGCTTAACTCGTGATGAGAAAGCACGTGAAGAGTTGGAATGGCGTCGTATCAATGAAGAGATCGAACTTGCTAATGAAGGCATCGAGCCTCTACTAGACAGTCTTGCAGGCTATGCTGGCGATGTCACAGGTCGTATCCTGGCGCCCATCACGTATGCATGTCTTCAACTCTTCTACAATCAGAACATGATCGCTCCTAATTATCAGATTTTGGAAAACCAGACCGTCTATTATATCACCTTTGCTGTAATGTGTGTTCCTTTCTACTTCTTGAGTGATACTTTCATACAAAACTGCCAAGAATTGATTCATGGATGGAAAATCTTTGATTATCTTTCGTATCAACGCTATCGATTCTCCGTAAGAGAGTATCGTTGGATGTTGCGTAATCCTGTTGTCGATGAGTCTATCTCCGAGGAGTTCCAGACTGTCGATCAGCTTTGTTTCTCTTCGCAGTATTACTTCCTCTTAGGTCTCTTATCCTTCAGCATGGTGCAGATGGTCATGGCTATCACTGGCTTTTTGAGATTAAATTACAATCCATTCGGCGATAAGGCCTTTTGCTTGATCTTCATCATCGTTTTCCTTATTGGAGAGCTCATGCGATACTTCTATGCCCTGCTAGCAGATATCAAGGTGAAGCGATTCAACTGGCGCGGTCTGTGGGCGACAAAGCAGATCGAAGGAACTGTAGACGATGATGTCGCGGCAAAGTTAGCCATTGGAGAAGGCAAGCAAGCTGATCTTGAACAAGAAAGATTAGAGCTGCAAGCTCTGAATTCAGAGCGTTTCCGCCACAGATTCCTTGAGCGCAATCGGCCGTGGATCTTGCAACATCTTGTTGATTTACTCACTCCGCGATCTCTAGAGCAACCTGGTCCTGATGGTCGACCCGCCATCGAGTATGTTCGCGATGTTTATGCTGAACTCATGGCAATGGGTGAAGGATTGAGACGTCCTGGAGATCGTGAGGACATTTCAAGTGATGAAGAAGATGAACTCGAAGCGATTCGTCGAAATTGGCCACGTGAACCCGTCACGGGTGCATCTCTAGCCATTGCGAGGATGTGGTTGGCCAAAGCTCGTAAGAGACGAACGTTCGCCAAGCTCATTCGTGGTATCATTGAGCAGAATAAGAAGACCCTTTGCGAGGTTTGTGGAAGAACGCCTGAGAAGAACAAAGTGAAGCTCACTGCCTACCTGGCAACTCGGGCTGAGCCTGATTTACATGCTATTGATCGCCTCATTGCAGGCTTTGAAGATCAATATGGTGTCAATGAAGTCGAACCTCAATTATGGAAGGCTTACTTCAGAGCACATGCTGAGTATTGTACGCGTTGTAGCATTTGCGAGGACAGCATGGCACAAGAACGACTTCTCCAAGCTGGTCGCGAGCCTGGCCCTTCGCGTCTGACTCGCCCACAAGATATTTCGAGTGATGAAGAAGAAGACATGGTCGATTTCGAACCTGTAGTAGTCACACGTACTTCTCCTGAGGGAAGAATGATGAGCAAGTGGCTCCTTGCAGCTCGTCGTAAACTAGGCGGTGTCTTCCCTCGTCCTGATGCTCGTAGACAGATGGAGCGATATGCTCAAAAGCTTCGTGAACTCAAGATGAAGAAGGCACGTGATCGATTAGCTCAACCATCCAAGACCGCTCCTGACGATGTAGAGGGAGAGACGATGGCTGTCTCGGCAGCTACGAAGGCTTTGGCATTGCGTTGGATTCGTTTAGCTCGTGATCATATGGATTCCAAGTTCCGCATGCGCTCAGAGACCTTCCGCGAGGACCTCACAACTATTCTCCAGCAGATGCCTGAAGAGGACGATTGGTACTTCGGAGCTGCTCTGCGCCTGGAAGGTCGTGACTTGCTCAAAAAGGGTAGCGACCTTGAAGATGATCGTCGCACTTTGGAAGCTGAGGCTGCAGTGAAAGTCCACAAGATTGAGACTGACCTCAAGGACTATCTGAAGGACCGAGAAGATGAACTCGATCGTGAGCGAAAGCTATTCATCAACAAGCTCGCTCAACAGAATGATCGCATTAGATTGGATATCGAGCTGCGCAAGCAGGAGCTGGAGAAGCTCAAAGAAGGAAGAAAGAAAGAGTTCCAGGCAGTAGAGCGCAAAGCCCGCGAGGAGTTGGGTGCAGCCCCCACGGAGATGATTCAGGATCATCGCGCTCAGTTGCTTGCCATTGACGAGCAAATGGCGAGTGAGCAGGCCAACACGGAGCAATATCGATCCCAGGAGGAGCAACAGGCTCGCGTCATGTTTGACCGCACGGAGCAAATCAAACGCAACGAAATGGAGAGGCGCCGAGCAATGGCAGCCGAGAATATCGCGCGCATTCGCCAGGAAGTGGCTGTCAAGGTCAAGGCTGCGGAAGCCGAGTGGCAAGTCAAAGCCGCCAAGTGGCTGGCGATTGGTCGCCGCAAGGTGCAAGTGAAGAAGAAGGAAGACGAGGAGGCCAAGGCGGGCAAGAGGAAGAGGAAAGGAGGAAAGTAAGATGGACTCTATTCTACGTGACCTTTTATGTTTTAGTGGTGAAGATTTCTGAAGAAAGCGCTTCAAAGCGCAAAGATATAAAAATATCGGCTGTAAAGCCCAAATTAATTAACTCTGACTATAGTAAATCCATGTCTTGCTGCTTGGCAGCTTCGTATTGGCTATTTGTCAGTCAGAACTGCTATTCCTGGCAATTCCTTGCCAGCAACGAGATCTAAAACAGCAGCGCAGCCGAAAGAAATGTGATAGAAGTCTCTGCACTCAAAGGAAGCTGCCGCTGCAGCGATAGCAGGTCCACAAAGAATTGTCTGGCAGTTCTCAATAGTGCGCTTCTCAGTAATCTTTAGAAGATCTTGTGTTCCATTCATTGCATTGGGATGATCAAACGTTCCCATCAAACCTGTCATTGCATTGTTAACATCAGTTCCCAAGTTCACTCTTTCGTGGAACAGTCTAGGCACTCACCACAAAAGAGAATAGTCCTTGTATTCTGCATCTCAACAGAAAAGTCCATTACTGCTTCAGGACCTATGTCTATAAAGTTGTGAAGAGAAGGAAAGGCATCAAATCGCACTATCTTGAAATCTTCCCTCCTTTCCGTTGCTACCGTCTGAACGACCTTGCAATCTGCGGCAATTCTCACCACAACATCCATATCTGACGCCTTTTCCAACACTTCCTTGGCAATTAAAACGGAGCCATAATCTCCTGTAGTGTTACCAGTGCTATGATCCAGAGCGCGATAGAAAGTGCAGACCAGATCACCTCCTATTAGGATCTTGTCAACTTTGCCGAGCAAACGAAGCAGAGCGGAGACTCTAATTCTATCGCTTTCTCCTCCCAGAAGAACCGCGATCGGGTGCTGAGGCCGATAAACCACTGATTGCAATTGTTTCAATTCGTGATGAAGATTAAGACCAGCGTATCGTTGCTCGAAGAACTGAGCAACGCCATGTACGGAGGCATGGGCTACACCAAAGAGAGTTTGAATGCGTTGTTGATATGGGGAGAGATCACAACTAACCTTCATGACAGATTGCGAAGGCGTCATTCACGTACACATCCATCCCTTCTGCCAAAGCTCTTGCGAAAAAGCTGCTGTTTCCATATTCTTCCATATGGAAGCGCAAATTTTCCAAGAGAACCACTTGACCTCCTTGGTCGAGAGAAGCTTTGGCTTCTTCAGCCTCTTCTCCAACACAATCTCCCCAGAAGGTGAAAGATATGCTATCCAGTAGCTCAACCAGCCTGGCACCTATTGGGCGAAGAGAGTATTGAGAGATGGTCTTTCCGAGGGGGTCTCCTAGGTGAGCTATTATCACCACTTTTGCACCTGATTCGACCAAGTAGCGAATGGTCTTTGCTGAATCTTTTACTTGCCTGTCATGAACGATATCCAACTCGTTGGAAACAGCATTTCTTGTAAGGACGACATCGTAGTCAGCTCGTAGGAGCACCTTTTTCCCGCACCACACTTGCTTCTCCAACCCCTTGACATGCACCTTGTGCATTCTGCAGCTGGTAGTAGGCTACTAAGGAGTCAGGTCTGTGAATAGTCAAGTCTTTGTGGTGATGGTCCAGTAGACCTGCAATTTGATTGTGACTGCCTCTGACCGTCGCTCTGGTACACAGAATGAAACGAGCGTATCTTTCAGTTTTTCTCTTCGACTTTCGTCCCTCCCACTTTGTGCGGGAGTATTGCGCGGGAAGGTAATAATGGATGCGCTGCTGCTGAGAGAAGATCGAAGAGTGCCGTGCGCCTCAACAGGTGTTTAACATTAAGTACAAACAAAACAATCTAGATGATGACTACCGAGGAGGTTATTGAGGCCCCCTAGGAGGCAATACCATTCCAGGAGGCATGCCCATAGGAGCACGAGGAGGCATCATACCAGGAGGCATGCCAGGGGGTAGGCCAGGCATACCAGGCATTCCTGGGGGCATGCCAGGCATCATTCCTGGAGGTGGCATAGGAGGGCGGGGAAGACCGCTAGGAGGGGGTGGTGGCATTCCTCGGGGAAAGCCTTGTGCTTGGGCAGCCACTAAACACAGAAAACAATCAAAATACAGCCACAGAACGAGGATAGGGAAGTGCGTCTTACCTTGTAGTGGGGGCTGCATAATACCCATTCCTGGTCCACCAATGCCACGCACAGGTCCAGCCAAGCCCATGGGTGCGACACCAGCAGGCATGGGTGGCACAGGCAGGCCACGCGCGGCGCCCATCTTGACGGCGCCAGGTCCTCCAGGAGTTGCCTTCTCATCCATGTCTGGAGGAGGAGGGCCTTCGATGGTCATGGAGACGACCGAGTCGCCGCGCAAGATGATCAGTCCCAGTGCGCGCTTCTCCTCCCTCTCCTCAGACAGACCCGACGTCTTCTTGGTGCGGATCTTGCGGAACTCTTGCGTATCGCCCAGAACGATATTCATATGTCGGTCAAAAGCCATGAAGACACCCACCAAAACCCGCCTGTCAAACCACGTAAAGGTGTGAGTCCCAGAAGAAAAGGAAAGGGAGGCAAGGGTAACTTACGAGTCTTGCAGGGTGATCCGCATCTTGTAATTTATATAGCGGAGCATACGGGAACCTCTAGCCATCGACATGGTTGCTCGTGTCAATTATTCTCAAGAGAAATTCAATTGGCAGGGGCTCGACGGCTTTGACGATTTGATGGCATTAGACCAGGCAGACCAGTCGGGAGCCAGATCCACTCCCTGGCCCTGACTCTGGCGATCTGGAAAGGCGGGTTGATGTTTGGATTGCCATGCCTGCGTGGTCGTTAAGTTAAGGCTGGGTGGCGGCACATCATCACGATCTTGTTGTGTTCCCGCGCAATGGCCAATCGCTATGACTGCCCAGCACTGCAACTTCCTGGTCGAACAACTCACTCAGTCAGCAGAATCTCGGTCATGATCTCTCGGCAGATCGTCTCGAATCGTCTACTGCGCAGTCTCTGCCAGCGCAGAGCTTTGGCCTCCTATGATCCTAAATGGTCTGCTTTAGTTCAGAAGGAGTTGGGAGGTGCTCGCGGACCCGATTCCTTGGAGCGCGTCACCCCTGAAGGGTTAACTCTCAAGCCTGTCTATACAGCTGAGGATGTCCCTCCAAGCAAGGAGTATCCCGGCGTCTTTCCCTTCACCAGAGGACCCTATGCCAGCATGTACACCGCGAAGCCCTGGACAGTGCGTCAGTATGCTGGATTCTCCACCGCCGAGGAGTCCAACGCCTTCTACAAGAAGGTGCGCCACCTCTTTCCCTCATCATGCTTTTATTGCCCCGTGTCATGCTAATAGAGCTAAACTTTCCTTTAGAACCTTGCCGCAGGCCAGCAGGGCTTGTCCGTTGCCTTCGACCTCGCTACACACCGCGGGTACGACTCAGACCATCCTCGTGTGGTGGGTGATGTTGGCATGGCTGGAGTGCCTATCAGCTCTGTGGAGGACATGAAGATCCTCTTCAAGGACATTCCCTTGGACAAGGTGTCAGTGTCGATGACCATGAACGGTGCGGTGCTGCCTGTCTTGGCCTTCTTCATCGTCACTGCAGAGGAGCAGGGCGTCACTCAAGCCCAGCTCACAGGCACCATTCAGAATGATATTCTTAAGGAGTACATGGTGCGCAATACTTACATCTATCCTCCAGCTGCCTCCATGAAGATCATCCAGGATATCTTCGCCTACACCTCCCAGCGCATGCCAAAGTTCAACTCCATCTCCATCTCCGGCTACCACATGCAGGAAGCGGGAGCTGACTCTAAGCTTGAGTTAGCTTTCACCTTGGCTGATGGTATTGAGTATGTGCGAGCTGCTCAAGCCGCTGGTTTGCCTGTCGACAAGGTTGCCCCTCGCTTGTCTTTCTTCTTCGCCATTGGTATGAACTTCTACATTGAAATTGCCAAGTTGCGTGCTGCACGCCGTCTCTGGGCTGAGTTGATGAAGGATAAGTTCCAAGCTTCTGGAAAGTCTTTGTTGTTGCGTACTCATTGCCAGACTTCTGGCTACTCTCTGACTGAGCAAGATCCTTACAACAATATCGTGCGTACCGCCATTGAAGCCATGGCAGCTGTCATGGGTGGCACTCAGAGTCTTCATACGAACGCTTTCGATGAGGCTTTGGGTTTGCCCACGCCTTTTTCGGCCCGCATTGCGCGTAACACTCAGCTGATCTTGCAGGAGGAGACTCAGATCTGCGCCGTCGCTGATCCTTGGGGCGGTTCCTATCTCATGGAGAAGCTCACAAATGACCTTGTTGAAAGTGCTCGCGGCATCATTGATGAAGTTGAAGCATTGGGAGGTATGACCAAGGCCATCGAGTCTGGTATGGCCAAGCTGCGCATTGAGGAAGCCGCCACCCGCAAGCAAGCTCGCATTGACTCTCTGGCTGAGACTGTTGTCGGCGTGAACAAGTACCGCGTTGTTGATCCTGAGCAAGTGGAAGTGTTGCAGATCGACAACACTCTTGTGCGAGAGAAGCAGGTTCGCCGTCTGCAGCAGGTCAAGGCTGACCGTGACCAGGCTACCGTTGATCGTGCTTTGCAGAAGCTTGCCGAAGCTGCTCGTGCTCAGTCCACTGACTTTAATCTCAATCTCTTGGGATTAGCTGTCGAAGCAGCCCGTGCTCGTGCCACTCTTGGTGAGATTTCTGACGCTCTCGAGTCAGTCTACGGCCGCCACGTCGCCACTTCCTCCGTTGTGCAGGGTGCCTATTCTGCTTCTTACTCCAAAGCTGGAAGTAAGAAAGAAGAAGAGGATGACTTTGAGCTCGCAATGAAGGAGATTAAGGCCTTCGAGCAGGTTAATGGCCGCAGACCTCGTCTTCTTGTCGCGAAGATGGGACAAGATGGCCATGACCGAGGTGCTAAGGTCATTGCCAGTGGTTTCTCCGATCTCGGCTATGATGTTGATGTTGGACCTCTCTTCTCCACTCCAGAGGAAGCCGCTCAACAAGCTATTGATGCGGATGTTCACGTGGTGGGGGTGAGCTCTTTGGCTGCTGGCCACAAGACTCTGGTCCCTGCCCTCTTGGAAGCGCTTAAAGCAAGAGGTGGTGACCATATCAAGGTGGTCGTGGGAGGAGTGATCCCCCCTCAGGATTATGACTTCCTCTACAAATCAGGTGTTTTGGGCGTCTTTGGCCCTGGCACCCGCATTGCCACTTGCGCCAGACAAGTGCTCGCGGCTTTGCGCCAACAGAACGAGCAGGCCAAGTAGACAGTCTGATCCTTGTTATTTCGCGAGAAGAATGGATGGATGCCGTGCGGTGAGAACCGCAGGAACAGAAAGTTTAATTCACTGCCGTTCTCTGCCAGCCAATGTATACAGTACTTATGCTGATCTATAAGTTTAATCCTTTTCTTTGCTTGCACTTGTTGCGCACACGTCTTAACTACCACTTTCACACTATTTTGATTGTAATGAGAATAGATTGAAGTACTAGACGATGATTTAACGGTTACAAATTATACATTCCAGTATTGTTCGACCTATCGATGAAAAAGATTCCCTTTTGGACTAATTCAGCCCGTAAACGATTGTTTAAATTAGCACGAAAGGAATTCCTTTTATAACTGACTGCACGCAGTTAAAATCCAAAACCTGGTGGGGATTTTGGAAAAACATGGACCAACGGTGTTTCTTTTATGCTGAAGTGTCATTTTTAACTACGATCCAGTGTGGGAATAAAACATGTTCTGCATCAAATTCCTCGTGGTCTGCTGATTCTAATGATATACATCCTCTGTTAAACCTATTCAATCTCTTCGAATCCTTGTCATAGGGAGGTCGGGATTTGTGGGCTCTGAGTTTGCACGGAAGACAGTATTGAGAGGTCATGAGGTAGTGGCCGTCTTGCGAAGAGTTCTACCCGCAGAATGGATCACCATGAACAATGCAACTTATGAAAGGGTCACAAGGCAATCTGCTTTTCAGCTGATAGACCTTGCGCTGCAGCAGCATACTGTTAGTAATGTGGTGCATACTATTCCTCGCCCTGTCATGATATTCATCAGTGCTACTGAAGCCGGATGTTAAATTAGTTTATCGTCCATAGTTTAAAAGAGAATGTAAAGGACTGGTCTGTCTGTAATCACTGGCAGGCTGGTTATTAGAAGATAATTAGAAGACAACTGCTTGTCTGTTCTGGTGGAAGAAGGCAAAGATCTTCTCATTATAGAGAGCAGTGATCTCATGGTATGCCCATGCTACATTCATCAGCTCACTGATGGCACTCTGATCAGCAACCAGACTGTCCACCTCCAAGTGAACCACCTGACCAGAGAGTGCAGCCCGCCAATCCGATGCCCGTGGATCCTCCAAGAGAAGCCCTGTGTTGGGATCAATAAATCCCTTTTCTTTCAATGCTTCTACGATCTTTTCGCTTAAGGATGTTGAAATACGTCCTGGAATATATTGAGAGAAGAAAGTCTGATTGATAGGCACGGGATGGGCCACGATGACTTGCTTCTTGTTCAAAGAGACCTCACCCACATGCTTTTTCATATTCTCATCCCTCTCCATGAGAATGAACAAAACAGGTGGGGCGTATGATCGCTTGACAACACGCATGGTGCTAATCTGCACACAAAGGGAAGAGGCTTTGGGTTTCAAATGATGAGATTGTGCCAAAAAGCCCACGAATCCTCCGCCACTAGAAGCACCTAGCATATGCAATGGAATAGAGAAGTTTCCTTTCAACTTCACTGTATAGAATTGTTGAATAAGTGCTGCCACAAGAGGGATGTCTGATTGTCCCCAGCATTTGTGTTGGCGGTTAGACGAGGTGACAGCCAGCATGACAAATCCCTGTCTCAGACCGTCAGAGACGATCTTCATCTCCATGGGCAGGCCAATACAGTTGGGACAGGTGGGACTGTGTGGCCACCAATCTGTGGCAGAATGATGGCATCCATGTGCCAGGAAGACCACACCGTTAGGTCTGCGCACTGCGGGCAGTTGATAGACCGCCTCTGTATCACCTGAGACGAAAGTCTCTCCCAAGAGCTCTGGATTCGCTCCAAACAGGTAATGTAAGGAACAAAAAAGCAACAGAAGGAAGAAGAAAGTTGCCATTCTGGCCAATCAATTCATTCAATATTCCAATCCCGTTTCGCCTAATTAAGGAATTGCTTTATTATTAGCGAATTACTTAACAGGCTCATCACGGGTTTTGCCTTCTAGTCTGGTAGTTCATGTGTAGTAAGTAGTGTGGAGTAGATATTATATTATGCACACAAAGAGGCGCCAGTGGACAGATTACGACAAGTCAAGTTCCTCATCTTCCTCATCCAATGGTACTGCAGGGTTTGCAGCAAGAGGAGCAGGAGGTGCCGCAGTAGTCTCTTCCTCATGCTCATGTTCTTCATGCTCAGGCTCCTGTTCAGGTTCATGCTCTTCCTCACTCTCCGCTTCAATCACCAGGTTATCCAGGTCGTCGGCCAGGTTGACATCTTCATGTTGGGATTCAGTTTCACCCAAACCTTCAATGTCATGATGCTCTGGCTCTTCTCCACTCGGGAGTGGTGGACGAGGAGGATTAGCTGCACTAGGAGCAGCAGGAGGGGGTGGTGGCGAGTCGGTGGCTTTGCTCTTGTTGGACTGGAAGAGTTTGTTCCGTGCCGCCTCTGAAGCTGCTGCTGTAACAGCGGTGGGTCGCGAATCCACATTCTCGGAAAAGTCTTCTCCATCTCCTTCCCATTGTGCAAACAAGTCCAAGCCGCGCAGGACATTCTGTACCTCTCTGTCCAGGAAAGCGATGTGTGGATGCATCTTGGCCTTGTCCAACTGGTCGATATCGCTATTGTTGAAAGCCAAGATAAGTAGATCAGCTACTTCACACTCCTTACTGCGCATGTAAGCTGTGTTGTTGAGGTGCTGCTGGAGGAAAGTCTGTTGTGCAGCCACAGTGTCTCCCAGCGCCAACTGAGCCACTGTCTCGGTGAGGAAGCACTTGCACATCGACCCCTCGATCTCCATAGCACCAAACACCTGTGCCATGCGTCGAACTAGCGGGAGAGCTTCTTGAAAGCGCTTGGTACGAAGAAGGAAAGCCAATGCACTGCGGGAAATGTCGAGAACGGAGACAGGGCAGCGAGCGAGCTGGTCTACAGGAGTGTCTGCAGGGCACAGCCGATCAAAGGCTAGCAAGCAAAGACAAAGGAAATCAAGAGGTCACAATGGTTGTGCAGGGAAGGTGAGGACGAGAGAAGTCGACTGTCACGGCAGCATCGCTTACCCTGCAGATACAATTCCGCGGCGCGCTTGCCATCATGGCCCTCCTCCTCTTTCGCCAGCTTAGCCAGGGTCTCTCCGTACTTGACAAGGTCACCATGAACACCCCAGGCCTCCGCTGCCTCTAGTAGCAGCGCTCGACTCTGCTCGAGGTCTCCCTGCTCACTGGCCAGTCCCGCAGCTTTCGTCTTCAACAACGCCGTGCTGGCCATCGCCCCACAGGCTTCATGGGATTGAGCAGCCTGGACATTCAAGAGTAGAGCGTTCTTGAGATCACCAGCAACCTTGTACAAGTCAGCCGATCTCTCGAAGTACGTGGCGGCTGAGAGATGGTCTGGTTTCCACTGGAACAGTGTGGTCTTGAGGGCAGTCATGCCTTTCTCACTCTGCTCCCGGGCCTCTGCGATCTTCTTTCGACGTGTTTCGAGGGACATGGTGGGACCCTGGCTGCTACTGCTGTCCACCCCTTTGAAGGTCAAGCCGGCAGTCTTCCCTGCCCCAGCAGAAGTGGCCGAGGTATTCGAGGAAAGGGCAGCTGTGGTGGCAGTAGCCTTGGGAGCAGTGCTAGTAGCCCCTGAGGTAGAACCTTTGCTTCCGAAAAGAGATTCTTTATTTTTGGACAGACTCATCTTCCCCTTCTCTTCTCTTCTCGTTCTCCTTGTTGTCTGGACTGGGACATTCCAGACCCTCAGATTCTGGCGTTTTGACTTCTCCCTCCCACAATACACCAGGCTTCTGCTTTGCTGAGCAAACCTATCCATTATGAACAGAAAGTCTGCCCTCTGATTGGATAAGGTCCATAAATGCCTTTAAGACGTATGCTCTATGTTAGCTGATAACACCAACTATTTCATCATATTCAATCATCTTACAACAGTAGCAGCACAGCCAGGTCCAAGATCCCAGAATTTCAAAGTTTGGCTCTTTGGCAGTCATTCCGCCACAACAATTGCTCTCTTGCTCATTTGCAAGCAAATGCCCCATGGCAGCAGTCCACTGGTCGTAGTCCTCCTCTTCTTCACTGTCTGCATTGTTTGGAAGCCTTCTCAAGTTGCTAGCTTCTCTTCTCGCTCCTCATTCCCATCATCTTTGCGAGTCATTCGTACGGTTGGTCTTCACCACGGTGCTGTCGACTTTTCCACTTCTCCGCCCTCGCCTTTTCGCCTGTGCGCCACAAATCAATCACCACCTGCCACCATGCGGCTTCTAGACTCTTTCGAAAAGAAACCCTTTGATGCCTTCCTAGGAAAATCGATCAAATATGTCATCGCCTCGGTGGTGACCATCGTGCTGCTGACCAGCTCGTCACCTGCCCCGCTCTACTATGCGGCTATCTCTGTTATCAACTCTGCCTTTGGCAAACTTCTCAAAAGGATTATAAAAGAGCCTCGTCCTCGGCAATCTAGAAAATCCTCTTATGGTATGCCTAGTACCCACACACTGGCTGCCGTCTACTTCTGTTGCGTCCTCTACGGCAAGCTCGACACCATTGTAGGGAATGAACATTTGCGAATTATTGTTTATGTTCTTTCTACGCTATACACAATCATTGCATGGTGAGTGACCTTATCTTTCTTCTCTCCATGACCGACCCTCATGAGCTGGGGATTGTTGTGTTTGTCGCAGTGGGTGGCGAGTTACTGGCCACCTTCACACTCAGTCACAAGTGCTAGTTGGGGGCCTTATCGGCGCCGCGGGAGGAGTTCTAGCTCTAGTTTATGAAAAACCTTTCTTCCACCTCCTCGCACGGTACACTTCGCAGTGGCCATCCTGGATCGTTAGTCTTGTCCGTCTCGCTGTCATCTTCTTCGCCCTACCTGTCGTGTTCAAGAAAGAGATCATCTGGCTTGTCTATCCTAAGAAGAAGACAAAGACTCAGCATCGTCACAGCAGCTAAAGAGGGCATAGTACCTGCAGCCCAACCTTGTAGATAGAAGAGGAGGTAGGGCGTTCTTTTTGACTTCTCTGCCCGTCACTCGTCAGTCCAATTTGTCTGGCCTGTGGTGGATGAGTTTTGTATACTTAAGAATAAATCAAACCTCCTTCATGTAGCAAGAGCAATAATGAAGTTACAATCCATAAGGAGGACACCACGACAACGACCAGCAAAGTGCGGTACAGAACAGTACACAGCATAGACTAGCACAGGCACAGTACCAGAGTATAGAACACCATAGCGCAAGCACAGTGCAGAACAGCACAGGTTATATAGCTTAAGAGAAGAGTGATAAATACAACGCTTTGTTTTGTTAGACGAGAGAGGCTTTTCCAGCAGGGGAGACGAAAGATTTTTTCAATTGATTTCGCAAATCATTAACAGCTTGGGGTCCATGAGGAAGGAAGATGGTGGACCCGGTCTTGCGATGGCCGAGATCCTTGAGCATGTCGAAGTACTGTGACATCAGAAGAAGGTCCAGCACCTCCTTAGGACCTGCGCCATCCACATCATGGGAAAAGCTATTGACAGTGTCTCTCAATCCATCAACAATAGCTTTGCGTTGCTTCGCCACGCCCAGACCGCTGAGGTACTTACTCTCCGCCTCGGCCTCTGCAGCCTTCACTTGTAGGATTTTCTCAGCCTCAGCTCTCTCAGCTGCAGCCTCACGCAGTCGTTGCGAAGCATTAATCTCATTCATGGCATCTTTGACGTGTTTGTTAGGATCGAGATCGATGACCAGGGCAGCGATGATTTCATAACCATACTCCAGCATCTGCTGTGCCAGCTGGTTCTTCACACTGTTGGCAATGTCATCCTTGGAGGCAAATGCCGAGTCAAGATCAAGTCTGGGAACAGACGAACGTACGACATCGAAGACATAGGACCGAATCTGTGCCTGAGGGTCAGTGAGCTTATAGAATGCGCTGGGCACCTTGTCTTCGATCACTTTGTACTGCACAGCCACCACCACGCGAACAAAGACGTTATCCTTTGTCTTGGTATCACAGGAGACGTCCAAGTACTGCACGCGCAGTGAGACGCTCCTCACCACCTGCTCACACGGATACATCAGACAGACCCAACCAGCGGGCACCACGCGGGAGAACTTTCCGCAATTTTCAATCACACCAGCATCCATCTCTTGGACGCATCCACAGCACATACAAGAATTCATGACTTCAGTTTATCCTTTACCAACTGAACTGATTCTTTACAGTGTCAATGATATTGGAGGAATCAGGAATCTCTCCGGAGGAATCTCACAGACAGCAGGCCCACTACAAGAGAAGAAACGGATTGGCCAGCCACGCGTTTATTGACCATTCAACCCAACCCAACACAATCCCAGCGATTTTGGGTTTCAAACTCAAGATTTTCGGGTTACAGCTTTGCCCAACGGAACAACCATTGGGTCGGTTCGCCAGTCCCGTAGGGAGTCCAAAAGAAGGGGCAAGTCGTTGTTGATCTGTCAGTCACACTCCATTTCAACATGACGAGCAAGATCTTAGCCTTCGCATTATTTGCTGCTTTTCTGGCACTCCCTCTCCATGCCTTTGACTACATCAACTTTCAAGAAGTCCATGGGGAGAGATTTGAAATCTTTTCACCAGCCCATCGCTATAATCTGACAACCAGACACAACCAAGAGAGTCTCGTGGCACCTCCTGAGAGGTTCGTGAGGGAGATGAGGCAGCTTTTCTCATATCTGGACACGATCGTGGATGACACCGTAACTCCAAATAAGAATCCCCTGGAGCGCGCTCAACAAGCCTATGTGGACTTTTTGTTCAACTTTATCTTAGGTGAGTTTCGCGTCATCTCTCTTCTATCTTGACGCGACTTAATCGTATCGGTGCTGATGTGCTTATAGGTTTCTCGTTTGGAGACTCTGAGCGTACTATTGATCCTGCTCTACGGCATTTGAAACTTCCTGCAAAACCCTTCGATGCCAGGAAACGTACCGAAGGTGTAGACTTCACTTTCATAGGCATGTCCATGGCAGGCGCAAAGAGATTACGCAGCGTTGAACAGTGAGTATTTTGCCTGCCATTGTTTGTTGATTTGTCTCTCCTCACTCACCACTTGCTTTCGATGTTTCAGCCAATTGGCAGAGATCAGGCAAAACAATATCCCAGGCATGGTGATCGAGACGGGGGTCTGGAGAGGTGGCATGGACATCTTTGTGCGTGGTATTCTTCGCGCCTACCATCAAGCTAAAGTTCCTGTGCTATTATGCGATTCATTCCATGGCTTACCTCCTGGGAATGCTGAGCTTAATAGAGGAGACATGGGGTGGGACCGTACGCCCATCCTGGAAATCGATGCCCGAATGGTGGCTCAGAACTTTGTACGAGCTGGGCTGATGGATGACCATGTCCTCTTTGCCAAGGGATTCTTCAACGACTCGATGCCAACGGTCGCCAAGCAAGTGCAGCAAATAGCTTTGCTGCGTCTGGATGGAGATATGTATGCGTCCACGGTGGATGTCGTCTACCATCTTTATGAAAAGGTCGTAGTGGGGGGCTTCGTAGTCATTGATGATTGGACTGGACTCCCAGCGCAGGTTGCAATGCTAGATTTCTTTGCCACCCACAACCACCACCCAGAAGTCATCCCTATCGATCGCATTGCGGTCTACTGGAAGAAGCACGAGAATGTAACTGTGCAATATTGGAGATACCAACAGAAAAAGTTCAAGGATTAGAGAGTGCAATGACTTTGAATGGAGTTCATTGCTTTTGCTTTCAAAGCGCAAATCATTCTTCTTCATCATCGTTCCTTATAATATGCGATTCAAAACTGGGTTATCGGTCACTACTTGAGTTTTATCTCTTATTGCCCAGTGTTGTAAGTTGAATTTGTTTAGGGAATCATGTTATTGAGTTAAGTTATAATATTAACTTTGATTTTTATCGTTTGTTTTTGATCTACTATGTTGACTACAGCCTATTAATAGCTGTAATTTGCGTGCCTGCTATACAGCCTCAGGACTGGAATGCTACATGATAACGAGACAATAAAAGTCCAAAGTGGCCAGCAACGCGTAGTTAATTCTAGAATAACACAATCGCAATACGTCTCATCTCTTCGCCTCAGAGCTCCTTAGAATACTTGGTCTCTTGGGCATCAATTTCTTGCCAAATTGTTGACTATATTGATCACATTTCTTCTTTCCACAGTTAGGCCTTCTTCCCATTGTGCAAAAAATTGTCCCAATCTTCATTCACAGAAGCGAAGTGAGTGGAGACTTTGATCTGTCCTTCAGCCACAAGCGTTCATAACTAGTTAAATGCCCCATCCTTTATTGTCCCATAGGACGATTTTGACGGCTTTCTTGAGACGTTGGAGGAAAAGTCTGATGAGGGGAACCAGGTGGTTGCTTCGTTCTTCCACCATTTCT
Source organism: Ochromonas danica (assembly GCA_015146655.1). Taxonomy (NCBI): domain Eukaryota; class Chrysophyceae; order Chromulinales; family Chromulinaceae; genus Ochromonas; species Ochromonas danica. Next base: position 145,197 of record VKHL01000017.1, read on the forward strand.
ATGCTGACTCAAGCAAAAGTCGATCGGCGTTCCTTGTCACCCTCAAAGCCTTTCAATACCTGGCCTCGACTGTCTGAATATTTCCACCTCTTGTTCTATCTGTTCAACAAGCAATTAGTATTGCCACCAGAACTATTTATCTCTTGAGTGGCCAGCAGACACAAACTGACCCGTTCCCGAGTCCACACTCATTCTGGTTTGAATAACTCCTAACACACGTGAAGTTCCAGGAGTTGTCCGGGCAATTTAGTCTTTTTTGCTCAATGTTGGGCATCAAAACGGCTAAACCCAGGAAAGGTTTAGACGTTTTCCCGGGTTTAGCCACCTCTGTATTTCGCACAATCATATCCAGAAATCGAACATGGCGAGCAAGATCTTAGCCTTCGCATTATTTGCTGCTTTACTGGCACTCCCTCTCCATGCCTTTGACTACATCAACTTTCAAGAAGTCCATGGGGAGAGATTTGAAATCTTTTCACCAGCCCATCGCTATAATCTGACAACCAGACACAACCAAGAGAGTCTCGTGGCACCTCCTGAGAGGTTCGTGAGGGAGATGAGGCAGCTTTTCTCATATCTGGACACGATCGTGGATGACACCGTAACTCCAAATAAGAATCCCCTGGAGCGCGCTCAACAAGCCTATGTGGACTTTTTGTTCAACTTTATCTTAGGTTAGTTTCGCGTCATCTCTCTTCTATCTTGACGCGGCATGATCGTATTGGTGCTGCTGTGTTTGTAGGTTTGTCGTTTGGAGACTCTGAGCGTACCATTGATCCTGCTCTTGGTCTTAAGAGACTCACCGCGAAACCTTTGAATGTCAGTAGACGTTCCATAGGCAAAGAATTCCCTTTCATAGCCATGTCCATGGCAGGTGGAAAGAGATTACGCAGCGTTGAACAGTGAGTATTTTGTCTGTCTTGTTTGTTGGTTTGTCTCTCCTCGCTCACCGCTTGCTTTCGATGTTTCAGCCAATTGGCAGAGATCAGGCAAAACAATATCCCAGGCATGGTGATCGAGACGGGGGTCTGGAGAGGTGGCATGGACATCTTTGTGCGTGGTATTCTTCGCGCCTACCATCAAGCTAAAGTTCCTGTGCTATTATGCGATTCATTCCATGGCTTACCTCCTGGGAATGCTGAGCTTAATAGAGGAGACATGGGGTGGGACCGTACGCCCATCCTGGAAATCGATGCCCGAATGGTGGCTCAGAACTTTGTACGAGCTGGGCTGATGGATGACCATGTCCTCTTTGCCAAGGGATTCTTCAACGACTCGATGCCAACGGTCGCCAAGCAAGTGCAGCAAATAGCTTTGCTGCGTCTGGATGGAGATATGTATGCGTCCACGGTGGATGTCGTCTACCATCTTTATGAAAAGGTCGTAGTGGGGGGCTTCGTAGTCATTGATGATTGGACTGGACTCCCAGCGCAGGTTGCAATGCTAGATTTCTTTGCCACCCACAACCACCACCCAGAAGTCATCCCTATCGATCGCATTGCGGTCTACTGGAAGAAGCACGAGAATGTAACTGTGCAATATTGGAGATACCAACAGAAAAAGTTCAAGGATTAGAGAGTGCAATGACTTCGATTGGAGTTCATTGCTTTTGTTGTCAAAGTTCTACTTAATCGTCGTTCCTTATAATATGCGATACAAAACTGCTATTTTGGTCATTACTCTATTTGTTTCTCGTACTGCCTAGTGGTATAAGTCTAATATTTCAGAGATTGTTGTCGCTGAGTTATAATGTTACTAATCATTGAGTAAACTTATAATATAATATTAATCATATTGCATCTGATATTGTTCTGGATGGATTGAATTGCATTAGAGGGAAGTGCTGGTTAATCAAATTCGCTTCGTCTTGAAAGCAAACGTGGATCTTGAACAGCAACTTGCTCACACCACTTGAATGTTAAAGATATCAATTGACGGTGCTTCTGAGTAAACTCAAAGAGATCAGTTATTGGCGAAGGAAGGTTTAGAAGCTGGTTATTGTATATTATTACTATAGTTATTGCTGTACATTGTAGCATGTTCTTGTAACATACGCAGACTATATTACAACATGTAATAACATGCGATGATGTTGTTATTGCATGCGGAGGGAGACAGACGAAGCTGAAGTTGAGAGGTGAAGGAACTCAGAACTCCAACTCTCCTTGGTCGTGTTGCTGTGTTGGATTTCTCCCTGTAAAATGGTAAAAGTCTTGTATGAGAGTGGTTCTTTTATCACTTGCTGGCATAGACATTCCCCATTCATAAACAGAAGTCATTCGTAAGCATGATCGCCACCTGGAGCAAAGCAGTGGGCAAAGCCTTCATCAACGTTAGAGCCAGAGGACTCACTTCACATCGCTTCCTCTCCTCGGCAGTCTCTTCTCATGGCGACAGAACCATTCGCCATGCATCTGATGACTCGGTTTTTCATGCCAAAGATAGTAAACGTGGTGGCTATGAAGCGGCGGGCTGGCAGCCAAGTCAACCCCAGACTATCCCCCATCCTGTGTCAGGATGCAAAGGCTTCGACCCAGCTGAGCTCAAGGCCTCTGGCGGTCTGTACGGACTGCTCGTGAGTAGCATCGTGCCTCGTCCCATCGCTGTCGTCACTTCACAAGACTCCAACGGCTTGATCAATTGTGCTCCCTTCTCATACTTCAACATTGTTAGCCATGACCCACCAGTAGTGATGCTGGGATGTGTGGTGAGCGCACGTCTCAAGATGAAGAAAGATACGTTGAAGAACATCGAAGACACGGGGGAGTTTGTAGCCAATATCTTGAGCTCATGGTATCTGGAAGCGGCTAATCATGCTTCTGGCGACTTCCCACACGAGGTGAATGAGATCCAAGAAGCAGGTCTGACTGCTCTGCCCTCAGATGCAGTTCGTCCGCCTCGTCTCGCGGAGGCTGCAGTGCAGCTCGAATGCAAGGTAACCCAGCAAGAGGTGTTGTCGTCATTGTTGGTGCTAATGAATGTGTTGGGTGATGTGATCAGGTATTTGATGTCCGCGAGTTGCGCAACGAGAAGGACGAGCACACCTCATCTATGGTGTTGGCCAAGATTGTCAAAATACACGTCCATAACTCTGTCCTTGTTGCTGATTGCTCTGATCTCAAGCCTCTGGTGGACTCCATGAAGTTCCTCCCCGTTGGTCGTCTAGGTGGCAATTCTTACACTATCGTGGATAACGAGCACATCTTGCCTCATCCACGTGTTCAGCGTCCAGACTTGCCCCATCTTCATCGTAGTGGTGGTGGTGGTCACTAGAGTGAGAAGAGTGTTGATATATGATTTGAACAATCTTGAGTGTAATTTAACTTGTTGTCATTGGTTGTAATTGCCGAGTGCATCCTGCAAGAACTCTCTAATCTCCCGAGATCTTTAACAGACAAACGTTACAATCTCAACAGCGGTGGCTAGATGTCTAGAATCTGATCTGGAGGGAAGTTAACAGGGAGAGAGTCTTCTTCGTTCCCAAGCGCCGTTGGATGAGAAAAAGAAGAAAAGTGACGTTCGCACTCTTTCTGCCTCGTGAAGATTTCCCCTCCCTCATCTTCCAGTCATAGATTGCTCACATGAACTCTCCTCATCTCGCCCTCTTATCTTCCAGGCAATTATTTCTCACTTTATGCATTTTCCTCAGCATTGCCCAGAGCTCAGCCTTTTGGGCAGGGCTGGGGGGTGCTGTGGGCCGCACCGCCAGAATGCTCATCATGAGCAACGACAAGCTCTCTTTTGGCAACAAGATGGATATTCGCGTACGCTTGCCCACGCGTGACCTCCGCCTTGCTGAAGGCTTCATGAGCTGCCCGCACCTCATCGTGGAGACTGCCTACGATCACTCTCGCTACACCAAACTCCACGAAGGAACTTATGTCATTCGATTTGCTCAAATCCCCATTCCGGGCATTGATACCATAATTCCAGAGATTGAAGTGGACTTCTTGACTCGTAATAGTAGCATCCAAATGCAGTCTAAGTCCTGCGTCTTGAAAGGTGGACCCATCGTGCGGGATGCACGATTCTTGCAGTCATTCAAGATCAACCTGACTGGTCACTTATCGATTGACCATAGTAAACCATCGCCAGATGGGAGTCTCTTGGCGGTGGGTCAAGTGGTCTATGCAGTGCAGGGCGAGAAGCCCATGCTTTTGAGAGCAGCTCCTTCTTTTATCCTTGATGGTACGATTAACTTCATTCAAAGTCGTGTGGCAGACTTTGTTATGAAGCAGTTTTCGAAGAAGTTATTGCGGGCTTTTCAAGTATACGCCCAGGCCCCACATACTCACCGCCCCACACATTCCCAGCCCCTGCACGTCCTCCATCACGACCCCCACCAACTCTAGTGAGTAAGAAGAAATTAGACTATGTGCAGGAACGATACGGTCCAGTGAATGACTGGCCTGCTTTACAACATGATCTTTGTCTGTTTGTCTGTCTCAAGTTCTGTAAATACCTTGAATTCAAACCTTTGTTGTACTAAACTAAGATATCCTTCTGGCTCTTCATGAAATGAATCGCAGGCTCATTCAGAGGCGTATGAGAGGACCCAATATCAATCAAAGACAGCTAATTGTCATTTTCAAGTGCAAAGCAAGTCCATTGCCATATTCCACGGATTATATTAATCACCATCAAACATTATCTGACTACAAGCCATAGTCGCGCTCATAAAGCAACAGGAGCTCATAGATATCGTGCTGTGCTTTAGCGTGGTCAGCTAATCTGTCGGTCGAGTAGATCCTGAACGTAGCATTGTCATTAACCAAGCACCCTTCATGACGAGCTGTCAGCCAGCAGTCTCACTTCTTATATGGACTACCTATTTTAATTTAATTCAAGTGGTTTTTGAACAATTTGTCTCGCAATTCACGAACACCTTTATCATTTTGAATATTCTCTGCGATAATCAAGGAAACAGCTGGAGAAGAAGGTTCAATATACCAACCCTCCATTGTCTTCACCTCACGGAACACTATGTTAGGATAATCCAATAATAACCCCATTGCTTTCAGCTCCGACTTTGGAATCTTGGTCACTTTCTTTTCTCTGAAAACGTTAATGATTGCTTCAGTATTGGAACTACTGTTGAGAACAATCTTGTTGAGAGAATCAGAGAGAACTGATTGAAGGTGATTCTTCACTTGATTCACAACCTCTTCAGAAGCAGCATCAGACAGAGACAATTTATTATCAGTTATAGCTTCTTCCAATTTCAAATAGTCGGCAGGTGAGCCCCCAAGCACCTTCCAGACAGGTTCGTCGATATTGTGACTTTTGAGGAAATCAATTAAACCTTTAAATTCAGGAATAGATTCAATCTGTTCTTTTGACATTGGCTCAATAGCAATCATAGTTTCTCGTTTTGTTGCGACAAGTGTTGGAGGAATAGAATTGGGTGAACCATCCAGTTCATTCGCAGAATAGAGTCACTTAACTGCTTGATTTCAGATTCTCTGACAGACATAGGACAGATGGTCTTAAAATAACTTTTTAAGCCAAGCGAAAGCGCTCTCACCAGTCCAACTCGAGGAATAAACCCAGCAACAGAACCAGTAACAAGCGCTAGGCCACCAGCTCCGACGCCTAGAATGGCTTTACTGTCAGCAACAAACGAAACATCATCCTTCACACTTCCCAACCAATCTGTCATTTTTCGGTAAAGCTCTGTGTGTCGGCAAAAATACGAGTTTTCAAAACCCCTATTTTATCACAATGCGCCTTATTGGGGTCGAAATGCCAGCAGTTTCTTCGATTTTGGTTGAAGAAATCTCGTTTTTGGATGTCACACAGCCGCCCTCATTGCAATAATAAATAAACAAATAGATCTTATCTATTTTTACTTTAAGCTATCAATATATATTAACATGGAAGGCCCTATGAGTGTAGTTTCAAGGCAAAATCTCCAGCGCAGCGCTACTAAATCATTATGGATGGCAAGGGCTGCGTCCTCCTCAGGGTTTGTGGTGGCATTTCCCAAAAGTTACTGTGGTGACTTTCTGAAGCTCTGTAAAGAAGAGCTCAATAGGGGATTCAATGTAGGTAGCGTTCTGGCCGACACTGAACTATGCCGTTCGCCCAAACCGCAAGCGCAAGAGGATCCCGAATGAGCCTGAAGAAAACGAGGTCACCAATCTCACTTAGGTGCAAGCCGCTTTTAATGCACAGCACCAGGGGGCAAGAGCAATGGTGAAAAGGCCATTTAGACCCATGCGAACCCTTTTTTCCAGTCCTTGGCTTGCTGAGAGCTTGGCCACAGCAAGACTAACTGCTTGTACTGATGTGAATCTTAATGTTAAATAATATGGCAACATTGCAGGACTTAACTCTCTTTTGTTAAAAAGTTATTAATTAAAAACACCAAATTCACTTTGGGTCTAACCACTGGTTTTTTAAAAGGGGCTCGCCCTCTACAGTAGTTATGAAATTTGGCACACAAGCAAGCTGTCAGCCAGCAGTCTCGCTTCTTCTATGATATTATGAGAAGAAACTCGATTAGATTAGCGATTGCAATCTAATCGATTGCAAGATTAGATTAGCGTGAGCAACGAGAGCTTCATTTCCTTGTTTTGACTGCATGGCAATGGCCTCTCAGCAGGCTGACCTACTCTTGCAGCTAACCCAAGGAATGAACGATCCTTGTTTACGGTCTGTCAGAGAAAAAGAAGCGAACCTCTTCTTATGAGGCGGAGCAGCGTCATCACACATAACATCATTCATATTCATAAAAGCATGTCAACCATCACGACTAGGTAGGATAGCACGCAGATCGAAGGTTGCAGATTGCACATCAGAGTTTAGGAGAGATGGCTTTCACATGACCATTTCCCTGATAATGATTACGACTCAGAACTGAACAATAGATCACATATCTTTAATCAGTCCACACAATAAACTATATCCAGTTCAGATTCCCAAGTCATCACAATATCAAATCCAGGGAAGTTGTCAATGTTATCTAATCATCATCACTTCCAACCCAATTTGGACATGAATGCTCAACAAAATTCTAAAGCTCCGGATTTCCATTTCCTCAATGGATTCCCCCAACTCAAATCACTTCCTCTACTCTACGCTCTGCCTGACGTCCGCAACACTTCCTCTGCTTCACTTCTGCACTCCCTCCACCCCCACCACTCACTCTGCACACCATCACCTTCTCTACCTCTCACTCCTCCCTCACGCTCCTGTTGTGTTGCTCTGCTGCCATGCCATGCCATGCCCGCCAATCCAACAAATACAAAACAACGTCTGCTGCTGCCCGTGATCTTGCATTGTCTCTCTCCCCCGCTCTCACCCTAACCATTCCTTTCTCTTTCTTTCGCTTTCTTCTGCTTCCTTTCTATCAAACTTCTCTTTCTTCTTTTTCGTTTTTTTGCTTCTGCGTTTTATGTCTCTTAACTCAAATACCACAACCATTTCAGTCAACTAATAATATGGGAGGCAGTGCTAGTACTTTGTGTTCTTCATCATCCTCGTTCAAAAGTGTCAATGGTGGCAAACGGCTGTCTCATGCCGAAGCTCTCGAAGGCGGAAGGCATTATCTTGCTAAAGGCGACCTTCTCAAGGCCGAAGAATACTTTCTCATGGCTTTGGAGGAATCCAAGGCCCTCTATGGAGAAGATAATGTGGAGACTCTTGCTGTGCAGGACTCCTTAGCTGTGGTCTATTGCCAACAAGGCCATTTCCAAGAAGCCCAGCTACTCCACCAGCAAGTCTTCGCGCAGTATTCTCACTTGTTGGGATCCAAGCATCCTCTTTCTCTCGCTTCACAGCACAATTTAGGCGTTGTTCTATTTCAAAGTCGGCGGTATTGCGAAGCTGCAGGTGTCTTCCATGTGTGCTATCATGGTCGAACAGCCGTGCTTGGTAGCAGCCATGCGGACACCCTAGCGTCCATGAAATATTTGGCCATGTCTTATTTAGAAGAACGTCGCTTTATTGAAGCGGAGGAGGCACTGCGAGGGTGCTTATCAAAGCAGCGCTTCCTTCTTGGACCCGACCACCACATAGTTGTGGCCTTGTCCATCTTACAATGCCGCGCTTTCGAAGGAATGGGCAGATATGACGATGCCTTGACTTTGTGCCGGTCTGCCTGGCAAGCGCTATGCCCCACCAATTCTTCTGAGGAGCAATCCTCTTCTCCTCTACCATCCACTTCTTCCTCAGGCTTACGATCTTGGAGATACCTAGAATCTCATGCCGATCCTGACACAATAGAAGCCCGAAAACAATGTCAATCCTATTTGGAGTATTTAGAAAATCTGTCGAAAAACAATTCCAGTGCTTACAACCGTTCGATTCAATAGCCAGTATAATAGTATGATGTCTTTTCCCGATTCCTCCACAACATTCAACAATTCGAATTGTGTTCCCATCATTTTGTATGTTTTGATCAGTTGGAGTCTTCATTCCACAGCTGACCAGTTGCTCTTATCAATAATGTGACTCATTGAGTTCTGTCTTACCCTTCCTTCCTCCTTCTATCCCTTTGTTTTCATTGTTGCAAGTTTTGGCAATGTACTGTATACACAATGTACGCAACAGCGTGAGATGATGCCAGCAACTGCATTTGGTTTTATTAACCAATTCTTACCACTTCTGCTTCCCTGGTATCTCACAGAGAAATTTCCAAGCAGCCTCTTATAATGATATATTGTCTTCAACTTCCTGCTCTGTACCCTCTCATCGTTTTTCCTTTTCGGAAGCTCCATTAGCTCTTGAGAGCGTCCAGTTCACCAAATGACTCTGTTAATGACTTAGACTAGTGAATCCTGTAACCACCCATCATTGTTTTTCTTTTCTCTCATTGTGTCTGTGATAATGATACCAGCAACAGCTTGATTTCTGTGCCTTAGGATTAGGCAAGCTGGTGCGATCTGATCTTCGCTTAGAGTTCTATTGGTAGTTTGTTAGTTCATTCTCTGTGTACATACTATGTGGTAACTATCTTTGTTTGCACTTCCTGGCCTGAGCCGTGATAGCCGTTCTTTCATGTCTCACGGCAGGTTAGTCTTATTGATTTGTATCATCAGTCACGAGGTCTTGTCATGGAACATTCCATCTCATTGACACTGTGCTATGAAGCAAGCCCTGACTGACGGTGTATAGTCCACCCTGACTGTCCACCTCCGAGCATTAGATGCTACTTGTTGATGATCATTGTTTTTGTAAAGACTCATCTGAGTTAATTCGTTCCCAATCAATTTCTCTTTTTGCTTTTCAATTCCACTTCTTAACACCTGATCGTGCTAATCACTAACCCAAAACCACAACAAGTTAATTTAGATCTATATTATGTACAATGGACTAGATAAATACAACAAGAACAACACACATCATCGAGCTAGAGATGTACTTTAGCTCCCAGAGAAGAAAGAAGATTGGAGCAGAAGTCATCGTCTAAAGCAGCTGCAGCCTGTCTTTGCTCATAGAAGGCCGCCTGATATTCATCCTCCTCTCCCTCATCATAGCCATTATCACCGCTTTCCTCGCCTTCTTCATCGTCACGAAGAGAGCGAGCGAGTGGATGATGGCGTTTGGCAGTCTTGCGACTGTCCACAGCTTGACGAAAGCCTTCATTATCATAATCATCGTCCTCTTCATCTTGTGAGTAGTCACTATCCCCTTCTCCTGTTAACAGAGCATCACGAATATCCTTGGTACTGATCTCATCGGATCGACGCAAATACTGCTGAAGAAGCTCTTGTGAAGACTCTTGCTCAACCTGTTCCGAGGGTTTTGCCATAAATGGACCGTTGGCAACCTCAGGTGACTGTTGCTGCGGCAAAGATGAAGACGCTGTTGCTTCTGATTGAGAAGGATGGAGAGGCAAAGAGAATTTGGCCGCGGCTTGTTCCAGTTTTGCCTGGAAAGACTCGCGCAGTGCATCGTAATCTGCCTGGAGCTTTGCCTCGTAGTTCTCGAAACGAGTCAACTTCTGACGAATCTTACTACTATTTCCTTGCGCTGCAGATGTCCCAGTAGGCTTGCTTTGCTGTGTAGTCACTACAGACGGCTTGGTTTGGTCTCGCAGCAGATGTGGAGGCAAGGGCATGAATCCCACCCCACCATACTTCAAACCAATTTCTTCTCTTTCCTCACCCAATGAGCTTAATGCTTGCAATACATCACCATCACCAGCTTTCTCTGGCGAAGTGGATGTGCTGTAACGATTAGAGGTTGACTTCCTCATCGCGCGGTAAGCCATGGCCTTAGAGAGCGTATCGTCTGGTTTTCTCTCACTCTTCGTCTTTTCCATCACTTTGCTGGCTGCTTTCTTGTTTGTCTTGCTTTTACCTTGTGGTGGTTTGTTTGTACTCTTGATGGAGAAGGTTTCAGCAGGCAGAGCAGCAAGGGAGGGAATGTGTGTCAGAGAGGGAGGCTGAGGTATTCGAGGCGGTGCGCGGTATTGGTGGAAATTGAGCACCTGATCGAGAGTGACTCCAGTGGAAGGCGGGGGTATGCCATTCTTAGCAGCCAGATTCCCTGTGCTGATAGTGAGAGGCGCAAGAGTCAAGGAGGAATCGACTGCTTCCACCTTCTCTTCCTCCTCCTTTTCCTCCTTCACCACTTCATCGACTTGTTCAATAGGCATGGAGACTGACTGAACCACAGCATCTGTAGCAGAAGAAGAAGGCATTCGTTGCTTTTCTCTGAGTGACTGCTTGGCACGGTCAATGAGAGACAACAAACTGTGCTGATCTATCTCTGCTTCGTCTTCTTCCTCTCCCACTTCCTCGCCATCCACTACTTCGTCTTTCTCTCCCTCTTCTACACCTTTAGAAGCATATCTAACACCAACACCAACATGATAATGTCCCTCTTCTCCTTCTCCCTCATCTTCCTCTTCACTGACCAAGTCCAGCGTGTAGTGAGCAGAAGGTCCATCTGCCAGGTGCATGAACTCTCTCTTGTTCAAGTCGTGGATTGAGTTCAGCCCCGCGGCAGTCAACTTGACGTAATGTTGGAAATAGGGCGTGTTCTTCAGAGCTTTGGGCAGCTTTTTGGTCAACTTTGATATGATGGCTTTCTTCTTCTGGTTCTCTTTCTCTTCCTCCCCTAACCCTGACCCTGACCCTGACCGTGGTGTGGTACCTTGATTACTGGGTTGTTTCTTGCTCTTTCTTGTGGGTTCAGCAGGTGGAGGAGGAGCGGCGGGAGTGAGAGCTGGAGTGACAATGTCTAGAGAAGCTGGCGGAGCTGGCCAGGAGACTTGCACCAAGGGCTTGTCCATGAAGTCCTCGAAGCCGAAGTCTGCCATGAGAGCAGACGGCTGGTCGCTGTAGTTCTCCTTTGCTGAGGAGATGGCATGGATGACGTCATCATCCAACGCACTATCCTCACTATCTTCTTCCTCTTCTTCTGGTTGGTCTCCTTGTTGACGATTGCTTTCTCGTTGAAGACGTGCTTGGCGGCGAGCTTCTCGTCTCTTCATGCGTTGCTCTTGTTTCGCCTTTTCTAATGCAGCACGATGTGCTTCCAGCACGTGTTCCACTTTGAGTCGTCGCGCTTCTTCTTCAGCTGCCTGGGCTCGCTTTTGCATCATTTTCGCGCGTAGCTGAGCCTTGAGGCGTTGCTGTAATAAATGTCGATGAGCTTCGAGCTCTTCTGCTGTGAGCTTTCCAGCTTTCTTTGGCTGATTCGCTCCACTTGTCCCCACCACCGAGGCCTCTGTCACTGCCCCCACAGGGTTGGCAAGCCCAGCATTGGCATTGGCAGAGGCAGAGAGCGGCCGCGGAGCCACTGGATGAGGAAATCGCGGCACTGCTGGGCGCTTCTCTGTGGCGATCTTCTTGCTGTCTTCCTCTACTTGCTTCTTGTTCTGTTCTCTCTCACGCTCTTTCTTCAACGCTGCCGCGGCTCGAAGGGCTCGTTGTTTGGCTGCCTGCCGCGCCTTTTCTTGCGCTTCTCTCTCTTGCCGCCTCGTCCACTCTTGTAGCCAGTCATCTTCCTTCCGCATCTCTTGCCTTTCTAACGCTTCTCTCTCTTGCTCTCGCCGACGCTGTCGCTGCTTCTCTTTGGCTTGTTGCAGCGCTTCTTGTCGTTGCTTTTGCTCGCCTTCCAGCTTCTTCAAGAACTCTTCCTGACGTCGTTTCTGGGCCACAGCCTTCTCCGCTTTCCCCTTGTTGCTCTCTTCTTTGGTTAGAAGGTCTCGATTGCTCTTGGAGGCTTCGAGCATCTTCACTCGACGCTTCCGCTCGGCCTCGACCTGTCGCACTGTGTCGAGGTGCCGCCTCAACAAGTTCTTGACGCGCTCGTCTTCGAAGTCGTACGTCTTCCTTCGTTTCTTCTCCTGCTCGCCATTATTCTGTGTGTTGATCAGGTCCCAATAGCGGCTGCTCTGTCTGAGTAAAGGCATGGGCGGCGCTGCTTTGCTCTCTTCTTTGTCGACCTGCCTGCAAGGCGACTGCTCCTCCACTATGGAGCCTTCCTGAGAGCTTTCATCATCTCCATGCCCATCAAACTCCGTGAGAAAGAACTGAAGAAAGGAGTTGGCGATGGAATGCGATCGAAACTTGCGAGACTTGACGAATGTTTTCAATCTCTTCTGGGGTTTCTCCGCCTGTTTCTCCGCGACTATTCTGTTCACCACCTGGTCCATGCCGACAGTCAGAAAGCTATCAACAGCATGCTGTGCCACTTCTCTTCGTGCAGCGGTGCAGAAGCAGGCGACTTGTTGTACCATTAACCAATTCTCCATGGCGACTGATTGCACCTGTTTGGATATGAAGTATCGACCTTTCCATAGTGCTGAAGCCCGCTTAGCAAACCTTTTCAGCACATTAATAGCCCAGACTGCGGTATACACAGCCTGTTTGGCTGCTAACACCCTGCCCATATCATGCAATGTTAAGATGAGAGAGGAGAGGGACAGGGGGGTGGGGCTCACTTGAGGAAATTGGTTATGACATCCACAGCACCACCATATTTTCTTCTTCGAAAAGTGCGGAAAAGGGTTTGAATAGTGAGGGCAGAGCTGTACTCGAGCTTGCGTTTTCGTCTTTGACGGTCACGTTCCCTTTTCGCGATTTTGAGTCTTTGAATCTATGGGGCCAAGAGAAAGAGAAGGAAATGGAGGAATGAGAGTCAAAGAGACACGAGATTAAATGACGGGTCTGACCTCGGCCAACTTCTCTTCCAGCTCGATGAGCTGCTGTGCTTCTTTCATCAATTCTTCGCGTTGATTCTTCTCCAGCACAGGCTGATAGTCATACTTGACTCGTGCTGATGGCTTAGTAGAGGCTTTGTCAATAAGACCTAGTTTCTCCTTCTCATGCTTGAGAAAGCTGCCTGACACGCCTGAAACGAAAAAGCGGCCGCGCAGGGCATTGGCAAATTTGGAAGTGCGGCGGAAACTTCCTTGCAGTCGACCGAGATCTGAAAATTGACGATCAGTTTCAACACGTAATCCGAACATACTTTGATCATGACCTGGTAAACTCCACACTCAAATCTAACCTTCACCTTAGACTACCTTGCTATATCGAGTTTCTTGTCAATTCATTGTTGTCTTAAGCAGTCTTCCCACTCAACATAATAATAATCAGCGTGTAACCGTAACGGGAAGGAAAAGTTCAAATTTCCGAAACTCCCGAAATCAAGTGTAAAACGCGTTTCTCTGTGGTCCATGGCGTTTATGTGTTTGCTGGGAGATGATGCCGAGCCGGTTGTGTGCGAGAGAGAAGCAGCAGAACGATCAGATTAGATCGGATTACCCGGCAACTGATCTGTCTACCTCTGGTGAAGACTTTGTCTGTCTTTTTTTAACCATGAATAATATCCATGGAGCTCCTCGATCGAGAGGGCTTCTATCTATTTTTGTTAACTCTGTTTCCTCTACCTTTTCTCTGCGGGAGCCTTTAGAGCTCATCGTGAAGATTGTGGTGGACACTATCACCGCGGTGCTGCTAGGAATGTCTTTCCTAGTACAGACCCTCTCTCTCTTGGTCTCTCTGGACTTCGCCTTGAAGATCTTCTGGAGAACCTTCGTGGCCTTCATCGCCTTCCTAATTGCGCCAATGCTCTTCCTCGTACCCACCGTGTTGGAGAGAAGAGCGGTTTCCTCTTCCATCCTCAACTTTTTCTTGAATCTTTTATGGGCTCAGCAGCTCTATGAGATAGACGCTTCGCTCTTCGAGCACCTCTTACAGCTGCCCGTGGCCTGTCTCTACCTTCTGCTGGGCGGAGGCGTTGCCTGGACTGCAACCTTCATCCAGACCAAGAACCACGAGAATTGCCCTAATGCACGCTTGATACTATCTGGTTTAGTGCTGGCCTTGGGCAGCATGGCGGCTGTGTCAGTGCGAAATGCTCCTGCGCGTAATGGTGTGATGATGATGCTGATCTTGTTACGCCCCAATATCGAACTACTTTGTCGTGCTGGACATGTCCTTGTGATCACGGAGACTGAGAATGATGGAGGATTGAGCAAGAGCATCATGGAGATGTTGTTGCACATGATGTGGGCGATCCTGGAATTAGCCTATTTGATGACCCATCGCCACTCAGCACGTTGGCGCTTCTTCAGACTGTTTCATCTGGTTCTTGATCTTGCCATCCCTGTAAGAAACGTTGTTATCAAGATTATGAATCGCCGTTATATCGACAAACGATTCCCCAGAGTGACGGAAGCTGAGCTGCAAGAATTGCAAAATGATTCTTGCCCTGTTTGTCTCTCAGCTCATGACAGTTGCAGCGTGCGCTTGCCTTGCCAGCACTGTCTACACTCTCACTGCCTCACCAAAGTCTTGGAGCAGGGTAGCAGCATCCGACCTAGTCGTTGCCCGATGTGTCGTGCCTGCTTAGCGCCTGAAGAGGGGGTAGCACCCAACAATAATAATGTCTTGCAGGTACGGATTCTCTCTGGAGGCAGTATACACGGCTTGAGAAACGGTGCCAACAACAGCCAAAATATCACCAATAATGGAACCCGTGCAAATGCCCCGTCTAGCAACCCAATCCTTTCGGGCACAGGGATAAGGTTACGTGATCGTCCTATTGTTAACTTCGACAGACGGACAAGATTCAGAGGATCGGGAAGATCGGTCGGTGAGGACCGAGTTACATTTGGTGGGTCGTTTGGACTACCAACTAGGAGTGGTGGCGCTTCTTCTTCCTCTAATGCCACCAGCTCCTCAGCCGCCGCTAACACGCAAGTTGATCAAGCACAGAGGATGCAGTATGTTCATTGGAATGGTAGGTCCTCTTCTGCTTGGGCGGATATGCCGCTAGAGGCTTTTATTGGCATGATGGCTGCGGACGTGGAGCAAGCTGAGGAGGATCAACTCCGAGAACAGCAGCAACAGCATCAAGGTCGTCAAGAACATCCGCAACCAGCTTCTGTTTCAGATGGTGCTGTACCGGCTTCCTCTGAGCCCTCTCCGTCAATGAAGCCAAGTGCTGTCATTGCTGACAGCCGTATAGAGAATGAAAACCTGACGGTGGAAACGCAATCATCATCTTCCTCCTCGGCTGCCAATGTTCCTGCCTCGGCTACATCTCGTAGACGGCGCCGCAAGCTTGAAGAGATTGTGGTGGAACAACGTGACGGGGATAATCGTGAGGGCTCCATCTCCACTGCGCGTGTGACAAGATCCACTGCGAAGCGCCGCAAGAGCTCGTGATCAAATCTCTTGTGTGAAAGAGTCTATGCACAGGTTGAACATACTGTGCTTCAATTTAGGCAATCAATTTAATAGGTCAGACTAGACCTATGGCCAGAGAAGTAACAAAATCACTAAAGTGGATGGCCTCGTTTCTCATTGTACCTTTGCACACGATGAAACGAGCAGCTGACTATCTCTTGTATAGGCTTTTGAATAGTAT
Source organism: Ochromonas danica (assembly GCA_015146655.1). Taxonomy (NCBI): domain Eukaryota; class Chrysophyceae; order Chromulinales; family Chromulinaceae; genus Ochromonas; species Ochromonas danica. Next base: position 161,031 of record VKHL01000017.1, read on the forward strand.
TATTAGTACATTATTGATTGCACCGGCAAAATGCTTTTTAAAAAGGTCGAATAGTCTACTCGTTCATCTGTAGCCGAGCTACTTCATCGCTCACGATGACCCAATCTTCGTCTTCCGCTGCTGCTGAACCTGAACCAGCAACACCCGCAGCTCCTTGCTCCACGACCTCCTCGGGGGCTGTGCTAGCGGCCGGTGTTGAAGAACTCTGACTAAGACTCTCAGTTTTCGCTCTGGAACTTGATGATGGAGCAGTGGGTGGGGCAGTAGCAGTAGTTGTGGAAGGTGCAGGAACGGGCGGAATGGCAGCCTTGGCAGGCAGACTGGGGAAGACCTTGGAATAAACCTCAAACCCCTCCAGTGCCGCCTCGAAGCCAAGCTCAGCAAAAGAAGGATCAAGAGCATACCCACGACCCGTCTTGGCCAGCCAGGTCTTGGTTTCCTCGTCGCGCAGGTAGACGGGCAGACTGACCCGCGACATCTTCTCGCGCCGTCCGATGAGCTCCAGCAAGACGAGCAAGTGCTTGCCTAGACCGTCCCGCAGAGACTCGTCTTCCACTTGAAAGTCGACAACATAGAGGCAAGGCAGGCCTGCCATGCGATCCAAGACCTCTCCCTGCACTGTGAAGCGGAAGTGCACGAGGCCGACGAGGGCGTGGCTGTCCGCCTGCCGCACTAACAAGAAGCGAGCGCCCTGCTCAGTCAACTCTTGCTCCTTGTCCTCGTCATCCCATCCATACCCTGAGTCGTTGTAGATCTTCTCCATGCGATCTTTCGTGAGGTCGAAGGCCCAGTGGACCTCTTTGTCCGACAAACGAGGTGTGAAGGAGATCTCCAGCTTCTTCCCTTCATGCTCATATTGTAGAAAGGCCTTAGCAATGGCCTGTGTGACGTCCTTGTCCTTGCCATTCTCCTGGAAGAGCGCCTCTCGTAGGAGGAGAATGTTCTCGTCGATGGCGGTCGTCTGCCGCGCTTTGCTCTTCTTGATCGTGTCCGATCCACCCACAGAGCGACTTTTCCCACCACCACGTGCTGTACCACCACCTCCTTGTCCTTTCATTGTACTTGATTAACGGGATATCGGCCTTGTCTGGGATGAACAACACCCTCGAATACACTGCCAGACTCGGAACGTACAAGAACAAGATTCACACACGGCAACTCCACGCCTACCCGGCCAGATGGCCAGATTTCAAATTCAAATTTAGGTGTTGACGAAAAGAACGGGTTCTATGGAGAAGGAAGAAACAGTTTTTTCAAAGCACACTTCATCGCACTGAACGAGGCACTGGGAAAGAAAGTGCCCCTCATAGCGAGAGAGAAGAAAGGACTGAGTGAGTCTATGCATTAGGAGGACTGACACTTCAAATCACTACCAACCCTCTACTATGAAATCAACTAATAGTCCTAGACAAGACTGCTTCAAAGAATCCCACAACCGCAAACATGGTCTACGCGCTGTGGAAAAGACCTCCCACATCTCCTTCAACAAGGAGGACAGCACTTTCCGCCTCTATGCAGGGAACACCATCTATGCCTTTTGTATCAGCCCGGAGCTGGCACTAGAGCATTTGCACTGGGGCGAGTCTCTCCCTCCAGAGTATGACCTGCGCTACTTGAGCCAAAGCAGTCGCATGACTCACTTCAACACCGTCGAGGCAGCCCCTGATCGCTTCGGTGGGAAGATCGTCCTAGCAGCTGAGACGTTGAGTGAGATCCAGAAGACGTGGCGTGAGAACAAGGTTTGGGTTCCCACTGAGATGCAGGACCAGGAGCGCTTCCACAAGCGCAGGCTGGAGAACTACTCCTGGAGGGTGATGACCAAGGTCATGAAGAGGAAGACATGCAGAAACGACTTTAAGCTATCCACACACTTCTCAACTCCAGGAGATATTAGTTCCACCAGTACTTCCCGCTCGACCACGACCAACCTTCGTTGCAACTCCGAAGATGTCAAAAGGAACCTCGAGAAGCGGCTGAAAGATGATCATCATGTCTTGCGAAGAGCATTCTCCAGTTGTGCGTTGGAAGAACAGGAAGAGGATGGGCTAAAGGCGCTAGAGAGAAATCAACAGCAAAGCATGCGCTTGGCTCATCAACTTTCCTTTAGTGGAAATGATCACATCCGAGCCTTGGGAAGAGAAGCTGAAGACGTCATCACAAACAAGCAACCCTTTGCGATGCACAATCGAGCTGAAACCTTTGAACGCAAAATTGGCAAGATTGGCAAGGGAGGGATTTGTTTAGAGTATGCTGACTACGGAACTGGAGATTTCCGCACTCCGTCCTTCATGGTGGTCGACAATTACAATGGCAGCGCTATTTCTCCTTTGCGTTATCGACGTCACAAGATCTACGAGGGCAAGTTGCCCATGCCAGAGCCGATGCCAGCGATTCGCTGTCAGAGTGACTCCGAAGCGAGTACATTGGTTGTAACCTTAGCGGATGCAATCACAGCGCTCGAAGTGGATATCATTTATGTGTGCATGCACAACTATGATGTCATTCTTCGCCGAGTCGTATTTCGCAACGTCGACAAGCGAGATACTTGCTCCACGGTGATGCTTGCAGGAAGCAAAGGCGAATATCAATGTGGAAGCAGCAAAGTAGTTCTTAAAGCAACATCATTCTCATTGGATTTTGAAGCAGAAGCTGACCCCTTCCACCTGGTGCAACTGAGTGGATCATGGGCAAGAGAGAGGTACGTGGTCGAATCGAAGCTTACTCATGGAATGCAAAGCTTTGGGTCCACAAGAGGCGTTTCCAGTCATCAGCATAACCCATTTGCTGCGATTACCTTCGGTGCACCAAATGAAAACCATGGAGAAGTACGAGGATTTGCTCTGGTCTACAGCGGTAACTTCATGTTTGAGGCGGAACAAGGAGAGCTGGGAAGGTTGAGAGTGATGATGGGAGTGCATCATGGGATGTCATGGCATTTAGGACCTGGAGAATCGTGTTCGACTCCAGAGGTCGCTCTTATCCGATCATCTAATGGACTGGGAGGTATGTCTCGAACTATGCATCGTCTGATCCTTGATCGTCTTATTCCACCGAGCTGGGCGGACGCAAATCCTCCCATTTTGCTCAACACGTGGGAGGCCAAATATTTCCATGTCAACCATGACAATGTTATTGATATGGCCAGACAGGTATTCTAGATTTATAGTTGAATCCGCGGTGGCAAAATCTGACTTGAGTTGCATTTTGCAACTTATCATAGGCCGCACGAGTAGGAATAGATCTACTTGTTTTGGACGACGGATGGTTCGGTAAGCGCGATGACGACAGCTCCAGTCTTGGTGATTGGATTGTCAATTTGGAGAAATTTCCGCTTGGTTTGAAAGGTCTTGTAGAAGAGATCAATGCCATGGGACTCAAATTTGGTTTGTGGTTTGAGCCAGAGATGGTATCCGAGCAATCGGTAAGGATGAATAGGCAACGATATCTGTCGATACCTTCTGCATTGTTTGATTTGAATGCGACAGGCTCTCTACGCAGCACATCCTGACTGGTATCTTCATGTGCCAGGCAGACCTCGTCAGCTGGGAAGGAATCAAATGGTATTGGATATCTCCAGACAAGATGTACGGGACTATCTTTTCAACTCCCTCCAGGCTGTCCTTAATAGCGCAAACATCGAGTACATCAAATGGGATATGAATCGACCATTGACAGAAGTTTACTCAGCAGACAGCAGCAATCCCCAAATCTGGCAAACCGAGACAAGTCACTACTATGTGTTGGGTCTATATGATCTGCAGAATAGAATTGCGAAGGCCTTCCCTCACATCCTCTTCGAGAACTGTGCTTCTGGTGGAGGTCGCTTTGATCTCGGTATGCTTTACTTCAGCCCGCAGATCTGGTGCTCGGACAACACAGATGCTCTTGTTCGCATGCGCATCCAATACGGCACTTCTCTTGCCTATCCTGCTCGTTGCATTGGAGCTCACGTCTCCATCGTGCCCAATCATGTCACAGGCAATACAACTCGCCTTCGCACTCGAGGCTTTGTTGCTATGTGTGGCACCTTTGGCTATGAGCTCGACATCTCTGCGGTCACTCCAGCAGACCGTCTCATCTTCCAGAAACAATGCGAATTTTACCGTCAGATTGCTCCCATTGTTCGTTGGGGAGAAGTCTATCGTCTATGGGATCCTTTCAAGGTAAGAACAACTGATACTGTCTGAAAGTCTGTCTGAAAGAGTACTTCCTGTTACTTCAGAGAAACTTGGCTGCGTGGATGTATGTTACGAGGGACAAGGAGAAAGCTGTCGTCTTCGCATTTTCTGTCAATAGCGATCACTGGAGTGATCTCGTCCCAAGGCAAGGAGGCTTGCTAGATACTTCACAATAGGGGATTGATTCTGATATTTTCCTTATCACTGCACACGCATGCTCCACACCGTGCGATTGTGTCTTGTAGGCTGATCCTGCAAGGATTGGAGAAAAACGCGGACTACATCGTGAGCGAGCCCATCCCCAACAACGTCACTCAGAGTACTGGTAGCCTCATGATTATCGAGACTCCAGTCCCCGTCTATCAGCTGGGAATGCCAAGCGCCAAGCTGCAAGGAGGAGTCCTTATGACTGCGGGGCTGCCCATCAAGTTCTACACCTTGGATGACTCAGTCGTCTTCACTCTCCGAAGAGCAGAGACATGTCCTCTCAAAGGAAAGCTTCACTACGCATTCAATGCTTGGAGAGAAGAAGCGGAGCGTGGACGAGGAACGAAGACTCGCACTCCAAGAAGAGAGCAAGCCCGCGCCTCATGGAATCTGCTCTAATCTCATGGTCTAACCATTTCACAAATTAGGATCAATAACTACATCCAACACTAAAGCAATCATCTATCAGCTCATTAACATAAGCATCAATTGATTGAAGAACTCTTCGAAACAACCAATAAATCAGAAATAGCCCATATATTGATAGCCACTATATGTTGCTATTACGAATCAATCTAATTGGAGATGAAGGAGGGAATGAAAGTCACAATCATCGAAGAACTAGTAGTACCTCTCACCACAAATCTATCTTTATTAAATGATATGACATGATCATACCGTCAAGTCAATGAATGTCTTCGCCGAGCAGTTGGCGAAGAATGCGACTGATCAGAGGGATCGAGGCAAAGTCAGACAGACAGACAGGCAACAGGAGGAAGACAGCCGCAGATTGGACATGCAGAACAGCGAGCCGGTCGCTATCATAGCCATAATCAAACCTACTGAAATACTTAGAGTCGCCCCCAGTCAATGCAATGCATAGGCTAGTACATTGTAACTGTGCACATCGTTCTTCACAACACACTGGAAAGTCATTCTATTGCTTTCACTAATGAAGCGCTGTGAGTTTTCATCTCTCATTGCTGACCATCTTCTAAAGAGCTGATGAACTTTTGATATATTTTCATTGTTTCCTTCCAGACGCAGCAGTTGAATTGCCTAGCATGTCACTCTCAAGAGATAGTCTATATGAAGTTAAGCATTTCTGTTTCAATGTCATCGTCTTTAAGGAGAGAAACTACAGTTCGAGAACAGCAGTGAAATACCCAGGGGTATCCATCGGAGGCGTCTGTAATTAGTCATCAATCAAGTCATCCATCATCCCTCCCTTTTTCACCAGTTTTGTTAACTTAATAAGAAACTCTTCTGTGGAATCCATATGGAATGATCCATGTCGGCTTTTATTCATCACTTGTTCCTCTATGCTAAATCCTTGAAATGAACAGAGAGATTTCGCAGCTGTGCCGAGATCGCCTCTTCTTGTTGGCACTGATTGATCTCAACAGATGATGTTGGGTCAGGGACTCAATGTTTGGGCTCTGGTGGGGCAAGGGACCATTCCAAAGTCGCGGTTTTCGTCCAACTCCTTTTCCCCATAAATATTGAGTGAGTGGTAGAAGTTGTCCACGACAGTGCTGCGTCGCTTGGATATGCCTGTCACGGCGGGCGAGAAGCTGGCAGAAGACAGCAGACTGCTGCTAGGGGTCGTCAGCTGGGCAGGGCGCTGGGTGAGCACAAACACGGCGGAGTCGTCCAGAGTGTAGAACTTAACTATGATCACAACACCGCAACACGGAATTTGATCAAGCATGCAGGATTGGATGAAAAAGCTGGCGGTGGGTGATTACTTGGCAAGCCAGCGTTCATGAGGATGTCACCAGTCAGATAAGCCACGCTCACACCCAATTGATAGGCCGGCACTACGAAAAAAAGAGATACCAATGAGCACAAGATCAGATGTTGGATCTGATCTTCCTAACCTTCACTTTCAATAATCATCAGAGTTCCCGAGCTTTGAGTGAGGCTGCTGGGATGGCGCTCAACCACTTCGTATTCGCTGTCTGGCTGCAGGCCTTGCAGTTGCAACCTGTGAATAAAGCAGATGATTCACAAATAATGCATTATAACTACCAGAGCAGTCTTCACCTGGGCACGAGGTTACTCCAGTGGTCACTATTGGCAGAGAATGCGAACACAACAGCCTTGGACTTGTCTCGTGTGATGTACATCCACGCAGCAAGTCTCATCTATTTCGTGCAATTCAGAAAGACATTGTTAATAGCCACTACGCTAAAATCTATGAGCAGTCATCTTATTCAGTTCATCTCCACCTAAGAAGCGCGTAATTCTTCATGTGGTTATCAACAAATTGAGAAATTCGAAAGAACCTCTGGCAACCCCATCAACAAACCCAATATATATATATATATAATATCACTATATCCGTACCAAACAAGACAGTATCAGTTGTTCTTACCTTGAAAGGATCCCATAGACGATAGATTTCTCCCCAACGAACAATGGGAGCAATCTGACGGTAAAATTCGCATTGTTTCTGGAAGATGAGACGGTCTGCTGGAGTGACCGCAGAGATGTCGAGCTCATAGCCAAAGGTGCCACACATAGCAACAAAGCCTCGAGTGCGAAGGCGAGTTGTATTGCCTGTGACATGATTGGGCACGATGGAGACGTGAGCTCCAATGCAACGAGCAGGATAGGCAAGAGAAGTGCCGTATTGGATGCGCATGCGAACAAGAGCATCTGTGTTGTCCGAGCACCAGATCTGCGGGCTGAAGTAAAGCATACCGAGATCAAAGCGACCTCCACCAGAGGCACAGTTCTCGAAGAGGATATGAGGGAAGGCCTTCGCAATTCTATTCTGCAGATCATAAGTGCCTAGTACGAAGCGATGGCTTATTTCTGCTTGCCATACATCTCCTGAACCTGCAACAATGGAATAAACTTCTGTCAATGGTCGATTCATATCCCATTTGATGTATTCGATGTTAGCGCTATTCAATGACATATCAGCATAAGAAGCTCTCTCAATATGCGATTATATTTTAATGGTATACCTCAATAGAACAGCAGAAAGTGCTTGGAATAAATGATCTCGTACATCTTGTCTGGAGATGTCCAATACCATTTGATTCCGTCCCAGCTGGCGCGGCCTTCCAGGAATTTGAAATGCCCAGTCAGGATGTGCAGCGTAGAGAACCTGTCACATTCAAATCAAACAATGCAGAAGATATCGACAGATATCGTTGCCTATTCATCCTTACCGATTGCTCGGATACCATCTCTGGCTCAAACCACAAACCAAATTTGAGTCCCATGGCATTGATCTCTTCTACAAGACCTTTCAAACCAAGCGGAAATTTCTCCAAATTGACAATCCAATCACCAAGACTGGAGCGGTCGTTGTTTCTTTGACCGAACCATCCGTCGTCCAAAACAATCATATCCATGCCCAACTTGCAGGCCTGACAATCGAAGATTAGAGCGCGACGCTTCAAAACGTATATACTAGTATATCTCACCTGTCTTGCCATCTCAATAACATTCTCATGGTTAACATGGAAGTATTTTCCTTCCCAGGTGTTAAGCAAAATGGGAGGATTTTCATGGGACCAGTGCTTGGGAATGAGTCGATCAAGAACAATCTTGTGGAGCATGCGGCTCATGCCCCCCAGTCCCTCAGAAGAACGGACCAGCACTGCTTCAGGTGTGTGAAACACGCCACCTTCCTTGAGATACCACTGGAGACCCATTGGATGTATCCCCATGTTGAGACGCAGTCGACCCATCTCGTTTATTTCCGCCTCATAAAGGAAATTACCGCTATACACCAGACTGAAGCCTTTCGTCTCGCCCGTTGTCTCGGAAGGAGGGCCCTCGGTAATTACTGACAAGTTCAGTCTTGTGTTAACAGAAACGACAGAATGGAAACTTACAACAGACGCCTCTACCTGCGAATGGATTATGCTGGTGGCTCGAGACACCTCTTGTGGAGCCGAAGCTATGCATGCCCTGGTTGAGCTGGGTCTCTACCAAATAGTTCTCGCGAGCCCAACTAATTCGCACCCACCACTTATGAAATATATGCATAGTGGCGACATTGTGATGGAAAGGATCATTACCTGCCTGACATCTGAGTCATGTAAAAGGCTGTAGCTGAAAGCTCGAAGTCCAGGGTGGCTGAGCTTGCCTTTTGAATCACTTTGCTGCGCTCCTTATTATTTGATCTTCCGTCTTTGGTACTGTCGTGCATGTTACGGAAGACGGCTCTTCTGGTTATGACGTCGTAGTCGTGCATGACCACTGGCACAATCAAGCAAGTGTTCAACTCAGATCCAACTCAGTAAAATTTAGTTGAACATCCTCACCGTAGATCAAATCGACCTCTAATTTAGAGTGCTGATCACCCATCGTCACAACCAATGTACTCGCTTCGGAATCATTCTGACAGCGAATCGCTGGCATTGGCTCTGGCATGGGCAACTTGCCCTCGTAGATCTTGTGACTTCGATAACGCAAAGGAGAAATAGCGCTGCCATTGTAATTGTCGACCACCATGAAGGACGGAGTGCGGAAATCTCCAGTTCCGTAATCGGTGTATTCCACACACAATGTGCCCTTGCCTATCTTTCCCAACTGACGCTCGAAAGTCTGACGATTCGTTTGGTGGCGTAACTGGGCCTTGCCTTTAATAGGATCCATGAGTTTATTGTGAGGAGAGGACATGGGGGTCGCAGATGGTTGAATAAGCTTTGCGATGGCATTTAGATCCATCAAGTCCACGTTGCTGTCTTCGCACAATGTGGTAGCAGTTAATCCGGCTGGCTGAAGGGGCAAAGATATTGATCTCCTTCTTCCGGCGAGCAATTCTTTGCTGCTGTTGCTTGCCTCCAATTCGTCAGAGCTTTTGCCCTCTTCGAAAGTGACTGAAATGGACTTCCTTCGTTTTGCTTTCTCTCCTGTTCGAGGTGGAGAAGGTTGAGTAGCCTGTGTCATTCTAGATAATACTCTCCACGAGTAGTTTTCCAATCTCCGCTTTTGATATTTCTCCTCGTCACTGGAGCTGGTTTTCCAATTCGTGTTGGCCTTCCAGGTCTTTTGGACTTCCTCCAAGGTCTCTGCCTCCATGACAATCTTCCCATCGAAAGAAAGAGGAGCAGCTTCGACGGTGTTGAAGTGAGACATACGGCAGCTTTCGCTCAGATAGCGCAGGTCATAAGATTCTGGCAGCCTCTTGCCCCAGTACAAGTGCTCGAGGGAGAGCTCGGGAGTTATGCACATCGTATATAAAGAGTCTCCACTCAAGAGACGAAATGTCTTGAAGTTCTCATCGAAAATGATATTCTTGGTTTGCTTTACTTGATTGGGCATTCTCTTCTGGGACTGATGGGATGGGTATGAATTAGATAGTCAAAGAGATGGAGTGAGGGCAGAGCAGTGTTCTCGAGTCTTCCAAGAGAAGAAGTCGAATGATTCGACGTCCAATGGGCTCTCAATTGGCAGTGGATTGTGTGGCTTAGCGGCATCTGATCGTTCTGTCTGCAACTTCAATCTGCTGAGCGAGGGACTTGCTTGCGTGAGTGCACCAGAAAATGACGAAAAAACTGAAAAAAACGAAGTGAACTCTTCAAGATTCGCTTACTGCATCTTCAATGACGCCAATAGGCAGTCGCTGTCAGAATCAAAAGCCAAGCCTTTGCTCAAGAGATCTAGAGACCTTCAACAAGAGATTAGCTACCAGATTGGTTTGTTTTGCAAGATGCCAAGAAGTGGAACATTGGTCATTTGTGTTCAAAATTTAGATTTTAGTGGTGCAAATCAAGTGGTGCTCAATGTTGTCTCTGGAAGAATGCATGAAAGGTGAGTCAACTGTGTTTGTGATATAAGTGAATCGTATCATGTAGTAGATTTATCATCGTTCTTTCTACAGCAACGTAGTGGTGCTGTCACCCAAAGTTGGTACTTTTGCTGCTCGCTTTGTGGAAAGTGGGGCTGCAGTTCGGATTGGTGTTCTTGAAGATCTTCTCAATGAGATTAGAGATGTCTTTTGCATCATTTGCAACACCATCATGACAGCCAATATCGTGGTGGAAATGTCTCAACGTCCTCATCCTGTTATCTGGATTCTCCATGAATGGTGGGATGATGAAATGATCAAAGAGAATCTGCGCATTCGCAATTACCAAGGTCTCACTTTGAATACCGTCAAACAGGCTTTGGCGAATGCTGCTATGGTGGTTTGTGTCTGTGAGTCGCAACGACAACTCTACAATCCTTCTGCCCCTTCCTCGGTTATCTATGTCGGAGTGCCTGATCCTGTTCCTCGCTTCACCATGGCATGGCATGAAGAAGCAGAACTCAACAAACCGTTTACTTTTTTGTGCTTGGGTATTATTTGCCCTCGCAAGAACCAGCATTGGACTGTTGAAATGTTCAAAAAGTTTGCTGTGGGTAAGCGGAGCGTTCGCCTTCAAATTGTGGGTGCAAGATATACTCGTGTCTATGAGATGGACTATCTGGAAAAGGTAAAAGCCTTCGCAGGTGATGACCTTTCTATTGAGATTTATGATGTAACTGAGAATGTGGAAGGTTTTTATAAGCAAGCTGATTGTCTGATTTTGACATCTTTGAACGAGGTTACTCCAATGGTTATTTCTGAAGCTCTCTCTTGGTCTTTACCGGTGATTAGCACCAACATTGCTGGCATCAAAGAGATGTACACTGATGGTGTAGAAGGCTTTCATTTTGATCCTGGAGATGAAACGCGTGCTTTGGATGCAATGAACAAGATTTATTCAGATAAAGTAATGAGGCTTAAAATGGGGAAATCAGCAAGGGCTCGATTTGAAGCAACGTTCGATCTTGATTTAATGGTTGAGACCTATCGCAAGTTGGTCGTGAAGGTTGCTCCGCCCGTTGTATTATTGGATATGGATGGCGCTCTGATTGACTGGGATAATGCTTTTAGAGTTAAATGGGCTCATCGTTGCCCCATCGATCGAACAAGGTCTTATTTTATGGAACATTGTGTTGATCCGGCCTACTACCAAGAAGCAATAAACACTTTTATGGTGAAAGGCTTCTTTGAATGTCTTGAGCCCATGCCTGGAGCATTAGATGCGCTGAAAGAAATGGAAAGTGATGGCTTGAAGCTGTTTATCTGTTCTGCTCCAGTCAAAGGATCCAAGTTTTGTGCGCAAGAGAAAATTGACTGGGTGAAGCGTCACTTGGGCGAAGCATGGCTAGATCGACTCATCTTGTGCCAAGATAAGGTTAGTTGGTCTTATTTAAGTTGATAATCCCTCATTATTCTTAACAATATCCATATGATCAATAGACCATGGTGGCCGGTGATTTGCTGATAGACGATAAGCCATATGAGTATCTTTCTCCCGGAGGCAAGCATACCACCGCGACTTGGAAGGTATTGTTATTTTTCATATCGCCTTTTCTGTAGTTCGTGGAATTTACCAAACTTTTCTCTCTCGCGGATTTTATCTTCAGCAAATACTGTTTGATGCACCGTACAATCGCCAGAAGAGGCTTCCACGCATGTTTCGCTGGAATGACTGGCGTGGTTTGGTCTATCCCATGCTTGGTAAGGTGTGCCCCGTGGAGATCTACGCTAAGTCCTATGATGAGTACTGCGAGCTGACCAACGGAAATAAGCCTCGACTGGATCATCTGTTACTTCCACCGAAGTTGACTAGAGATACGTCCTTTTCTTCCATTCATTCAGGCATGAGCAAAGAAGAAGTGCAGAGACAGCACGATATGCTTCAGACGAGCGACGCTCCTTTAAACCCCGAGGAAATCGCAACAATCGTCTCAGGTAGCCTCAGCTTGGTTGATGGAGGCAGCTCTGATGAGGATGCCAACGGTCATGCGGAAAGCACCGGTGATCATGTATCATCTGCTGTGACTACCCCCTCAGTGCTCAGCAGTCAGCTCGATAATATCATATCAGAGAAGAAAAAAGTTCTTCACGATCGGTTGAGAAGGCGAAATGAGGAGTACAAGAAAGTGAAAGAAAGCTCGGAGCTTCAGGAACGATTGAGGGCAGATTCTACGGAGATCGAAGGCGTGCATGTCTTTCGCACTGCTTACAACAATTGGAAGAACCAAGCTGCACACGGGAAGCCAACACGAAACAATGTCTCCCCATTGCCTGCAGCTCATTCAGAATACTAGATCTACAGTTATTCCTCTGATGCGAAATAGTGGCCCTTATGGATTACATTTGGAGTACTTTAGAACGCAATGGCTGCCTAACTTATTTATTATGTGCTACACTACACAATATTGTTTCCTCTAATTCTTCTCTGGACAGCAGTCGCCCATCACCTTGTCTTATCTACAGCATGTATGTACAGTATGTTATACACTAGCTTAGCAACAAAATCCATATGGAAATGCAAACAGTCTTGGAGAAGGGAAAAGGCGACATCGAGGATGGAGAGAGTTTGATAAACGATTGTCAGATGAATGGATCCTCAAGCTTGCCACCTGTACATCTTCTCAATCAAACATCCACTGCGTCTGATCCAGCTCCTTGGTTATGTGACGCAGGTGCTTGACTCGGTCACGATGCATTTCTTCGAGAATGGAAGGGACCGACTCTGTGACCTTCTTTTCCTCCCTGGCGGCTGCTTGTGCTTCAGACAGAGAAGTGATCAAGAAGGTCTGCTGAGGGTTGGCAGAGGCGTCATTGCGGGGTGGGACCTCCAGAACAATAGCCTCTCCATTATGTTGCGCAAACAATCTCTGCCATCGACTAATTAGATTAGCATCACTTCCTCCAGGTCGACGCTGTTGAGCGTTGTTGTCGGCCATTGATTGTCCTTCTGTTTGTCTCTCCGTTCTCAAACCTCGCCAAGTGTGAAGTTAAAGGCAACTCGACCATTCCAACCGCTTGATGCCTTCTTAAGTTAAAGATAGATATTTGAACGGAAAGCCTCGAGGCTATGCTGTCCGCCAGCACTAATAAGCCAAAAGTGCCCAAGCGTGTTCGAGTTGTGGTGGAGAAGCCACCAGGCAGCACCAGCTCGGCCAATGCTGAGAAACCCAAGACCACCTACACGCTGGAGCACCTCTCCGAGGAGGACAAGCTGAAGGTCTCCCGCCTCGTCGAGAAGGTGTTGCGCCTGGGCCAAGAACATGACCTAGCACTACAAGCTCTACAAGAAGAGCGCCTCCGACATGAAGAAGAGATGGAGAAGCTGAGTGCGTCGATGAACGGCCAGCTGTCGATCATTGAGGACCAGTTGCGCATCAAAGACGAGATGATCTCCAGCCTGCAGACCAAGGAGGCCATGCTCACCGCCATGCTGGCACTCTATCAAGCGAAGATGAAGAACTTGGTTGACCTCGTCAAGATGACCAGCACGTCAGAGCAGCAAGCGCAGGCCAAGCAAAAGGATCTGCAGAAGGCCATGGACCACTTCGCTATGGTGGTCGACAACCAGCGTAAGGTCATCGAGGCGCTGGAGAGCACTAAGACAGAGCAGAGTCGCTCGCTGAATCTCCTGCAGAACCAACTGGAGCAGGCCAAGAGAGAGTTGGTGCTGGAAAGAGAGACACGCCAAGCAGTCGAGGCGGTCAGCCAGCGACAACAACTACAACAGCAACAATACCAGCAACAACAAAGCCAGCAGCAACAAAGCCAGCAGCGCATGATATCTCAACAGCAGGGGCAGCAGCAGCAGCTGGTGGAGAGGCAGGGACAGGGACAGGGACAGGAGGAGGAAGTGAAAGCAGAGCGCAAGGATGACTACACGCACTACTCGCTCATGTTTAACAGCTCGATGGAGGACGAAGAGGATGGAAGACGTGTGAGGCATGACAGCAACAGCAGCACCCCTCTTTCTACTCCACGAAGGGCTCAGAAAGCAGTGGTGGACTACAGCCCCTCCTCGCATCGCCCCCCAGCGCCTCCCGCGGCATCTACCTCCTCCTCCATTAACTCCACTGACCAGTCTCTGCTTTCCGCAGTCTCTACACACGAAGAGAGTGCTTTATGGGAAGGAAACAGCAGTCCACATCGTCCAGCACAGACGAGCAGTGCGCGAGGGATAGCCATGACCTCCCCCGAGGAGGAGCCCGTCTCGACCACACGCTATTCGATGGTAGCACTGCTGGGGCCAGCAAACAGTCATCCCTCGACACAGATTTCGCGGAAGTCTCTTCCTCTTCCTCCTCCTCCCTTGCCATTCCCCAACACCCTCGATGAGCCCTCCTATGAGATGTCGCCAACGCCTGTGCCAGTAGTGCGGTCAGAAAGGAAGACTGTTGTCAGAATCCGCCAAAAGCGCTCGACGAAGGCTGCTTTACCATCTAGTACTAGTGAAGACCTGCTAGACCTCGTGGGGGTTGACACTGACCACACACAACAATCCAGCAGCCAAGAGAAGAAGAGTCGCAGAGTGACAGAGGATGAGCGAAGCCATCGGAAAGAAAAGCGCAAAGAAAAGGAGAAGGAGAAGGAAGCAGAGAGTCGAGAGGCGATGAGAGAGAGCAACAAGGACCAGCGGGACAATAGAGAGAGCAAAGAGAAGGATAGGGACAGGGATAGGGAGCGGTCTAAACGGAAAGAGACGCGCACTCGACCACGGCCTGTACAGTATGATGACTCCTTGTTCGACTTGGTTGTTGAGCTCAATGGAAATAGAAGCTAACTAATCCTATTCATAGTGTGGTATGATGTGGTGTGGTGCAACAAGATAATGATGTAAATAGAAGGTGAAGTGGTGTATTGATATGTGTGGAATTGGTTAATGTATCTTGTGAGGAGGTATGGCGACTATCAGCCAGTGCTAGTACTGGTGCTAGTGCTAGTCCTTCCATTGCACTAGAGGCGAGCGGTAACAAGCCTTACAGTGACGCACAGGGTCGCGCAGGCCCCACTCCATGATGGGCCGCGAGTTGTTCGCAGGGGCGCAGTCCGCACAGCACACCTTGCCACAGCGCCGACAGTGATGTCGCCGTGTGAGAAAGCCAAAGGCCTTGGTACATACCATACATCCATTAGCCGTGTCGTCGGGGATCCAGACAGCTGGTGGGAGTTTCTGCGATGGGTTGGGCGATGAGGAAGAAGATGGCGGGCCGAGTAGAGCTCTCCAACTCTCATCCTCGAAGTCTAAAGGGTCTCTTCCTTCCACTCGAGCCTTCAAGACCTCAGTGTAGTAGAGCAGCTGTGGGTTCTCGTATTTGCCTCGAATGGTTGGCTCCTCGGCCAGTGCCAGCGACTTCAAATACTTTTGAAACTCCTCGTTTCCTCCAACTTGCATAGGTGAGACTTGCTCTTCTGACCAAGTGTCTAGCCGCACTGAGCGTACTTTTGTGATGTGCACGCCCAGGGAGCGATGGTATCCTGCACAGTTCAGACAGATGAAGATGCCGAAGCCCAGAGACGCCCAGGCAGGATCCACTTCACCACAGTCTGCACAAGTACGATTACTAGATAGATTTATTAGCTTTTGCAACTTCTTCTGTGTATCATAATTCATTTTAATAAACGAAATCAATAATAATGATCCATTTGGCTAGAGGGATCATTGTCAGTTATTATTGTGATGCGTTGGAGTACCCGCTCAACCAAGCGGAATTCAAAAGTCTCGAGTGGAAAAGTCGTTCTTTACACTCAAGAAAGGTGGATAAGATGGTTTGAAAGGCTTCTTCTGGTCGAAAGACAATGCGGTGCCAGGGCGAGGCTTGCTTGGGCCTTCTGCTACTCGTCATCGTATTCATCGCCTTTCTGGCCTTGACTCAAGCGACAACTGATTTAGGATCGTCCTTATCGGTGCTGCCAAGTGCCTCTTTTCTCCGCACTTCTCGTCTCTCTTCGTCCACTTCCTCTGCCATGGCTTCCCCCAAGAAGATCTCTGTCGCGGGATTCACAGGCTGTGGGCCTTTTATGGGAGCTGCTGAGGCTTTGAAAGGTCTGCAGCGCATCTTCCCGGAGAAATTCTCCGTCACTGTGCAAGAGTGTGAGTGCCCTGCCCCCCATATCGTCATCACACTGTCTCACACTGTTTCACCCTCTGCCTCTGCCTCTGACTGTGTAGTTGCCACTCGACAAGAATACATGGACTGGCTGCCAACATTCCGTGAGAGTGTGGGTGCCCCCGAGCACAAGACTTCACCACTCGTCTGGTTCGAAGAGGCTGCAGGGCTGCGCTATCTCGGAGGCAGAGACGACACGCTGGCGTGGTGCCGCGGCATCTTCTCTCTTGTCGACCACGTGAAGCCTGCGACCATTCCCAATGTCGACCAAGTGGATACTACGGTCCAGTATGACTACGACCTCGTCGTCATTGGCGGCGGATCGGGCGGTCTGGCCTGCTCGAAAGAAGCCTGCAAGCTGGGAGCTCATGTCGCTGTCTTGGACTTTGTGAAGCCAAGCCCTAAAGGATCCACTTGGGGCTTGGGAGGCACTTGTGTCAATGTGGGCTGCATCCCCAAGAAGCTCATGCACATCTCTGCCCTCATGGGCGAGCACATCGCGGACAGTTCTGGCTATGGATGGACTCTCCCTGCAGGTGCTAGTGCTCCGCACTGTGATTGGAGATCGTTGCGAGATGCTGTACAAGACCACATCAAAGGACTAAACTTTGGTTATCGTGTGCAGCTGCGTGAAGCGCGTGTGACTTATCTCAATGCTCTGGGACGCTTCGTTGATGCCCACACACTGGAATGCAAAGATGGAAAAGGAAAGATCACTACCATCACTGCTGCACGATTTGTTCTAGCAACAGGAGGTCGACCTAGTCCCCTGGAAGTGCCTGGAGGAGAGCTAGCTATCACTTCGGATGACCTTTTCTCCCTCAAACAAGCGCCTGGAAAGACCTGCGTGGTCGGTGCTGGCTATGTCTCCTTGGAATGTGCCGGCATGTTGGCTTCTTTGGGTGCTGGAGATGTGACCGTCTTAGTGCGATCCAAGCCGCTACGCACTTTCGACCAAGAAATAGTGGCGCCTGTAGTCGACTACATGGCTCGACGATGCAATGTGCGCATTGTGGAAGGCGTCTTGCCCAAATCCATTGAGAAGCTTCCTAATGGCAGGCTGTTGGTCTGTTATGGTGAGACCTGCGAAGAGTATGACACAGTGTTGGCTGCTATTGGCCGCAGTCCCGATCTGCCTGGTCTCAACTTGGCTGCTCTGGGCCAGGACCTGAAGATCGACTCCCACAGTCGTAAGATCATAGCAGAGAATGAGCAAACATCTGTTCCTCATGTGTATGCAATTGGAGATATTGTTCATGGAGCACCTGAACTTACCCCCGTGGCTATTATGGCGGGCAAGTTGTTAGCGCGCCGTCTCTTCGGAGAAAGCACAGAAACCATCTGCTACCACGACATCGCCACCGCTGTCTTCACTCCTCTAGAGATTGGTACTGTAGGGCTTTCTGAAGAACAAGCTGTGGCTCGTTATGGTGAGGATAGTGTCGACTGCTACATTTCCTCCTTCACCCCTTTGGAATGGGCGCTTTCTGAACATCACCACGACTTCTCTTGTCTGGTGAAGATTGTGGTCAATCTGAAGGAGAATAAGAAGGTATTGGGTATGCATATTGCTTCACCTAATGCTGGAGAAGTTATCCAAGGCTTCGGTCTCGCATTGAAAAAGGGACTGACCTATGACGAAGTGGTGGGAATGGTGGGCATACATCCCACTGTAGGAGAGGAGTTCACCACTGCCTTCGTCTCCAAGAGTTCCGGTGCCACTGCTGCTAAGGCGGGATGCTGAGGTTAAACTCCCTCCCATGCACGCCTCGACACAATATGTTTCTCTTTGTGTGAGGATGACGTGCTGGGAGGGAGTTTAATCTCCCCGCCGCTCCATGCAGCGGCTAGTTAGTTAGCGTGCTTAGGCACAGCGGGATGACCTTCACTGGCGTACTCTTTTGTAGTAGTCAGTAAAGTGAAAAGCTGTGCTTAACATCTAACAGCCTGGTAGTGCTGGGATAGTATCTTCCAGTGTCGCCTCCAGACATGACTAACGGCTATATGAGAGTAGATTATTAGGATGACAGCAGTTGTGTTGGTCGAGTAAAGTAGCTAATACAACCTTTGTCATCCTCTTGTTGGGCTTCTATTCGTTTGCGTGCAAGCATTGTAAGGGATTTGACGTAAAGCCTCACAATGACTTTCTCATCTGCAATGCAATTTGTAGTATTTGTATTGTTAGCTTTAAGTGTAGATAGCAGTGATATTATTGTATATCACTACTAGGTGGAGGATATTACAACAGGACAAAAGCACGAGCCTCTGTCACCAAGGCTGCAGCAGACAGAGAGAGACCTCAAGAGTAAAGTAAACATGATGATGATGACCATCAAATACCCGGTAGTGACTCGAAGAAAGTCGCAATAGTTGACTTATAAGTCCCATAGATCTCGTTTCAAATCCTCCCAGACCAGATGCCCCACTCCCAGCACAGCAGCCAGACTGCGCCACACCCACAGCCACAATTAAATCAATTATTGGCCACTAGAGAGATGTCTTTGCTTGCTGCCCTGTCCGATCCTTCCCGTCCTGTCTTCCTCTTTGGCTCTACTCCCCCCAGAGAAGGCACGACAATTCAAAAAGCCAAAGAAACCTGCGCGAAGTTTGCTGCCCGCTCAGCCGTGCTGGCGACTGATGGATTCATCATTTACGACATCCAAGATGAAGGCAGTCGGACAACGATGGAACGCCCCTTCCCTTTCCGCAAAACGATGGACCCTGCCCTCTATGGCTCCTTCTTCCCCGCCGTCTCGGGCAAGCAGTGTGTGGTCTACAAATGTGTCGTCGAGCACGGCAACGAAGAGTTCGTTGAGTGGCTCGATCGCGCAGTGAACGACTATGGCCACGTGGCCTTTAATCTGGTGGGGTCTGCCTCCTCCGCCGTCAGTCATGCGGGACTGTCCCTCGGGGCTGCCGGCGAGTTAATGAAAACCCGCAAAGACTGCAAGTTTGGGTGCGTATCCATCGCTGAGAGACACACTGCGAAAGGCAATGAGCACCAAAACCTTCTTCGCAAGTCTGAGTTTGGCGCGGAGTGGTTCATCACGCAAGGCATCTTCGCTGCGGGTCCGATCATCAAACTCATCCACGACTACGGCGACTTGTGCAGAGCCCAAGGCAAGGTACCGAAGAAGATCGTGCTGACCTTTGCTCCATGTGGTCGAGCCAAGACCATGACGTTCATTAAGTGGCTTGGCATGCATGTCCCTGAGGAGGTGGAAAGTCGCATTCTCCAGGCGAGCAGTCCTGTGGCTGAGAGCATCGCCGTGCTCTGCGAGCTGCTCACTGAAATCTTAGAGCAGACGAAGAACTCGGGTGTGCCTATAGGTGTCAATGTGGAGTCCTTATCAATCTTCAAAGAGGAGATCGACGCGGCTCACGACCTCTTCCAACGCCTTCAGTCCATTCTCTTGCATAGCCATGGATCGCCGTGGGCTGTGCGCTGGTTCTTTGTGGATCGCCCCATGCGAAGAGAGACCCCCTCTATGGAGGACTTACTCAGAAGCTATCTTTCCGAAAAGATGAGAGATCCTGTCAATCCGTTGAGGCTGGAGAACAGCCGCGAGTCGGAAGAATCGTCGGCTGCTGTCGCGGCCACTATTCCCACAGCCTACTCTGTGGTTGTACACAATCCCGTCACTATGGCTCTTGTCACATCGGGCGTGCTAATCACTGGCTATTTCCTCGGCAGATCCTCTCGTCGTTAAATCATAGAATTATAATAGGACCATCCTGCGGTGTTTCTGCATGTAACAAGTAATCAATGACAACTGTTTTAGACCACGACGTCTAATTAGCCTATATTGAAGTCCACTGGACCAGTAAACCATAGATCAACAGATTACTGCTCTGGTCTAATGGACTAGACTAATGTGCTTGTCTGCTCTGTAACTGTGAGGTGACCGTTGGAAGGTTTTGCCGTTTCGCCACTTTTGCCCACTTTTACCCTTTGGGTTTGAGAAAGAAAGACAAAAGAACGAAAAGAAGAAGAAGTGGCGAGGTCATGAGCAGCAGTCTGAGACTCTCCAAATCATCATCTTCCGCTCAGAGGAAGTCTAGGTGGGTGAAGCCGCTACTAGTATGGACTCTGTCGCAATGACCTTTGTATGCCATCTTTGTTGTTTGTCTGTTGTTTGTCTTGATAGATCTTCGCTGTCCTCTGCAATGAAAGAGAGCTTCACTGAAGATGACCTTATGCTTAGCTCGCCTGCTGAAGCGCTTGAAGCTCTGTTGCACAGCCAGCTGGTCACCATCGTCAAGATCATTCTGCGCACTTCAGCGGCGCCCACTGCACACGATGTGACCACTCTGCGTGCGTACATCGATCAGCGTGCTGAACGCTACGTCGACGATGGATTGCTGGCGTTACTGCCTGTTTTGCCGGGATCGCCTTCCTATCCTCAGGCTCGGTAAGCACTTCTCCCCACACAGTCTGACGAATTGGTTACATTATCGAGTTTGACATGATGGGGTATGACTGTGTGAAGGATGTCTGCACTAACTCAACTCAGTGGGAGCATTCTCATGGACCTGGAGCACGCTGTCTTCGACAAAGGCTTCCATCAGAAGATGTGCAATCTGCGGGATATGAACCAGTCCCTCCAATGGGAGATGGAGAGGACGCAAAACTCATTATCACATAGTCTCGCCGAGCAAACACAGCGTGTGGAGGATTTGGAAGTTCATCTCAAACTATTGGATGCCAAGAACTCTGCTTTGGTCAAGACGGTCGAGCTGCTCGAGCGTGCCTTGCAGAAAGCCACGCGCAGTATCACCGATCTCCAGCAAGCCAACCTGGACCTTTCCATGCGCGGATTGGATTTCAAAGCCACAGTTGACCAACGCTGTGATCTCATGGAAGAGTCTGTTCTCTCTCGCATAGGCTTCGTGCCAAGAAATATCGAGAAGCAGCTGACGGAGCTGAGGATGATCCAGGTGAGCTTGTCGCTGAGCGATTTCATCGTCTTTTCAACTGATGAGGGTGAGCGTCTCCTTCTATAGGCACCAGCAACAAGTCCTACAACAAGTCAGATAGGCGGGGAAGGCTCTTCTTCTCTTCTCTCTTCTGCTTCGTCGAGGGGAAGGACAGGAAGGAAGAGTCGGTCTCATTCTCCACACAGTCCACATGCCCTCGTCATCGAGACCACCGCAGACTTGTCGAAGCATACTTTGCTACTTTCTCCTGCGAGTCGATACGGTTCACGCACACATTATTCTCTGTCTCTGTCGCCTTCGATTGCTCGTGAGGACTCGAGGATAGGCAATGGAGCGAGTGTCGTGTCCTCCTCTTTGGAGTCTGTGAGAGAAGAAAAAGAGAACACCAGCAATGCGATGATAGCGAATGAGATCTCTTCACTACTATCGCGGACAATTCAATCACAATAGAGGGTTGAAGTGCTGATCAAGAATGTGTTGGTTGATGTGATACTAATGATGATTTAATCTTAGCATTTATATAAAGGCTAAACGCAATAGTGAAAGCGGCCGGGAGGGCTTTGTAGCAAAGACCTCTTGCGATCAATTCCAATTGACTCTAACAGCATGTGATAGTAGTTGGTAGTAGTAGGACGACGAGAATACAAGTGATATAGTAATATGCGGCAGTTGTTTAGACTAGAGAATAGCCGTCGCGGTCGGCAGTGGTGACGGGGGAGATAGCCCCGCCAGACAGTGTGAGCCAGCCGTCCGATCCATAGACACCATAACAGCCCTCTGAACTGATCACGACGACTGTGCCGTCTGTAGTGATGGACGTAGTGTTTTTATAGCATACAGACAAATTCTTCACGGCTCCTTTACTTGTGTCGTACTGAGTATAGTAGTTGGAGGCATCAGTGCTGAAATAGACGAAGTTCCCGCTGTTCACCAAGAAGCACTTGCTAGTGGCGTTAGAGGAGAGGTTAGGAAGGGAGACCGTGCTCTGCAGACTCAAGGATCTGCCGTAGATCTTGTCGTAGAGAAAGATATAGAGAGTGTTCACGCTGTCCAGAGAGTCGATCACGTAGAGGTGGTCAGGGTCTGAACTGTAAGCGCAAGCGCGACTGAAGGGTCCCAGCGAGCCCGCCCCATAGCAGCCAAAGGACGAGCCGTCTGATCCGCAAGTCAAATATCCGATACTAGTGAGATCATCAGACACCGTGAAGGTGGTATAGAACGATGGGGTTTCTGTTTGCTGTTGATTAGCGGGAAAGTGAAACTTGAGATCGCTTCTCCCGTCTTTGCGGACGATCTCTCGGTCACCAGCAGCAGCAGCAGCAGCAGCAGCAGCTGATGTCATGGCAATGAGAAGAGAGAAGGCCAACAGGCAGAGGCTAAGACAGAGCATAATACGAGTCATGATGACAACACAAACAGATCTTTCAGTTCTGAAGGCCTGGAAGGGGCACAAGCAAGAAGCATCCCACGCAATAATACTGTCTCAGACAACAGCTGCTGGTGATTTCTCGCTGAGAGACCTGACCTGCCTCCCTGCTGATAAGGTCTGGTCACCACCAAGTCTGTTGGGAAACTCCTTGTCATCAAGTCGAAGGGCATGATGAAGTACTGGGTCGATCAGGTTAGCGTGGTTTCTCAACTGTGCAGTACGTTTTGATACTCGCCCCATGATATATATTTCCTAACAAAATCAACCATTTTATCAATAGTTAGCGATTCCAAACCTATCAATTTGCCTTGTCAAACAAATTGATAAGTTGATATCCAGGACTATAAGCTCCAGTCGGATCCAATTAGATCAGATCTGTCTTTTTACACTGTCCCATTGTCGTCTTTAGATTAGCGTCACCATGCATCGCCAATTTTGTCTGAACAAGTGCTTTGGCTGGACAACTATGCAGCCATACTGCATTCATTCAACTCAAATCTATTTTGAAATCATGGATAGTTCAGCCTCTGCCACGATCAATGCTCTGAAGGTATCAATGAACAGCTGAGTTTTATGTCATTCCTACAGTGGTCACTTCGAAGAAGAGACCTCGAACTATGTCATCTCATCGGATACCAACAATCTCATTCGAGACGAGTCACACTATATGGGCAAGCTGGGATCCAATTTCGCGGGCACGGAGTTCCAAGTCTTCGATGATGGTCTCAACCCAAAAGACGGTGAGGCTGAAGATGGTCATCATGGTGATCTCAATACCTCTGTTCGATGTGAGCTAGGCGCTGCGATGTATTACCCCAATCCCAATCCCAATCCATTGGCTCTAGATGACATGCTAAGTCGCAATAAAAATCGGGATGTCGTGACAATATTTTGGTCAATGCCAACGGATACATATTACCCAGAAAGATGACTCTTCTTTTTGGACCACCAGGCTCTGGAAATTCTGGCAACATTTACATCAACTGTGACTAAATGGTCAGATCGTTTATGGTGCAGTTTGTCTGATAGTGCTGCTCAAAGTGTTGAGTAACTGACTGGAATCGGCAGGCAAAGCTCAGTTTTCTGGTGATATACTACGACGGAGATGATATCAAGTCGGACAAGTTTCTCGTGGGAAAAGTTGAGGATTATATCGAACAGGGTGATACATATCAAGCAGTTTTGACTGTGGATGAAACCCTTAAATTTGGCTGATCTTGTGCCACTGGTGGTCACCGCAGTTATGCCCTAGGCAAGGATGAAGCATCAGCTGCCATCATCTTGGGAAAGGGTAATGCTTCATTCGCAGTTGTTCATAATGCAAAGATACCTACGTTGGCAATGCCACGATTCGTGGAGTTAGTGGTGGACAAAAGCGTCTTGTTACCATTGGAGATATGCTTGTTTGCCCTCGTCCAGTAAGATCTATAAATATCGATTAGTATAATCGGTTTTATTCATAATTTGACGTTGTTCAAGTGAAAATGATGGATTGCATCACGAACGGTCTCGATACCGCGACTGCTTACGATATTGTGAAGGCTATCAAAGTGACCAATCTTGCTTTAGGCAATACGGAAGTCGTTTCTCTTCTTCAGGTAAGTTTGATTACTTGACGCAACCTTATGTGGATGTTGTTCATGATCAGTGGATGTTTTCACCACAGCCCCCACCAGATGTCTACATTCTCTTCGATGAAGTCATCTTACTCTGTGAAGGCCACATTATCTACCATGGTCCTCGTGAAAAAGCTATGTCTTATTTCAATTCCCTGGGTTATGAGCGCCTATTTGATGTGGACGAAGCCGATTTCTTGCAAGAGCTTCCAACTCCTCAAGGAAGGTGTTTCATTGTCAAGTCTGGAGCTCCTCATCGACCACGTGACCAAGCCAGAGCTTGGAAATCATCAGATCTGTACCAACAATTACTATCGGAAATGAGTGTCACCAATGCAGCTGATGAAAAAGTCAAGTCTGCTTCTAACAACAAAGTATGGTGCAACGATTATCGCGAGAAGTTCCCAAACAACTTTTGGTTCTTTTTCACCCTCTGCTTGGAGCGAGAGTTTAAAGTGGTGGGCTTTCTTTGCAGCCCGACTTGGACAAAGTTTATTTATGGGAGCAATCGCAGGATCGTTGTTCAACAACATTGGCAAAACTGAGACCAGCACTATGAATGGTTTTCTGTTCAACAGTGTCTTATTCTGGCGTCCAGGCAGCTTTTCGATCTTTATGAACAGAAGGCTGTCTTTTATAAGCAGAAGGATTCCTACTTCTATCCTGCAATGGCCTTCGTCTTCACTCAGAACATCGCTGTGCTACCTTTGCAAGTTGTAGAATGTGTAGCCTATTCCACCATTGTTTACTGGTCTGCTGGGTCTATCTAAAGATTGCGATGGATCTCGTTTCTTAACATTTATATCGTAATCAATTTAATATTATCGATTTTTATGGGTCAGGCTATTCGAGGTCAGGATGGTTACGGTGAACGGGAAGTCCAATAGCGGGATCTCCGAGGATCAAGCGAGGTGTATTGGTTGGATCTTATTGCTGGATTAGATTGTTAAGTTGAAATAGGTTACGGTTAGGGTAAAGCTGGTTGAGGAGAAAGGAGGTTCTTATTCTTATCACTGTGTATTGAAATGCCGTGTGGAAAGCTGTTGTGACAAACAAACATGCGTATAACCTGTTTTCATTCGAGGTTCGACTATTGAGGGACAGAATAATCAGGAGAGTTCTTCAAAATTTACAAAAGTCAACACCTTCTCTCTAAGTCTACAGTAGCAGCACAAACCATCAAGTCTAGTTGATCGGGATGTCGTTGTTGCTCAACACATCCTCATGAGGACTCGAGGATAGGCAATGGAGCGAGTGTCGTGTCCTCCTCTTTGGAGTCTGTGAGAGAAGAAAAAGAGAACACCAGCAATGCGATGATAGCGAATGAGATCTCTTCACTACTATCGCGGACAATTCAATCACAATAGAGGGTTGAAGTGCTGATCAAGAATGTGTTGGTTGATGTGATACTAATGATGATTTAATCTTAGCATTTATATAAAGGCTAAACGCAATAGTGAAAGCGGCCGGGAGGGCTTTGTAGCAAAGACCTCTTGCGATCAATTCCAATTGACTCTAACAGCATGTGATAGTAGTTGGTAGTAGTAGGACGACGAGAATACAAGTGATATAGTAATATGCGGCAGTTGTTTAGACTAGAGAATAGCCGTCGCGGTCGGCAGTGGTGACGGGGGAGATAGCCCCGCCAGACAGTGTGAGCCAGCCGTCCGATCCATAGACACCATAACAGCCCTCTGAACTGATCACGACGACTGTGCCGTCTGTAGTGATGGACGTAGTGTTTTTATAGCATACAGACAAATTCTTCACGGCTCCTTTACTTGTGTCGTACTGAGTATAGTAGTTGGAGGCATCAGTGCTGAAATAGACGAAGTTCCCGCTGTTCACCAAGAAGCACTTGCTAGTGGCGTTAGAGGAGAGGTTAGGAAGGGAGACCGTGCTCTGCAGACTCAAGGATCTGCCGTAGATCTTGTCGTAGAGAAAGATATAGAGAGTGTTCACGCTGTCCAGAGAGTCGATCACGTAGAGGTGGTCAGGGTCTGAACTGTAAGCGCAAGCGCGACTGAAGGGTCCCAGCGAGCCCGCCCCATAGCAGCCAAAGGACGAGCCGTCTGATCCGCAAGTCAAATATCCGATACTAGTGAGATCATCAGACACCGTGAAGGTGGTATAGAACGATGGGGTTTCTGTTTGCTGTTGATTAGCGGGAAAGTGAAACTTGAGATCGCTTCTCCCGTCTTTGCGGACGATCTCTCGGTCACCAGCAGCAGCAGCAGCAGCAGCAGCAGCTGATGTCATGGCAATGAGAAGAGAGAAGGCCAACAGGCAGAGGCTAAGACAGAGCATAATACGAGTCATGATGACAACACAAACAGATCTTTCAGTTCTGAAGGCCTGGAAGGGGCACAAGCAAGAAGCATCCCACGCAATAATACTGTCTGTCTCAAGGGAACGCTTGAAATAGTCGAACGGTCTGGCATGAAGTCGGCCTCAACACGAATTATTTTGGAGAGCTCATCAAAGATCATCAAATCTCCGTCGACATCGAGTGCTGCATGCTTCTGTTCGGCAAGGACAACTGACCCAGTCAGAGAAGATCTCTGAGGATCTGATGTATTTGTTGGATCAGATTGTTAGTTGGTTAGTTTAGAATAATATAGATTGGATTGTATTTTATTCAGAAAGAGATAGAAGGTACTGTAGCTCCGAGTCCGTACACGGCACTGTTCTTATTCTTATCACTGTGTATTGAAATGCCGTGTGGAAAGCTGTTGTGACAAACAAACATGCGTATAACCTGTTTTCATTCGAGGTTCGACTATTGAGGGACAGAATAATCAGGAGAGTTCTTCAAAATTTACAAAAGTCAACACCTTCTCTCTAAGTCTACAGTAGCAGCACAAACCATCAAGTCTAGTTGATCGGGATGTCGTTGTTGCTTAACACATCCTTGGCCATTTGTGCCCAATCCAGCACCTCTTTGTAGTCCTTGGCATTCGACTTGATCTGTTCCTGGCAGATGGTGACGATGGTGGTCACGATGTCCAGCACATAGTTGTCTTGCAGCTGCAATTTGATGCGTTGGGATTTGCTCAGGTTGACGATGAGACGACAGCCCCACTGCAAGGTGACATAAGGGATGAGCTCAGGCTGAGAGTTCACGTTGGGGTTGGCGTAGTGCGTGGCTTTGATCAGAGTCGTGGCCAGCACTTCTGCTAAATTGGAGTTGTACAGACGGGTGGAGTTCTTCACAGTATTACTCTTCGAGTACTGAGTCGTCATATTGAGCAGGTTAGTTCCAGTAGAGGCTCTGCTGGAAGGCAAAGGCAAAGCTGCGGAAGAGGTTCGCATGGAGGCAGTGGCTTGAGAGCCGTTATGCTCCTCACCCATGCTGACCTCGCGTGCTGTCTGCATAAGGTTGCCCAACGCCCAGTATATAATACTATGTAGCTTCATCTCTACCAGATACTCCGTGGCCTGCTGGCTGGGCCGCTTCAACAAGCGGACTAGGACATCACATGCTCCGGCAGCACCCAGCTTAGTCGCGTTGTTGGCATGATTGGCAGCAATCTCACCAATTGCGCGCACAGCCCAATGATAAACGTTATTAGGGAACTTCATAAAGACTGCACTGCTATTGAGTTCCTCATCCGACACGCTAGACAAGAGCTGGCAGAGGTTGGGACAGATATCTGCAGTGCCCAGCAGATTGCGATTAGCGATGCAATCATGACTCAGATTGACAACAGCTTGTAGGCACTCCAACACAATGGTGCTGTTCTGACGATGAGTGACGAGAATATCTGCGATATAGTTGCAGACAGAGCGGCATTTCAACTTGTTCTTCTTGTTGTTCTTCGTGATCTTACTCACGATAACACATCCGAAGTGAGAGATGAACTCTGTTTCAAGGTCATTGTAGAGGATCTTCATCAACCTGCGAATGATCTTGGGAGCTGCATTAATCTTGGCTTGATTCTCCTCAAGGTTATACTCACAGATGCCAATGAGAGCGAAGAAGACGCCATAGAGGACCACACTGCTCTCCGCATAGGCCTGGATGTAGATGTCGATTTCCTCCACCAATTGCTCTTGCAGACAGAGCAAACGATTGCTTTCTTCGTTCGACTTGCATAGGGTTCCGATGCAAACGAGTATCTTTTGAATGAAATACTCGTCACTGTTGTTCAGAACGGCTTCCTTTGCCAGCAGAGAATAGAACGTGCTGCACAGATTGTAATGGTAAAGTCGTCCTTTCTCCGCAAACATGGTCACTGCCATGCAGATGGAGCGCAGCACGTTGGTGTTGTTGTAGATCTTCTGTTGTGTTGTTCCATTCGTCTGTGGCAGTTGGATGGAACTGTTAAGGGCAGTGTTTCGATTCAAATGAGTCTGTAAGACAGAGAAGAGCAGGTCATAATTGGAAGCATTGACATAGAATGACTTGAAAGAAACAACATCGCTGCTCGCATTATCCGAGGCAGTGGGAGTGGCGGGAGACACAGAATTGACGGAGACTGGTCCAGTTGGCGGGTCTATCACAGGATCATGGAACTTATACGAGCGTGGAGGTGTTAATGCCCGCTCGAGCTCTTCTTTGCTGGACTCAATGATAGCCTTGACAGGAGTCTTGAGAGAAGCTCCCTGACCACCTTTAACAGTGGTTGCCAACTTGCGCCACCTTGAGCTGCCGGGGCGATACTCCACATTGCCAAGCAAGAAGCAGGCATGCTCAACCAAGCTGTCCGCGTAAATATGCACACGGAGAAGGTCGAGTAATGTGGGTAGAATCACTGTGGACTGAGAGATGTAGTGAGTGTTTTGGGGAGCAAACATCACCAAACTGCGCAGACAACGTGCAATCTGAGTGGCACAGCCCAGCACTTCCTTGTGTTGCACCAGCAGAGGAGTTAACACCTCGACGAGCTCCAACTTCTCCGCGAAAACAGTCTGACCG
Source organism: Ochromonas danica (assembly GCA_015146655.1). Classification (NCBI taxonomy): domain Eukaryota; class Chrysophyceae; order Chromulinales; family Chromulinaceae; genus Ochromonas; species Ochromonas danica. The sequence continues at coordinate 190,236 of VKHL01000017.1, forward strand.
CGAGGGTTGCGATTGCATATCGAAGCGACTGATGCAGCAACCCACTGAACCAAAGTAGCACGCTCTCCTTTGCTCGAGAGCACAGACAAGAGCTTCTCTGCCAAGCCCGCATCCAAGAAGGAGTTGGCAATAACGTGAGGATCCGCAGCTGTGCTCTGCGCAGCCGATGAAGGACTCGTTGCAGTGCTCTTCGCAGGGGTGGTCTTCGCAGGAGTGTTGGACTTGTTGTTGTTCACACAAATAGCCGAGATGGCCTTGAAAATACTCGTTATGAGTTCCACATCGTTCTCGTAACGATTCACCAGAGCTGTCATGAGGGTGATGATGGAAGGACTGGAAGAAGAAGCGTCTTTAAAGCCCACCAGCTCCTGCTGGTTAGTCGGCAGCAAGCAGAGCTCATAGACATTGTCACAAGCTAACTTCAGAATATTCTTCCTATTCTCAGCTTCATTGGCAACCTCAGCATAGTTGGAAATACAGTCGAAAGTATACTTAACGAGATGCTGCTGGGCGAGACGGAATCGCTCGTTAGCAGCATGACTGCCAGTCAAGAGAAGATAATTGAGATTGATGAGGATCCACTCGCACAAGACAGGCTCCTTGAAGTGTGCCTGGAAGGTCTTGACAAGAGCGGGGTTGGCATCTTGCTGGATAAAACGAGTCTTGTTTGCATCGTAAAGCGAGAGAGTGTAGATGGCCATGCATGCATAAACTAGCACCTCCGTGTGACCAACAGTCTGATAGTAATAGAGAGAGTGCATGTTGTTCATATTGTTATGATCTTTGCTTTCCTTGTCACCACTGCTTTCAGATTTCTCAGAGGCATGATGGTACTTGTTGAGGATGCTGACCAGCGTCTCGGCGATCTTTGTTGTTTGGCCAAATAGTCGACGAGCTTCGATTAAGCAACTATTTGGGATGACAACCGTCTCACTAGTGTTTGCAGTGCTTTGAGTAGAGCTTTGCGCGGCAATAACATCCGCCGCCTTCTGACTCTCTTTGTTGCTGTCATTCTCGCCCGTCAACTTCTCACTGCCTGATGCCGTGCCTGCTGGGACATTGTAGAGACTAGTAGGAGCGGTGGCAGTATAAAGCAAGTGACAACCCCATTTGGCAACTTTAGCATGCTTCTCGTGGAGTTTGAGAGTCTTCACAATCAACTTGCTGCCCTGCTCGTTGAAAATGGAGACAAAGTTGGTTTTCGAGGCCAGACAGAGATTGATCAAAGTTCTGTAAATTCCCTCCACTACAAAGTGAACATTCTCATGCTTGGCAAGCATTTCCAACAAGAGGTCAATAGCATGCAATGAAGTCAGCTTTTGGACGTTCGGCTCGCACTCAGAGGTCAAGGCTTCCAGTGCATTCACCAACTTCACTACCACCAAAGGATTTGTCAAATGAATCTGCAATGAATGGATGAGAAGTTCGCAGGCATTGTTCTTATGAAGAGCTAACTTGTTCACTGGGAGGCGAGCCAGTGCTGTGAGTGCTAATCCACCGGCGCGCTGTACATCTTCATAGTCAATGAACTTCTGCATAACTGCAATGGATACTTCTAGTGCACCCTTCTCAACTAATTTGCGAGTATTTCCTTTATGCACTTTATCGGTACGTTGTTTGACAGCCAACGCGGCGATGGAGGTCAGCGCTTGAGTGACCACACTATGCATGTTAGCGTATTGATAGAGAATGTCTACCACCAAAGCACAGGCACCGTTTTTACCAAGAAGATTAACGTTTGTACCATCCAAACAGAGATTCGAAATAGCATGACACATGTTTTCTGCAATGAAATGGTTGGTGGGGATATGACTGGAACACGCTGTCACGAGCGTGGTATTCACATCACTCTTCTGCAATCTCTCCAAATTGCCTTCATCGCGATAAGCCAGTGCTGCTACAGCAAGAGCGGCATAGCGCACCACATTAGCATCATTGGCATACAGCTTCAGAGCATTACACACTGCTTCACAAGCACCATAAGCACCCATCCATGCAATATTGTTAATCGACTTGCATAGATAGTAAATACTATAGCAAGTGTTGGTACACACATCTGCTTGAGCAGAATGTCGTTTCAAGGCAGTCACAACAGCCTCACATGCACCAGAAGAAGATAAGCGCGACTGGTTGTTAGGGTCTCTGGCCAATTGGCCAATGCAAAGAGCCCCAATGCTGGCCACGACTGGACTGATGGCTTGTCTCTGCACAGCGCTAGTAATCATTTCATTCAATCCTGCAGTACGCAGCTTGGCGGAAGTTGCCAAGTAAAGTGCTTGGCTCCCCTTGGTAATAGACTTCAAATCATCATTGCCCTTGGCTCTAGCACTTGGTGGGGCAGAGTCATCATTCGATGAAATAGAAACTTCAATTGTGTGAGGAGAAGATTGAGCAAGAATTTTCTCCACAAACCGACAACCCCATTCAGCCATCGCCTCCTCACTAGCATGGTTACCTAACATGGCCGAGAGGGTGTCTAAAATCTCCGAGGTAATCACTTTGCTCAAGACGCGATCATCACAAGCCATGTAATACAATCCTTGGAATGTCCATCGCACCAAAACATCATTGTCTGGATTTTTCTTTATTGACTTGATGCTATAAGAGATTAAGCCACCATGACCAACCCGGTAAATCAACTCATCGGTCTCGCTGGAAATCAAATTGACCACAGCATGGCAGGCCTCCGTGGCAAAGACTTCGTTGGCGAAGTGATGCTTAAACACAGCCAGAATACTTTCAGGAGCAAAATCTCTGACCAATCGACTGCGGTTGTTTGTGTTCAGGGCGAGGTTGCGAATAGCGTAACAGCATTCGATGCAAACGCCCAGGTTTGTAGGATACTTCTGCAATGCAAGGATTGTGTTCTCACAACCTCCATTGGTGCCCAAAATCTCCAAGTTGGTCGCATTATTGTTGCCAAGGTGTCCAATAGCACGACAGATCCAACAAATGAGCTCTGGATTGTTCATGTACTTCATGAGGGCTCTAGCCATAGTCTCACAAGCGCCAGCATGGCCTAAGCGCTCACGGTTGCTCTCTAGCGCACACAAAGAGCGAATAGCATCACAGGCAGCAGCAAGGATGTTTTTGTCGCCATTATGCTTCTTCACCGCGGTAACAATGAGTTCGCTCACGTTACAAACACCCAAACCCTTCGCGTTCTCCAAGCACACCGAGGACTTATATTCTTCAGAATAACGGCAAAGATAAGCAGCACACCAAAGAGCTTTCTCACATACAACAACATGTCCTCCAAGCTCTCGTAACACCACTGCGAGTGTTGGACACATACTTGCCTTGTATAATGCACGCTGACGGTCCCCTGCATCCTCGACATAAGCTGATGGTGTATCCTTCGTAGAAAAATTAACAAAGTCAACCTTTGCGCTGGTATTACCGCTAGCACCACCAGAACCCGCTTCGATGGCAACCAAGACAGACTGTAAGATTCCAATCGCCGCGGCGTCCATTTTGCCTTCGACAGCTGTTTTCAAATTGTCCACAATTTGAGTTGATTCGGCCATCAGCTCTCGAATTTTCTCGGGATTCTCATGTCTGCGTTTATAACGACGCTTGAGATACTCGCTGTTCATTTGTGCGTAATTCTCGACCATCGAGGCGGTGTAGACCACAGAAGTAGCAGGCTGAGAGGCAGTGCTGGATGACTGCGCTGGCTGCTGAGATGGTTCAGGAATGAGGGCCAAAGATTTAGTACTAGTGGGCTGAGAACCCTGCGCCGTGCCATGTGAAGAGACAAGGGAGAAGTTGGGCGTAATGTTCACTGGTGCGCCGTGCTCGGAAGATCCAAACAAGAGCTCTCCATGCTCTGTTTCCGACAGGTCCACAACGCTAATGAAAGAACAGTCAAGGAGAGAAAGACAGCGGGTTAGCATATGTTAACAGTGTGAAGAACAACAGGGGCAGGTTTTCCTCACTCCATCATTTTTACACACTAAAACAAAATCAAAGAATCTTCTAAAATAATAGAAACTCTATCGATTTCAAACCCACAAGAAAGAATCAATGGTGATAGCAACACTCAATTCTCAGTTAAACTGTGTGAATTGAGAAGAGCTTTTCTTCACCACGTCGACGATAAGCAAGCCAAGCGAAGGCAAAGGAATGCCAAAATAGACGACCGCAGCAGACCTGCTGGGCGGGCAGTGGCTTCTGGCTCTGAAAAGCCGCAATTATGGACTTATAAACCCATACAAATCCTCTACCACGCAATATAGTAATTAATCGACGGATCGTGTGCTGAAGAAAGTGGTGGGGGTTGCTATTCTTTCATGATAAATACAGTATAGTATAGTGAATGAAGCGATAGACCAGTGGAAAATGGAGGGATATGTGACAATAAGAGGTACTTTCACAGCAGCTAGAGTGTGGATGGTGTTGGATGGGCAATACCTCACCTATTACGATCGCTTTGATGTCAAGCAACAACAGCCCAGGGGATTGAAAGGATTTCTCATGGTCAAAGATGCTTCCGTGACCAAACTAAGTCGCCAAGTTTTGCCTAATGGGGTGAAAGTCAAGACTCTGAAAGAAAAGGTCGTTTTCTCCTGCAGCGATGAGAACGCCTGGTCGTACTGGTTCTCTGCCTTGTCCAAAGCCAGCAAACAACACGAAAAAGAAAGTGAGCATGAGGGAAAAATTGATCGTTACAAGTCTCTTCTTGAAATCGGTCCTAATCAAGTTCTCTCCAAGCCGCTCATCTCCAGGGCATACAAACGTCTCAGTCTTAAAGCCCATCCAGACAAAGGCGGCGACCCCGGCGTCTTCCAAGCAATCCGAGAAGCTTACAACGCACTTCTTGCGATACAGGTGGATGCTGATGAACTAGCTAACTCCTATGTCATCCACTATGAGGCGACGATAGAGAAGCGCCCTGGCGTGGGGCTGGGCGTGGCAGTGAGCGAAGACTCTGTCCGTCGACAGCTGATCGTCCAATCTATTCACAAAGACACGAAGATACATTTCCTTAGTGAAGAAAGTGAAGGCGAGATTCGTCCAGGAGATGCGCTGATCGGCATTGACCAAGACGATTGTTCGAGGTGGCCTATGCTCAGAGTGAAGGCTCGACTCGATGCCGTGCGACTGCCCTTTGGAACGAAAGTTATCCTCACTTTTGAGCGGCGTGTGCCTCGAGATGCTATGTTTTCATCTTCATTCTCCTCTCCTATTCGTGAAGTGTCTTCCCCACCAGCCGCTACATCTCAAGCAGAACGAGAGCCTTCGACAGATTCTCATCGTTCTTCGTCACCGCCACCGCCTCCACCGCCAAATGATCTGCCCAGAGAGGCCGTCGAAGAACCTCTCAAATCACGTGGTGATAATCAGAGGGATAGAAGCGTAAAGGAGGAAGCGATGCAAAGCTCATCTCCTGCACACGTCCTCCCCAATCAACGAGATGGTGTGAATAGCATTCCTTCTCTCACTGTCCCCGACATTCATTTGGAACTAGAAGAAGAGGAAGATCAGGGAAAGGAGGAACCTTGTCACACTGGCAGAGTGGAAGAGGCAAGCCCCATTGTCATCATCCCAGATAGCCCTCCAAGTGAGGGCCATGCAGAGTATCAACAGAGTTTACAAGAAGAGATCAAATCCCCCTGTGAGGAAGAATTCAATGATAGTCAGTCTTTGGGAGGTAGTGGTAGTGGTGAGTTGAGAGGTATGAGTCCTTATGATAAAGAAGACAACCCGCGACTCTTCCTCAACAATAGCAATACTAATAGCAATGCCAACAATTACAATGCTGCTGCTGCTGCTGCTGCTGCCAATCTTGTTGGTCGCGATGGCAACAACGGCACCAATGATCTGATCACACAACTCCAATTTGTTCTCTATAATAAGGATCAAGAAATAGGAAGGTAAGACTGCTCTCAATACTTTGTCCTGCACTCACTGGAACTAACCCTTACATGTTGTTGTCATGTTGTCATCGTGTTGTTGTCATTTGATTGATTGCATCAGATTGCAGCAAATGAATGATTTTCTTCTTCAGCAGTTGAAGACTATTCATGAAGCGCATGATCGCCTCCAAGAGAAGTATCAATCAAAAGTGAACAATATCAATAGCCTTCGGACGAACTTCCGCGAACTCCAAGCCAAGACAACTTCTATGGTTAGTGACTGACGGTAACCTTTCTTCTTGTGAGTGACGCCCTCTAACTCTTTTCTCTTCATTCTCCAGCAAGAGCTGTTAGAGAGTCTCGGTGCTGGAGATGCTGACGTCGTGGGCTAAATACTTTAGCGTTAGTCTAGCCATACTGTAGCGTTAGTCTAGCAATACTTTAGCGTTAGTCTAGCCATACTGTAGCGTTAGTCTAGCCATACTGTAGCGTTAGTCTAGCCATACTGTAGCGTTAGTCTAGCAATACTGTAGCGTTAGTCTAGCCATACTGTAGCGTTAGTCTAGCCATACTGTAGCGTTAGTCTAGCCATACTTTAGCGTTAGTCTAGCAATACTTTAGCGTTAGTCTAGCCATACTGTAGCGTTAGTCTAGCCATACTGTAGCGTTAGTCTAGCCATACTGTAGCGTTAGTCTAGCAATACTGTAGCGTTAGTCTAGCCATACTGTAGCGTTAGTCTAGCCATACTGTAGCGTTAGTCTAGCCATACTTTAGCGTTAGTCTAGCAATACTTTAGCGTTAGTCTAGCCATACTGTAGCGTTAGTCTAGCCATACTGTAGCGTTAGTCTAGCCATACTGTAGCGTTAGTCTAGCAATACTGTAGCGTTAGTCTAGCCATACTTTAGCGTTAGTCTAGCAATACTGTAGCGTTAGTCTAGCAATACTGTAGCGTTAGTCTAGCAATACTGTGGCGTTAGTCTAGCTTTAGCTATTCATCATGATTTCCAGATTTTGTATATTTTGCGCACTTTAATTGTCTTTCCTCCATCCACCATCCAGTGCAGGTTTTGTTTAATATCAATAAAGTTACTGTAATTAATAAGAGTTTGTGTAGCAGTGGTGGGTGGTGAGTTTCGCTCATGGCGGGTGTGACACGTTGGACAGATCAGATCAGATCAGATCAAGCTCCACAATAAGGCTCAAGCTTCTGTTCCATTCGTGATCACTTCGCCGTGATACGAAGACTCTCCTTGCAACCTATTGAGAGTCTTTATGCAGCAGATTGCTTTCCGACTGTATAGTGAATTGCGCGGCGAAAGAGACCTTGACAGCCGTGGAGGAGCTCTTAGTCTGCATCATAATTTACTACTACTACTAGTACTACTACTACTACTACTACTACTATAGCATAGTATAGTACTAATAGTAACTTGTAGTATATGGTATGGTGTAGATTCTTATTAAGTTAATGTTACCATCTACTACTATACTATACTACTACTACTACTACTACTATAGTATAGTATACAAGTAGTGTAGTATAGTATAATATAGCATTAAAGGTCAGCCTCTGCCTCTTCATCGTCTTGGTAAGACTTCACTGGAGGACCTCTACCTTTCTTCCTCTCACCCTTGTTACCACTCCCATTAGAGATCTTCAACTTCCTCTGCATCGCACTGGACACACTCTCCTCCTCCTCCTGCTGCTCCTCCTCCTCCTCTGTGTCACTGCTGCTAGTCTCCTCCTCAGAGCTGCTCTCCTCTCTCACTATCACCTTCTTCTTCTTCGTAGTGGTGGTAGTCGTTGTCTTCGTCTTCTCTAGGCGAGCACTGCTCTTCTTCTTTGGCGCTTTCTTCGTCTGAGCAGCAGGTAGCTCTCCTCCTCCTCCTCCTGCTGCTTCATCAGGTAGTTCGTCTCCTTCTTCTCCTCCTCCTCCTCCTCCTCCAGTCTGTGCAGCATGTAGCGCTCTCTCAACCTCAGCGATGAGCGCCTTGGTGGAGGCAGGCAATGAGGCGTTACCCTTCCCACCCCCTCCTCCTCCTCCTGCTGCATCGTTACCTTCCTCCTCTCCTCCTCCTCCTGCTCCTCCTCCATGCTGTGCCGCACCTGTTCGTCTAGCACGAGACAGCAAGACCTCGAAGCACCGCACCACTTCTTCATCTTGTTGTAGCACAGGTCTGAGCGACTTGATGGCCTCGAGCAGTCGCTTGAGCCCTTTCTCCGAGACGACTAGCTCGGACAGGCAGAAGGCGAGGCAGCGCTGGGCACGGCTACCCTCCGCGGCCAGCAGACGAAGCAGCAGGCGGTCTAGCAGCTGGTCAGCTTGCTTGTCCTTCTGCACGAAAGACAACAAGAAGTGCATGACGTATTGGAAGTCCTTCGTGGACAACTCCCTCCCTGAGGAGGAGGAGGAGGTGGTGGTGGTGGAGGTGGAGGTGGAGGAGAGGCGAGAGATGATGTCTCCTAAGAGGTTATAGACTGGATTGTGCGATCTCTCGGAGAGTTTCAAGAAGAACAGCTTGGCCATGTTGGCGATGCTCTGCTTGTCGTCCAGCAGAGACAAGGCGACCTGGTAGACCTGGTTCTTCACTTTGATCATGTCGTTCAGCACCAAGTGAGTCACCACCAGCAGAGCGTTGTAGCGCACGATCTCCTCGTCATCGCGCAGTTTGGCGTAGAGGCGGTCAGTCCACGGCTCGAGCGCGTTGGGGAAGCGGAAGGCCAAGTCTCCCAAGGCCACGAGAATTGTCGTGCGGTGCGACAGGCACGGGTCGCTCTCCAAGACGGTGAAGGCCAAGGCCAGCAGCTGCTCGCACACCAGCGAGGACACGGTCATGTACCTGCACACTGTCATCACAGTGGCCGAGCGCAGCGCCGGGTTAGTGAAAGTGTAGCAGTCGTCGTTGGCGAGGATGAACTGCAGAAGAGGTAGGAAGGCACCGAGCAGATTGGAGAGGAGGAGGTCTTCCTCGATCAGTTGATTCACCTGGCGATCGTGTTCTGCCTCTAACGCTGCGGCTTGACCCATTTGCTCTTCGAAGTCTTCCACTGTACCTCCTCCTCCTCCTCCACCACCACCACCTTTCTTCTTCTTCTTCTTCGTGGTAGCATCTCCTTCATGGTCATCTTGATGGTCATTGTCATTGTCATTGTGTTGGTTGGCTTGTTTCTTCTTCTCCGTGGCCTTGACGGCGTCTGAGAGGCTCTCGACTAGCACGACGAGGTGCACAGCGGTCTGCCCCAGCAGGAACACGAAGCCAGCGAGGGGGTAGGCGTACACCTCCTCGTGCGCTGCCAAGGAGGCGTAGAGGTGGTGCAGGATGGAGGCCAGCACCTCCTCGGGGGTGGGGTGTAGCAGGAAGACCGCGTGCACAGCCTCCTCGGCGGCTCCGAACCAATCGGGATTGTTGTCGTGGTTGTTGTGGAGGTCTTGCCGCAGATTCTCTTCGATGAGTAGGCGCAGGAGGTGTGGCATGCAGAGCTCTAACAGCTCCTCTCCTCCTCCTCCACCTCCTGCTCCCTTCACCTTGGACGGTACCTTCTTATTCGCCTTCTGAGTAGTTGGGGCGGTAGTAGTAGCAGCAGGAGGAGGAGGGGCAGAGACTGCCTTGTGGTAGCGCTGCACACAGAGGCATGCCATGCGAAGGGCGAGGTAGTCCCTCGACACGAACAACTCGTTGTGGAAGCCTAGCCGCACCAAAGAGACCAGCAGATCGTGTGGGAAGTCAGGCAAGTAGCTGTCATTCAACAGCATGGAGATCGCCTGCAGACAAGCCGACACGTCACTACCTCCTCCTCCTCCTCCACCTCCTCCTCCTCCTACCACAGTCACTCCAGACTGCTGGCGTTGAGCAGAGAGAAGGGAGTACGACTGCTGGATATAGAGCAGCAAGGCTTGAATGGTCTCGATGACTACCTGCTGCCCACTGCTACCACTGCTACCACTAGCATCACTACCAAGAGGTAGTCTGAAGACTTCCCGCAGCAGTTGATCGAGAGAGACGAGGAAGGACTGCGAGGGAGACGAGCGGATCAACTGCAAGATGTTGTACGCCATCTCTGCACTAGACAGACGACTGCTACCCTCCCCACCTCCTCCTCCTCCATCACTGTGGCGGAGGTAGACGGTCTGGAAGGCGTGCACGACTTCTTGGCGCACTGCCGCCTCGCCATGCCAAACTAGCGCGAAGGTCTTGGCGAAGCACTGCATGGCTCCTTCTACCCGGAAGTGCACCGCCTGGACGAGGAAGTGCAGACTCTCCACTACATCGGAGGTGATCTTGCTACCCAGCAAGGAGGTGATTCGAGGTAGTGCCGCGGCTAGCGCGGAGGCGAAGGAGGAGGCTGCTAGCACATATTCCTGCTTAGCTCGAAGCTCGATGAGCACAGAGTCTTCTCGCAGATAGGCTGCTACCTCTCCCTCCTCCTCCACCTCCTCCACCTCCTGCTCTGCCATATCCTCCTCCTCCTCCTGCTCCCCCTCCTCCTCTGCCACAGGGACTGACAGCAGCAGCTCTTCTCCCTCCTCTGCCTTCTGCTTCAGCTCTTCTTCTCTCGCTTGAATGAGTCGTGCTACCTCTTCTCTCTGTCTCTCAAAGAAGGCTAACGGCAGGTGGCCAGCGAAGGGGTTAGTCTCTACCACTCGCCCCAACAGCAGCAGTGCTTGTCTGCGCACCAAATGGTTGCGATCTCTCAGGCGATCTACCGCGACCTCCGCCACCGCCACTACCCTCCGCACAGGTAGCGCCTCGTTGTCGATGAGGAGGTGCCAGGCCTTGAGAGAGGTAGCGCGAGTGTAGGGACTGCTATCTCTCCCTCGAGACAGCAGCAGATCTAGCAGACGATCTCTCAGATCCACCAGATGCTGCTGTACTTGCTCTCCCTCTGTAGTAGCAGGAGGAGGAGGAGCAGTAGGAGGAGGAGGAGGAGGTAGTGGTAGCAGCTGGCGGTGAGCGAAGAGGACTAGCGAGGCCATGGCCTGCAGCATAGCCGAGCGAATCTGATGCACAGGGCAGTCCACCAGTCGCAGTACCATGGGTAGCAGCTGGCAGAGACTGTGCGGTGCAGTCCTAGCCAGTGCTTCAATGAAGAGTGCGAGGTGTCTAGCCGGCTGAGCGGTTAGCATCGCCAGCTTGACCTCTGCTACCTCTCTCAACACCTCCGAGCACAGCGTCACACTCTCTCTGCACATCTCCGCCAAGGGGGTGGCGAGGTGTTCACAGCGTAGCAAGGCATCAAGCAGAGCGGTAGTGAAGGACAGGTAGGCCCCTCCTCCTCCTCTGCTGGGGAAGAAGGCCAAGGTCTTCACGATGACCTCTTGGCTCAATTGCCGCACTTGTTGGTCTGGGCGGTCCTCTAAGAGAGACAGACAATACCTCCAGATAGACTGAGTGAAGGTCTCCTCCACGATACCCATAGGCCACAGACTAGACAAGGAGGAGGAGGAGGAGGAGGGGAGCAGCAGGAGGAGGTCCTTCAAGGCCTGTAAGCACTTCCTGCGCCACATAGAGAGGTCAAACTCTTCTCCTCCTCCCTCCTCACTAGCCTTGGCCTTTCGCTTGCCCGCCTTTGCCTTGGACACAGTGGCAGAGGTAGTGGAGGAGGAGGAGGAGGAGGACTCGGCCTTGTGGCAGAGGCAGAGGAAGTAGAAGGAGATCTTCTTGGCGGAGGTCTTCTGCGAGGCCTCGAGAGGCTCTGCGAGCTTGTCTACCGCTAGCGCTTGTCTCACTGCCAGCACAGCGTGTAGCAGGAAGAGAGCCAGAGAGGTCTTGACAGAGTCGCTGAGGGCGGAGAAGTCTCTCAAGAGAGAGAACAGGCAGTCGTTCAGCTCTCCTTGAAGGAGGCGATCCTCTCGCAGAAGATCTAACTCACTCCACTCTAGAGACATAGGAGAGAGATGAGGAGGAGGAGGAGGAGGAGGAGGAGGAGCTGACCTTCCAGCTTGGCCACGAGGTCGTCATCAGATTTTCCTTCGCAGTAGTTCACGTGATTCAGACAGAAGCTGTTCACAACAAGTGAGGGTCATGTTAGGAGAGACAGAGAGTAGTCTAGGGCGAGTCACAGTCACTCACTGGTAGCGATCGTCTTCTGTCTCGACCAAATCCTCGAGGCGCGGAGGGATTTTGAGATTCTCCGAAGTGGTCATGACAGACAATTAACTCAACACAATTCAATTGTTTTCTGTGGACTACTAGCAGTGGATGATGTATTGTCTCTTCTCTCTCCTAGCAGCAATGAGGTCATCAATTGCAATAGTCTAGCTATTACAGTAGATTGTCCAGCTAATTGCAGCAATTCAATTCAATTCAATTCAATTCGAACAGACAACAGACAGACAGAGAGACAACGGTCACACAGCAAGCGGTGTTCATCTTAACTTAAACCAACCTTAACTTAACTCAACTTAACTTAACTAGTACCAGTTTTGCAGCTTGTTTTCGGTCAAAAACTCGTTTTTCGTTCTTTTGCTCCATTGCAGCTAATTTCGGGCTATAGCAACTGTGTTGTTGTTGTTGTTGTTGTTGTGTCATGATGGTTCATTCCTTTTTTTGAGACCTTTTATGTACTAGAGCTGCTTTGCAATCAACAACCAGTACATGATATCAAATGAGATCTCTCTCCACTGTCAAACAACCATCTTCATTGTCATCTTCCTAGTCTATTGTTATTACTAGAGGCAAGCAAAGACCGCCCTGTGACTATTGTTTTTTGTTACAGTTTAATGGTCTGACTCTCACTCACATCATTGCTGATGAATTAGGCAGTCTCCGTGGTGGTGGCCTTTCTGGAGGAGCGGCGCTTGGAGATCTCGCTCTTTCTGGCAGCCTTGTTCTCGTTGATGCGCTGCTGGAGGAGAGCGCTGTAGGCAGCAGCATCAGCCTTGCTCTTCTGCAAAGCAGCGACCTGCTTCTGGATGCGTTGTCTCTTTCTGCGGAGAGTGACGGGAGTGACAAGGCGCTGGATGTTGGGGCGCTTGGTGTCCTTCTTGCCGTTCTTCTTCTCGACCTGGCGAGAGATGACATACTTGCGGATATCATCAGTCTTGGTGAGGTTGAAGAGCTTGCGGATCTTGGAGGCACGCTTGGGGCCGAGGCGCTTAGGCACGGAGGAGTCGGTGATACCCTCGATCTCGTTGTCGCCCTTCTTCACGATGACGAGGTTGAGCACAGACAGATCGGGGCCGACGATGCAGCCGCGGACAGACTTGCGCTTTCTCTCACCAGTGCGGCGAGCGCGGTAGCAGGAGAGGCCGTCCTTGAGGAGGAGGCGCACGCGGGTGTTGGTGAGCACACCTTGCTTCATGGGGAAGCCCTGCTTGTCGTTACCGCCAGTGATCTTGAAGATCTAAAGCCACACAGAATAGAGCATTAGTGATGGCGAAGGCTGTCAGCAGAGGCAGCGGGAGGTCTTACGTAGCCAGCGAACTCCTCGCCGAGGTCCTCGCCAGAGACTTCCTGAGAGATGCGCTTGTCATAGAGAGTGCGCCTGCATGCAAGAGGTCAGCAGGTCTCTTACAAGGAGACTAGAGGGGTGGAAGCACTTACAGCTTGACCTCAGAGTCAATGTCGATGAACTTCTGTTGACCAGTTGTGGGATATGCGATATTAAGCTAAAGTCATCATTCCAAACCGCGAAAAAAGAGAGTCAGCATCAAGAGTCCGCTAGGGAAGTAGAACAAGAGTGAGAAATCATCAATTTATTCCTTCCTACCTTCATGCTTGGATAGAAGCCGAGTGAGCAGCCAGTGAGTGATGAGCAGGCAGGCGATGCGATGCGATGCGATGCGATGGATGGCGCGCCACACATTCGATCCGAAGCGACTTTCGCCAAAGTCGACTTTGAACCACCCACCTCTTAACTTCCCCCTCGCTGCCCCACGCACAACAGTACTTTGTCACACTTCACACTCGGAGCAGTCCAGTTAGAAATGGAGAAATTGCGTCATTTGATCCCACAAGAGGTGAAAGGCAGTAAACTTGAGATAGCTGTGGACCAGTTGGAGTCTTGTTTGGATGGTGGAGGAGGAGGAGGAGGAGACTCAGAGGTCAAGGAGTCTCTGCAGCGGCTAGTCTCTCAGCTGGACTGCCTGGCCGTGGCTGTTAGCATTCAGCAGAGAGACCTGCAAGAGATCGCGCTTCTCCTCTGCACACTTGCTACAGAGCTAGCCTCCCATAGTGGAGGAGGAGGAGGAGGAGTTGAGTCCGAGCACCTCCTCGTGTCTCTGCTGGAAATGGTCAGCAAGCTGCTGGCAGTCTCTTGGCAGACACTCGAGGCTGTGCTTCTCTCAGCCTGCAGCTCAGAGGAGCAGCAGGAGGAGGAGGAGGAGGGACCTGGCTGTGAGGAGGTCTGCTTGGCTCTGCTGGCAGTCTCTCTGCTGTGTGGCACTCGATGGCTTCACTCTGCTGTCACTACTAGTGCTACATGTAGTGTTGGTGTTACTGCTAGTGTTAGTGCTGCTGGTGTTGTCTCAGAGGAGAAGGGGAAGGGGAACGAGTGGAGGAGGAAGGTGACGCTTCGACTGCGCGAGCATCGCCTTCTCGCAGGTCTCTTCGCTCTGTCCATGGCTCTGCATGTGTGGCCCAGTGAAGACTGTCTTCATGTGCGGACAGTCTCAGCGCAGCGCCTTCTGCAGCCCAACAGACACGAGCAGCTAGCCCTCCTCCTCCACCGCCGCCGCCATCAACACCTGCAGGGGCAGAAGAGAGAGATCGACCCAGATTGTGCTTCACTTCCTAATGCCTGGTGGGTTCTACCCGCTGCCTGTCTAGCTCCCTCCTCCTCCTCCTCCTCCTCCTCCCTCTTCTCCTCCTCGCCCAGCAGCTACGAGCAGTCCATGCATCAGGCCATGGAGGCGTTGCTGCTGCTCGTCGAGCCCGAGAATGATAAGGTCTGGAGGCAGAACCTCCATAGTCTGGCAGTGGTGGAGCTGGCCAAGTGGTGGGACAAATGCACTCAGCGCTTGTCCTCCTCCTCCTCCTCCTCCTCCTCCTCCTCTGCACTGTCTCTGCGCTTCAATCGCTACTGTGCACTAGCCGTACTAACACAACTGAAGCGCAACTATAGCGCAGTAACGAGTCTGCAGGCCACGGTCTGGACTTGTTTGGTGCCCATGGCCATGCAGCTCATCGACCAACACACTGCTGACGGCCAACTGCTGGGCCTGCAGCTGCTCTACGCCCTCACCTTGCAGTCGTCCTCTTCCACTATTGAGGGAATGCTAGCTTGGATTGGACCCAAGCTGCTGGCTTCTCATCGGTTAGTCTGTCATCTCTCACTATACACCAGCTGTACACATACCATATATACACTACTACAGTATATACACACTATACACTATACTGTGTATACACTATACAGTGTATACACACATACATACACTATACACACACGATACACTGTACACTGTACTCTATACACTACTATATATACACTATAAACTATACATACACTATACACACTATACAAACTCACAATGTCAAGTGATCTGATGACTTCTTGTTGTAATTGTGATGCTATTGTAGAGTGTACGAACATCCCTTGGCTATTGTATTGTCATCGCGGTTATTGCAGACATGGGGCAGTCTGAGTGGTGGACAACATGTTGCAGTGGTAGTGCTACTGCAGAGACTTTTGTCTGAGGAGATCAGGTGATCATGGCCATTAGACTACCTCGACACTACCTCTTCTGATCAACGTCATGTGCTGGGTGATAGTGAGCTGCTCAAGGAGTTCAACACTTCTCGTGCATGGGTTAGGCTGACTCTTCTTTCGGTGAGAATGATAACAAGAGAGAGACACACACACACACTAGATAACAACGATGAACTAATGTGATGTGATCGAATGTGATGACAGATGCCGTTATCTTGGATGGAAGACGAGGCATTGGCATGTCACTTACAAGGTCTAATTGATGTTGTCATACACGCCTTGAACCTTCACCATCTGCCCTGCCAGCGGGTAGCCTTGAGGTCTCTCCACCTCCTCCTGCTCCGCGCTGCAGAGAAGATTCACTATCGCGGAATGGAGATATGCACGGAGCTGTTCCGCACTTTTGCCTTTGCAGAGCGAATAGTCAGTCCGCAGCCGCTGTGCAAGGTGGTGGACACCTCCTTGGGTAGCGCTGACCAAGCCAAAGAGGTGCAAGCAGCCATCAGAACGTGCTGGCAGCTGCTGGACCCTGTGGCTGGGGAATGGGAGAAACACATCTCGTTAGGTCTAGAGCGCAAGGATGCCAAGTTTCTGCTCAACTGCCTCACACTAATGCGGACACAAGACAGCTAGCCTATACAATACCTTATACTATATACACTATAGCTGGTGTATAGTATAAGGATATTGTATATAGCATAGTAGGCTAGTACCAAATGGTAACAGTGACATAAGACAGCTAGCCTATACAATACCTTATACTACTAGTATATGGTATACTTGCTATATCTAGTATATAGCTAATATAGCTATAGTATATTGTATATAGGCAAGTAGGCTAGTAGCAACTACTGTAGACGAGACGAGACTAGTGTTCTAGTAGATACTAATCTACTGTAATTTAGTAATCTGCTAGAACTAGTCTACAGTCTGTAATGAAATCATCCATTAGATCCTTTAGATTTCGTTTTTGTAATCGATCACCACCACCTTTACAATCTACCGTAACCCTTCACTACTCATATACCTTATCTTATAGATGACATGTCGGCTTGGCTCCCTCAGCAGTCTGAGCCAGCAAGTCGTCGAACTGCTGGGGAAGGCCTGACAGAGGAATGTCTGCATGTCGTCCCGACCACAAGCAGAGGAGTAAGGCACCTTCTTCCCTCGTGAAGGAGATGTGCACAGAGCCCACTTCGTTGACGAGCACCTGGCCGGCCGCCACGTGGCGGTGCAGGAAGTGTTCCTTGCTGCGGTCACTTAGAGGAGGTCCCGCCACCTCTCCTGGGGGCATGAGGCAGGCATCCAGGGGGCCATCCTTCATGCGAAACTCGTGGATCACCCCGTGGACCACATAGACCACTTCTATGTTGGGGTGTGCGTGCAGGCGGAAGGAGCGGCTGGGCGGGATGTCCATGAGGTCCCAGCGCAGCCCTCGGCCATTGCTCTTGCCCGTCTTCACCACCTCCTCCAGCATGGACTGGAAGAGAGTGGAGGAGTTCAAGTAGTTCAAGGCTGTGTCGTGCAGGAGAGTGTGGATGGCGGGGCAGGAGGAGGAAGGGAAGGAGGGCACCTGGGAGGTGAGGAGGTCCAGTCCCTTCCACCCTGGGAAGGTCTCTGTCGCCGCATCTGTCACGTCAAACTCTCTATACTCGCCCAGTAGTCGCACGTTCACTGCCGATGACGTCCATCCAAACCCTGGTCTGCTCCACTCTTCTTCCATCTTTTCACTTAACTCTGATGATGAAGTGCGGTGTGAGGTATCATCTTAAGTTAAAGTCTAGAGTGCCAGATCTGGCTGGGTAGCTGGAGACTGGCCTGCCTCTGTGTTGGTCGACTGCTGGAAAGAGAAGAGAAGATGAAAGCTATGCAGAGACTTCTTACCAACTGTGGATCAAGCAGGACTCTCATCAACAGTGGTCAGAGAGTGGTGAGATTGCAGCGACGTGGCTTCCTCAACTTCAGCGGCAAGGAGAAGAGCGACGAGCAGCTGGCGCAGGACTCGCACTCCTTCTTCTCGCTCTTCTATTGGAGTGACTCCATCATCGGAAACAATCAGTTACCACTCGATTACAACAAGCTCGTCAGTGAGCAGGTGATTCTCCCCGATTATTCTAATGGAATGTACGTGATGTCGAGGCTGCAGAACCCTCTCTTGAAGAAGTACTCCTTCGCCCCGCTGGACTTCATGCAAGGCGCTCGTGCTGCCATCCCGCAGCTGATCAGCACGATCTACTCTGAGGAGCTGGCCAAGGTGCGAGCAGGCAGAGGCTCGGTCTCCTCCGAGACGGACGACTTCCTGCGCGCTGTGCTCTCCACGGCAGTCCACCAGTGCGTCACCTCCTCCATGATGCGTGGAGCAGTGGTCGAGAATGTCACCCTCGACAACTGCTTCATCACGGAGGTTAAGACATTCTTCATCGATCGCTCGTGGTTCCGCCAGCGCATGAACGAGCTTTTCGCCACCAACCTGGCCGTCAACTTGTTCAAGAAGGTTAGAAGTGGAGATGAAGTCTTGCTGGAAAGCATCATCATTGGAGGCAAGGAGGACAAGGAGGAGATGCAGCTGTTCGACTGCGAGCGCTATGTCGCGGGCTCCATCGTGGCGCAGGTCGAGCTGGACATTTACTACAGCAGACAGAGCCGCTCCCTCGACAGCGACTCTTCTACTGAGTCTTCTGAGGTAGGGCAGAAGAAGTCCTCCATGGTCTTGGAGGCCTGTCTATCAGGGCAGAGCGAGCAGAATTGGATTGTGCGCTCCTTTGGAAAGCTGCCGCCCGTTAGGCAGTTTTAGTAAAATAAACGAAATAGTCACTCTAATGACTCATTAGATAGGATAGACCTAGTCATCTTTGAATTACAGGGCAGCAAAGCCCAGCCACCCTGCAATGAGAGCCATTCCTCCAACGGGCGTGTAGGAGGCGAAGGGCTTGCGCTCGTTGGTGTAGGCGATGACGTAGCAGGTGCCGGAGAACAACAAAGTGCCCACGGATAGGAGGCCACACACGATGTTTCTCTTCCTCCGCGGAAAGGCCACCGCTGAGAGGGCGAGTGCGAGGGTGTGCAGCAAGTGGTAGTGCGAGGCGGTCTTCCAGGTCTCGCGCATCTGCTCGCTCTTGAAGTCAACGCCATGCGAACCAACAGCTCCCAGAGCCACGGCCGCGGCGCCAGAGATGCCAGCCACGGTGATCCAAACGTTTGAAGTGGTGTCGACCATGTTCCCTTTGCTTGTCTTGTATAGACTAGACTAGACTAACGTTAGACCACGGTATGCTTCAAGAATGAAAAACAGAATATTCTCGCTTGCACCACTTTCCCCTTTAAGTTAACAGCTGTAGAAACTAGTTACTTCCTTCAACAAACGCGATAGTTAACTTAAAAGGGTTGTTTGAGTGATTAGACTTTTAACTCTTGATTCTACTACAAATGCTAACAATTCTACACTATGCTACAGGGTAAACAATCCCGTCGATTAGATCACTTAGACCTCTGGGATGTACTATGAATGTCCGAGCATTCATAGTGAAACAAACTATGACACACAACACAACCGTGAAACGTCAAGAACTGCTAACGTAGTAAATCATCTGAAGAAGTAGAGTTAGCGAATAGTGATGATGAAGAAGAGGAGGAGCTGATAGGCTTGTCCGAGTCAGAGAGAAATCGTTGGAACCAAGTCAAAGCCATGCGATCTGTCCAGGCGTCCACCACAGGAGCTAATCCCTCGGGGAAGGCCAAGTGGCCCCCAAAAGGAGTTTTGAGCACAACCAAGCCAGGTCCCAGCTGCTTGGGATTGGTGGGACAGTCTCCATGATGTACAATAGGGTCATCGATGGCGGTGATGGACAGCGTGGGAGTCCGAATAAGATGTGCTCTGTGCACTGGACTGACGTCGTCGTAGTACTCGTCCAGGCTGTTGTATTGCAAGCTACTAACACGTGGCAGCTCTGTCTGGCCACCAAATGACTGACACTGCTCCTCCTCCTCCTCCTCTTCCTCCTCGTCACTATCGCTGTCATAGCCACTGCTGCTGCCATCACTCGTCGTAGCACTGATGCTCGTGCAGCTGCTGTACACAGAGGAGCAGTCACTGTCGCTGTCATCATTATCATGCTGCTGTCCTTTGTCATGGTGAAGGCGAGATGATGAAAGGTACTGTTCGTTCAGAAAGTGGCTTATGCGTGACAAGGCAGCACTGGCGATGTCCTGTGTCGAGTAGGGCTGCAAGTCTTCCTCTGACAGTCCAGAGCAAGTCTTTCCTTCTTCCTCGCCTTTCTCCTCCAGCTCCAGTTGATGAGCCAATTGTCGACTACGCTTGTTAGTGCGTATCTCCATCTCAGGAGAACATCTGGAGGAGGACAAGGTAGTAGTAGTGGTCGTGGTAGACTGCGAGCTTCGAGAAGAGCTTTCTGAAGGCTTACTGGAGGAGTCTCCACTCTCCAAACAAGAATGATAACCTCCACCGTAGATAGGGAAGAAGGCCTGATCAAAGTCAGCGATATCCTTCAAAGCTAAGATGGACATTGGAGATAGGTTCACTCTCTTCTCCTCGTGATGAACACGCAGCATGTCTCGATGCTGCAATACATAGGCTTTGATGGGAAGAGTCATGAGAGCTGACCAAAAGTCAAATCCCGCGACCTTTTGGCGGCGCAAACTCCAAGGAGGACAGACAACCATGGCAGCTGTGATTTCACTGGGAGGAGAGTCTACTCCATTGTAGTCTTCAAGGTACTGCAAGGAGGCTGCGGCGCCTAACGAGAATCCCATCCAGAGCAAGGGAGCAGAAGGAAAGTGCTTGCGAATGCGTTCAATGCAATATCTGATATCAGCCGTGCGACGACCAGTGAAAGTGTGTGGAGAGGTTAGCTGCAATCCTCCGCAGCCTCGAGCGATCATCACACCGACACGATAACCTCTGCGCAAGAGTTTCCTTGTCAAATGAAAGAGATACTCTGACTGGGAATCACCCACCAGTCCATGGAACATCATAATGATGGGTGAGTTCGCATGAAGAGCAGGGATGTCGTCTCGGTCATCCATGTCCAGGTCAGACGCCATGGATGCCCAGTCGATGGCAATGGTTCCTTCATCAGGCAAGACGATGATCTCTCGATCGAAGGTGACATGGATACGAGGATGCTTCACCACATGAGAGACTAATCGAGTGAGATTGCGAAGAAAGTATTGAGTGGCAGTCTGCAATTGCCCTCGTCGATCAAGAAGGCAATAGGGCGAGGGGCGGTAGCCCACCTCCTCCACTATGCCTTCTACCAAAGTGTGCAATCTGCTTTTCTCCTTTTGATGCGAGGAATGAGAATAGATTTCAATTTTTGACGAGGATTCATTGCTGAGGAGTGACTCGCTAGGCCACAGTTGAAGAGAATTGAAGAGCTTGCTCGAGGATGTGAAGAGTTCCATTTCAGATTATTAACACTTCTCCAATAGACTATAACACAAAGGAAAGTGTTTGCAAAGTAAAGAGTTGCTGAGCTGCTCTAACAAAGCTCTGTTGCAGGTAAATATAAGACAGGATTCCAGGACTGCCGCCGGCCAGGACGAGGAAGGAGGCTGTGAGAGGACAGAGGAGATGAAGGTCAAGGTCAAGGTCAGCAGAAGAGGGCTGAGTGAGGGGATGTGAGAGGGGGAGGAGGATCCAGGATGACGAAAGCAGATGCAAAGGCAAGTCACCGCAACACAACCAACTGATGTCACCCCGCTGTGAGCGAAACTCACCATTTACAGCACACAAACTCTAAATTACTGACATTAAACAAAACCTGCATCACCAACGCTATTTAGCGCACGACGTCGGCATCTAGAGCACCTAGACTATAACCTTCCCTAACCTACCATGCCAAGTTGAATACCTTATCCTACTATACTATGTACTAGTAGCTCCCTAGAGGCTACCCTGGCAATCACCGAGATTACAAACAGCTGTCCTCTTATTAAACTTCGTGTTAGTCTTACAAGGTCATTATCAAATAAGTATATAGTATATACTACCAGTTATATTTACTTCGTGTGAGTGTTGGAGGGCTGGACAGCATTTTGCTTGTCTCGCCCTTTTGCTTGCCACGACAAATAATCGTCAGCGTCTCATTACTGTGTCAGCAGTAATTAATGCTCCAAAAGTCGTCTCATATGGTCCAAGACCTGCAAAGGCTCGATATCATCGTAGGCCTTGCCCGCTGTGTATTGCTCGAAGCTGTCGATGGACTGCTGCTGGCCGTGGCTCGTGTGGCTGCTGTGGTGCGAGACTTCTTTGCCTTGTTTGCGCTTCACGATGTTATACAAGGCGTCGATTCTCTTGCGATGAAGAGGGCCATTGCACAGGTCCTAGTATACACAATACATTCCGATTAGATCAGCTATAAGTACACAATAAGTCAACAAGATCGAATATCATCATCTCACCTTGATCGCTTGAGAGCAGTGCACGAGTCTGCAAAGCAGCTCTGAAGCCAGTACAAAGATAGGCTTCTTGTCGCGGAATGTCTGCAAGAGATCCAGCAGGATCTCTGTGGCCTCAGGAGAAGTGGACATGACTGGAGCGAGGTGCATGTGGCGGCCAGCATTTAGCAAGACAATAAGCGCAAGACGCAGCAATTCTTGATGTGGTGTGCTGCGATTACAAGATTTGAGCAGATCAAAGAGAACGTTGAAAGCTCCCGCCTGAGTGAAAGCTTCGCAGCAGGATTTGGATACTTGAGTCGACACGAAGAGCATCTGGCAGGCCTTCTTCAATTGAGAGATCATCTTCCCCGTCTGCAACATGCACAGCGCAGAGGCAGTCTGCCTGCCTAAGAGGCGAGTAGGATCTGTCATTGCACGCTGATTACTTTCAAAAATACGGCGACGCAGGTTTTGCAACTTCTTGGAAGAACCGCGTCGGACTCGGTATCCGCGATAAACAGCAACTGCCAAGCGAATGCCTCGCAACATCTTCTTCAAACGGGCTTGCAAGATAATCTTGACCTGAATCAGCTTGAAAATGGTCTTCATCGCACACATCTTCCTGCGCTGCACTTCAGCAGCTCTTCTCTCAACTTTAGCTCTAAATAGTCTCTGCAAGGAGACAGCAAGTCTAAAGGTTAACATCTTCTGCTTTAATAGCATCCAAGATTCAAAGCCCTGCTGAACTTGACGCTCATGAGCAATTTCCTTCGCACGTTGAGCCTTGGCAGCAGACAACAGTTGCTTCGCCACATAGATCTTGTGCAGACCCTGGATCACCACGGCAGCAGCATTGGCTCTCTGCCTGGCCTCCTCCTCTTCCCTCGCACGTTGAGCCTTGGCAGCAGACAACAGTTGCTTCGCCACATAGATCTTGTGCAGACCCTGGATCACCACGGCAGCAGCATTGGCTCTCTGCCTGGCCTCCTCCTCTTCCCTCGCACGTTGAGCCTTGGCAGCAGACAACAGTTGCTTCGCCACATAGATCTTGTGCAGACCCTGGATCACCACGGCAGCAGCATTGGCTCTCTGCCTGGCCTCCTCCTCTTCCCTCGCACGTTGAGCCTTGGCAGCAGACAACAGTTGCTTCGCCACATAGATCTTGTGCAGACCCTGGATAACTATGGCTGCGCTGTTTTGTTTTCTGAGATGGTTTTCTTTCTGTTGTTGATAGATGATTATCTTGTTTCCGATGCAATTGGTCATTAGTCGTATCAATCTCTTTCTACGGAAGGATGCTTGAATGATCTCTAATGCAATGATAAATCTGAGGAACTTCTTTCTGGCCATTGCAGCTCGCCAGATGGACTGTAGAACAACAACTCCTTTCTCTATGATAGAGATCGTGTCCGCCACAGGCTCAGCTGCTTCAATTCGCTCTTCCAGCTCTTCTTGCAGGGCCGCTGCTTGGCGACGAGAAAGCAGCAAAACATCTTCTGCTTGGTGACTGGCAGGAACTTTCTTTCTCCAAGCTCTGGAGCTGCGATTTTCATTGTCAGTGCATTGGACTTTAATGAAGGTTCTGACCCATCGCTGAATCATAATTGCCGAGCGAATCTGCGCGGCCGTCTCGGTCAGCCTCTTGAACATGTAGGCCAAGAACATTGTCATGGAGCGCTTGTCTGGTAAGTGCTGGCTGTCGATGTTCTCAGGTAGCAAGAGAGGCATTCCACCAATTTGATTGCAAGCCTTGCGCAGGAGAAGATGATTCTTTCTTTCATTCTCCAGGGCTTTCTTCAAATCTTCCCTGTCAACGATCTTCGCCTTCTTGATATGGTATGTAGTCTTTTTGATTCGCTTGGTCGGAAGAAGCTTGGGGTGATAATAGTGAACGATGAGACAAAGTGCGCGGCCATCAGCAAGACTGGTGGTGAAGTTCTCCACCAAGACTTCGTACTGCCCGGCTATGCTCTGACACCATAACAGCAACGCGCCTTCCAATTGATCTTCTTCTCCCGAAGGAGCAGAAATGACCATCATCATTTGGTCATTCTCTGAGTCACCAGAGGGTACAGAAGTCGCCACTGACACTGCCATTTCCTTCGCCTCTTCCTGGTTGTAGACTGAACGTCTCCATCGCTTATCACGACGAATCTTTTGGGCGTGTTCAATCACTTTGTCAACTTGGACAAGATTTTGAAGGTCGTAAGTGAACAGCATCTTCCATAGAACAGCCAAAATAGATGGCTGATGTCCCTCTGCGATCTGCTTGGCAGAAGGCACGGGCATGTTCTTGCCCGCCTTGCTCTTCAATCCTCTCCCGACAATGGCATTCGCTGACGGCGAGTACAAAGCTTGAAGACAGACTTCGATATTGTGAATCTTCTGTAGACGACTAATGGCAGGCAGTCTCAGAGAAGAGGAAAGATCATTTCTGTGGGAAAGATTTTCGAAAAGGCGCACAAGCCGCACGCCATCCTGTACATCCTGCACAAGATGATGAACTGTGAAATCAAACTCATCAATTGTCTTCTGAACAAAAGAAACTGTGTATCCAATGCCTGCTAGATGTTTGAAGACATCACCTTCCCCTTTCATGACTAGTCGACAGAATGCTGCGATTACATCCCGAGAGGATTTGAAAAGCGCATCCTTTTGGAAGAGAGCAGGCTGGCTGAGCAATCTTCGTTCTCTCGCTTGATCGAGGAAGAAGACAAAAGCCAGCACTTTCTTTAGAACGAACTTCTTGGCTTGCTCTTTCCTCTCCAATTCTTCGCTCAGAGTGAGCAGCTTGCCTTGCTGCTCGGCTTCGTAGCTTCCTCGGAGAAGATTGGCTTGGAGATAAGCTTTCAAAGTCTGAATACCACCTTTGCTTCGTTTGATTTGAATCGGATGGCCGAATGTCATTTCCAGTCCCCAGGCAAGCCATTGATTCTCATAACAAAGGAAGAGCTCGTAGAGGCTCTCCTGCATGCCCACGTCGAGGAGGATATTGCAATCTTCGCGATGGCTTAGTCTTCCTTGCTCGACTTCTCTCTCCAGCAGAAAGCTGGTGGAAGAGTATGAGGCGGAGGAGGACAGCTCCAGTCCCTTGGCTCGGAGTTGCAGTTCTTTCTTCTTCTCGGCCAGCTCTCGAAGAGACTGGTACTCGACTATCGTCTGCTGATCCGAGGGCTGGGAGGCAGTCATGGTTTGGTCTGCCTGCCAAGCGATGGCGAGGCTTCCCTCTGAGGCGCTGAGGGACGGCGAGAGGTGGTGATTCATCCACTGGACCAAGCTCTCCATCTGCTTGTCCTCGCCGCCTTGTTCCACTGTAGTAGACTGTCCCTTTGTCTGGGAATGAGTCACTTTCAGCGGGTGTTCAGAGGTCTTCTTGCTCTGTGTTGACTGGCTGTGGAGGCCAAGGCTTGGCCTGGAAGTCTTGGGCTCCTTGCTTGACAGAGATGACCGATCGCTGATTGAGAGGCGCTTCAACAATCGCAAAGGCATTTTGCCTTCCTTCTCCGAGGCGATCTCGATGACTTGTCCCTTGCGTGTTGTCTGTACCGCCAAGTCGTTGTGAGGCAAAGCAAGGCACAGAAGAAGACTATGACTTACCACATCCAGGCTCTCCGGAACATCTTCTCGGAATATAGCATTGACTATTGGGGTGTTTTCATCAAACATTTCCTAACTTCTATCTCAAGGCTATTCTTCTCATGAAATGGTCGTCAACACTGCCACAGTAACGGTCCTTTTCAGGCCAGACAGCCAGATACCCAAACCTTCTTCCCTAAACTCTGGCTGTGATGAAAGCGGTTCATATCGTTGTTAGGAAGAATGGGTCATACTGTTGCCGTCCTTGGTGACTCATGAGTCATTTCTCTTCGAGATGGCGAATAACAGCATGCCCAAGAATGACAGTGGCGAAGTTCGATTGAACCCGTTGGACTACATCCGCCCAGTGTTGTTGGTGACGAGGGAGGACTGCGAGAGCCACCGCCTGCAGGTTTGCGACCGCATTCTGCAGCACATTCGAGAGGGACAACGCACCAAGCGAGTCCAATCGCTGCGCATGCAGATGCAGCAGAGTCGCCAACAGCCGCCGCCGATGATGTCCCGAGAGCGTCTAGCAGGGAGTCACTGGCCTCTGCAGTCCACCGAGCTGACCTTCTCCTCCGACCTCTACAGCACTGACAGCGAGGAGAGCCTGGGAGAGGAGCAGCTTATCGAGTCTTTCTCGAACAGTCATCCTGCCATGACCTCACCTCAGTCTCTCTCCAGTGAGGAGCCAGACTCCACGCCTTTCATTCGCTTCCCGCACCGCAAAGACCCCCCAAAGGCTGGGCAGAAGCAAGCAGCTGTCTTCAGCCCCCATGCCAAGGAATTGCTTTCTCGCTCGGGCTTGGTGAGCGAGGAGATCTTCTGGGAGCTGTCTCTGCCTCAAGGGTCGCGCATCTTGGACTCCAAGCTCTTCTTCTTCGCACACATTCTCTGGAAGATCACCTTCGGCGTGAATAACCACCATTTGGAGTATTACTATGTCTTTGTCTCGCCTGCTGAGAAGCTGTTGCAGGACTTTGCCATGCGCTGTGAGTTTGTCTTGCACCCCTCAGCGCCTCTCTTGTCATCGTCTGACCTCGGAGACTCCGCGGTGGACCACAAGGAGGGACAGCCTCTGGCCAGCTACCGCAAGGCTTCGGAAGGCTTCTTCTTGTTTCCAATGAAGATGAACACCAGTCGAGGCTTTGAGAAGTTCATCGGGCCAGAAGTGCGCGACTATCTCTCAGCTGACAAGAAGCTCCGCCTCTCTGTCATCCTCACAACTCAACCTGCTGCTTCTCCTGCCAACACCAAGTAGTCAACCAGTGCTTTCATTTTGGTTAATTCAGTTTAAAGTATACGTGCCAGTGAGGGAAAGGAAAGGAAAGGGAGGAGGTTTGGCTTGCACGTAGTAATGGTCTGTTTTCTGGCACAGCATAACAATATCTATCTACACAACATGTGGTCACCATCGACATAACGAAAATGCAGCAACATACTGAATCATAGAGGGTACGTTTCCCCACCAAAGTCTTCCGGGTAGTAGTACCTCAGTGGGATGGAGGGTCGTCTGGAAGGCCAGGAGTGATCGGCTCCGATTGTCCGTCCACATTGAGCGCCTTCTTGGGGTTATAGAGCGTGTAGCGCTGATGACATGTCAGACAAAAAACTGTTAGATCAACATAAAGAAAAGGGGAAAATGAGATAAGAGCTCACATGTTCTTTGCATTCCACAGGCCCAGGGTTGAGTTCAATCACAGTGTTCAGAGGGATTGACAAGTAAGGCGCTTCAGCACGAGAATTGCCCATATAGAATGCATAGATGATGCGCAGCACTGCTTGATGACCAATAATGAGCAGTGGTTCTTGGTGACGCTCCATCTCAATAATAATTGGCTCCAGCCTTGCGATCACATCCAAATAGCTCTCTCCACGAGGATAGCGATAGGCAACCTTGTCCACATTCCTGCGAGACCATTCCTCAGGAAACGTCGCCTCGATCTCCTCATACGTCATGCCATCACATGAACCCGCAAACAGCTCGTCTAAATGATGCCATGCTCGAGGTCGCATCTGCATCCACTCATACTCTAATGTGGGATCCATCTCTGACTTGATCATGATCTTGTTTTGTTTGATGAACTGAGCCGTCTCCTTCGTGCGTCTCATCGTACTGGTCCATAGTCGAGCAGGCACATACCCACCTTGCTCGTCCTTCACTATGTGCTTCTCCACAAACTCGGCCAGCTTCTCTGCATATCTCAAGCCATGCTCTGTCAATCCGCTATCGCCCCCGATGCGGCCCAAATCGTTGTACTCAGATTGACCATGACGAGTAAGATAGAAAGAGTGGGATGTAGTGCGAAGGTTCATGATGAAGTTCACTACTTTCTGCATCAGATACCCCTTCACTCTGTTGACCACAAAGTATTGTTTTGCATGGTCGCACTTCATGTAAGACCAGCGAGACTCCTTGCTCTTGTTGTTTCCACTGTCAATTGGTTCGAATATCTTCTTATACAGGTCCACTTTCTTTCTGAAGTCTTTCTCCTGTAATGCAAACAGATCTTTCTGTGAGATGTCACCAGGGGGTTAATTGTGTTTGCTTGCTCACCGAGGCCTCGGCATCATCGCCCATGTAGTCCACTGAGTGGCTGACGGTGGTGCGATAATGCTTCGCTAAAAACTCCTCATCATCATTGGTGACTTCAATGAACATGACTTTAGCACCTGTGCTGTGCATCTATTCAGGAGCATAGCAGAGATATCGCAGAGTCATTCGCTGCAGAGAAATTAGAAGAGAGAAGCGAATATTACCATTGTGCGAAGATATTCTCTACGATAATGAGTGGGGTTGGTAGAGTCCAGAATGACGATGCCATTGGTGTGCTCGTTCAGGAAGTTGATCATATCGTGGATGGCGGCTTTGTTGCACTCGTCACGAAGAGCCTTGGCTTCGACATTGTTGGGGTCGAACCACTCCGCGTCTTTCAAGCCACCACACATGCGCTGTCGGTACTCAGCGACATTGAAGACTTTAACCGGAACGGCGTGGAAGAAGGAAACGTATTTGGCCAGGCGGCCGGAGATGTGAGTCTTGCCACGGCCAGGCAGGCCGCAGAAGCAGAAACAGAACTTATCCTGAGAGATTGGGAAAATACTCAAGGGAATGGAGTTTTCGAGCACATGTCCAACAGCCGCCGCAGCTCCTGCAGGAAAGGAGGGAATGGAATGTTCCATGAGGTGAGGAAGGAAGAAGTAGGAAAGACAAATCTCTCATTTAATGGATCGCCTACCTGGACAGTTCTGAGGATAACGATTTTCATTCGCTGACATAATCTAGTTCTTGAGAGATCACAAAGGCCAGCCTCAAGTTGAACAAGGATTGGGATCACCCAGGCGAAGGAGAGTGAAATCACCTCTGAACAGCGAGGGAGGCACAGAGATGGCACAGCACAGCAGCAGCAGCCACTCACGATTGGGTTTTGCGCGGGGATGCCCACGTCACCAGCCCACCTCAAGCAATGCCTCTGGCTCGCCGGCAACAGCAAAAGACGAGTTTTATCATTGAAGAGACGAGATACTTGACAGCAAATGGCGACTTTCCTTTCGTGCCAGTTTCGGTTTGGGTGCCTTCTTCCTGGAGGGTCGGAATCAGATCGCGACGGACAAGTTGAGGAGAGACAAATAAAATGAGCTCTCAAGAGAACTATATTGCTCGCAGGATGAGTCATAGTCTATCCTTCTCCGGAGGTGGGATGTTCAATCCGTTGCCTCAAAATGCTCCAGGTGAGTGAGGAAGACGACTGGATCTTGTCTGTCTGTCTGGGTTGGTGTTGACTGTCAGGGTGAATGGCATAGGAGCTTCTGCGGCTGTAGGACACACTTTGGAAAACTCTATCCCACTGAGCATTTTTCCTGTTGCACCGGATAAGTTCTGTATTTGTATCTGCGGACTTCCCGGTAAGTGCCTGTGGGTAGAACTTGAAGCGAGGGTTAATGTGTTAATCCCTTGCACCTCTGTTACAGGCCGAGGGAAAACTCATATTTCAAGGCGTCTTGGAAGGTATTTGGAGTTCTTCCATGCTGTGCCGGTGCTGGTC
This sequence comes from Ochromonas danica, assembly GCA_015146655.1. NCBI lineage: Eukaryota > Chrysophyceae > Chromulinales > Chromulinaceae > Ochromonas > Ochromonas danica. The sequence goes on from VKHL01000017.1 coordinate 219,772, forward strand.
TTGCATGTGGCTGACTATCGGCGCAAGCTCTACGGGGACTACCACGTGGCGGATTGGTTCGATCCGCTCAACGAAGAAGCGGCTACTTTGCGTGAAGCTTGTCAAACTGCTGCAACTAGCGATATGGTTGAATTTCTTAACAAGCACCCTAATGGAGTGGCTATTCTGGACTCGACCAATGCTACTTTCATCCGCAGACAGCGACTGACCAACCAGGTAGAGTAGTGGACCACAATCCCGACATGCTCGCCACTTAACTTATTTTCATCTAATGCACCATAGATCCGTCCAACGGGGGCTAAAATTATGTGGATTGAAGTGATCAATGAAGACGAGGCATTTCTTGCCAAGCAGTACGAGGACACTGTTACCACTTCGCCCGATTATGCAGGCATCCAAAGTGCTGCAGCCTTCTTAGATTATCGAAAAAGAGTGGATATTTTCCGGTCATTTTTTGAGACTATTGCTGATCCTCAACTAGAACATGAAAAAGTTGAGTCTCGCTGGTCTTACATGAAGTGCGACCATGCAAAACAATACTTTGTGGTCAACAGAGTGAAGGGGTATCTGATGCAGAAAGTAGTGAACTTCATCATGAACCTTCGCACTACATCCCACTCTTTCTATCTTACTCGTCATGGTCAATCTGAGTACAACGATTTGGGCCGCATCGGGGGCGATAGCGGATTGACAGAGCATGGCTTGAGATATGCAGAGAAGCTGGCCGAGTTTGTGGAGAAGCACATAGTGAAGGACGAGCAAGGTGGGTATGTGCCTGCTCGACTATGGACCAGTACGATGAGACGCACGAAGGAGACGGCTCAGTTCATCAAACAAAACAAGATCATGATCAAGTCAGAGATGGATCCCACATTAGAGTATGAGTGGATGCAGATGCGACCTCGAGCATGGCATCATTTAGACGAGTTGTTTGCGGGTTCATGTGATGGCATGACGTATGAGGAGATCGAGGAGACATTTCCTGAGGAATGGTCTCGCAGGAATGTGGATAAGCTGGCCTATCGCTATCCTCGTGGAGAGAGCTATTTGGATGTGATCGCAAGGCTGGAACCAATTATTATTGAGATGGAGCGTCACCAAGAACCACTGCTCATTGTTTCTCATCAGGGCATCTTGCGCATCATCTATGCATTCTACATGGGTCTGAGTCGTGCTGAAGCACCCTATGTATCCATTCCTTTGAACACAGTTGTGCAGCTGGGTCCTGCAGCATATGGTTGTTTTGAGCAGCGCCATCGTTTATATGCTCCATCGAAGGCTTTACCTAACGATGGCCAAGCGGAACCTCACAAGAAGACTGCTCATTACGTTGCTGACGACGATCCCCAATCCCATTAGATTATGTTGTTAGCCAAGCAGCTGTGTGATAAAGTAGACAATAGGTATGCCACTGGTCTTTGTCAGTAAGAAATGGATCGTGTGTATTAATCCGCTCTGTTTGTATTGTGTGGGTTGGGTCTCCAGTACTGTACTTCCAAAACTAACTATTTCCTTTCTTGCATATAATTACCATTACAGGTTTTATTCCTCTAAGACTTCATTTGAGCAATTTGGAGACATCTTTGTCTTCACTTGGCGGTTAGACTTGGGTTCTTTTGAGCTTGCTGTCTGCTCCAAGTGAGACGCTTTCTCCGCCGATACTTCAACCATCTCTTCCTTCAAGCAATTGACCATGACAGCGCGTTGGTGGCTCTGGGTTCGCTGGTTTTGAGGTGGTAGTTCGAACGACCAAATCACGTATGGATATAACTCGGAGCTTTTCTTCATGCGATGTTGCAGAAGTTCTCCTTCTCAAACCTCTCGTTTTAAATAAACTTCGATGCCGTCTTCATCCACTTTAGTGGGACGATGACATTCTTCATGAAAGGCCTTCCCTTTTCTATCACTTGAGCAGTAATACACTTTGTCTCCGTGATAATCTCCTACTGTAGTCTAGTGGAGGAGATAATATCGGGGACATGTTGCTTTATGGCGTTGTTTTGGTTTGGAGGAGAGAACTTCAAGTCAAAACTTGGAAAAGGTCCCTTTTCCGGTGGGTTGTTCTGCTGTTTGTAGCGAAGAAACAGTTTCTTACTACCACCCACACAGCACGGACAGACAGACAGACAGACAGACAGACAGACAGACAGACAGACAGACAGACAGACAGACACAGCAGCAAGTCAAGTGGCACCAGCCGAGGCAGGCCAGCCCAAGCAACAACAACAACAAGAAGCGCACAAGAAGAAGAGAAAAGGAAGTAGAAAAGAAGGACAGGAAGAAGAACTTGAAGCTATCCCAGGGCTCACCGGCGATCAATTCTTTCTCTTCCTTGATATTTCTCATTATTCTCTTTCTCCGCTTGTTTCTTATTTCATAGTTCTCATAGTTCCCGTGAATATTTCTGTTATTCTCTTTTGAATCTCAAATGACAGTCCTCGAGGAGATTTGGAATCTTCAAAAACGGAATCCCCGTTGGTCTATTGCCCTTTCTGTGTCTTGCATTGGCAGTCTTTTTGGATATTTTATTTATGGTTATATGCGCAAACAGCCCCAGCATTTGGTCAAAGATGGTCACGAGAAGGAGTTCCGAGGAAGGAGGAAGAATCGATCTGGTCTGACAAGTAATCGCTCGAGCCGTAGTGAAGATCGATCTGAAAGGTCTCCGAGCTTCTCTAAATCACCAAGCTACTTCGAGCTGGCAAAAGATGATTGTGCTCCCGCCCCCACAGTGCCCGCGTGGACCTCTTTGGGCTTGGAACAGCCACTCGTGATCGCGATGGTGGGGTTGCCTGCCAGAGGGAAGTCTTATATTGTGAAAATGATAATGAGATATCTAAAGTGGACAGGATTTGAGTGTAAAGTCTTCAATGTGGGCTCCTACCGCAGACAGGTACAGTTTACTGTCCACGCACTCAATTGCCCAATTCTAACACTTCTACCGCTTGATACTCCGCTGTTAGATTGGATTGGCTTCTGCAGATAGTCATTTCTTCGACAATTCTAATCCTGATAACCAGAAAATCAGAGAAAATTTGGCCATGGCGGTGCAGGAGTCCATGTATGTGTGGTTGCATGGATCGAAAGAAGAAAAGCGCCGTATTGCCATTTTTGACGCAACGAACACAACGCAAGAGCGAAGAGTTGCTTTGGCACAACGTGCTCGCAAGGAAAACGTATTTCTTCTGTATGTTGAATCGATATGTGACGATGAAGCTGTGCTGACAAGAAACTATGAGTTGAAGCTTCAAAACGATGATTACAAGAATATGGATCCTATCAAAGCTCGCGTTGACTTCATGGATCGTGTCAAAGCGTATGAGAAAGTATATGAGGTGAGTTCTCGTTAAGTTGATTGTATTATGGTGTTCTCTCATGATATCTTTGGATTTGTAGACCATTGTCGACGACGAGGACGGTGGAAATATCTCTTATATCAAGCTAATCAACGTAGGTCAAAAAGTGATCACTCGCAATTGTCATGGTTATCTTCCTTCCCAAGTAGCGTTCTATCTGCAAAACGTGCACATTCAGCCGCGCAAAATCTATTTGACTATTGTCGCTGAGAATATTGAGGTCTTATTGGGAGAAGATATGTATGTCGCAGGAAAGGAGTCTGGTGTTTTGACTGATGAAGGCAAAGAATATGCTGAGCTGTTGGTGTCTTACTTGAAGTATGAACAAGATCATGAGCTGAGGGAAGCAGGGAAGGATATCTTTGTTCTGAGTGGTACGGGAAAGATTCATTACCAATCCGTGGCCTCTCTAAAAGAGGCCAATTTCCAAGTTTTCCATACGCCTCTTCTCAACGAATTACGTGGTGGAGATTTGCACGGTCTGAGTAAAGCAGAGATTAAGGTATCGTAACCTCCTGTTCTTATTTTCTCCTTCTTTTGCTCAATATTACGATTGCTTAGGCCTTATATCCTGCTGAATACGACAAACGCCTGAACGACAAGCTAAACTATCGCTATCCTGGAGTTGGGGGAGAGTCTTATTTGGATGTGATCGAGCGTGTTCGACCAGTCATCATCGGTTAGATTGTTCTCTTTTCAGTTGATTGCAATTATCCTGACTCATGTGTGATTTTCTCAGAATTGGAACGACAAAGACGAAGCATCATGGTTGTTTGCCACTTGGCTGTGTTGAGATGCATCTATGCCTACTTTATGGGAGTGCCTTTACCAGAAATTCCTGTCAAGCCTTTCGATCGACATAAGGTCTATGAGCTTTCGCCTGGGCCATTTGGCTGTTCTTGCTCCGTGGTGCAGCCGACACTTTCTTAGTTCAGCATGCCAGCTATCATTTAATTGGGAAAATCATCCTTTACGAGGAGAAGTTTGCGGGATTTTAGTGCATCATAGCCTCGAAGGAGTGGGACATTAGAATACCTTGGAACTGCATGTTTTTGAGGTTGCTGGAAGATGTGCAGATGTTGGTGATTCTATCTTCGGGTAGGAATGCGTTCTGTTTGAAGGTCCCTTTGTGTATGTGTGCATGTCTGTTGGGAGAAGCAGATATTGGTATGCTTCTCTTTCCATTGTACTTGCTATCTGTGTGTACAAATCAAATGCGTTCTTTTCACTTGTCATAGTGTTCGAAGTGAAAACAATTTTGAGATAGTAAGGGCAATGAAGTGAGTATGTAATGAATACTGTTCTCTTCCACTTCACTCTTGATTACTGTCAAGGTTAGGGCATCGTCTCGCATGGTCTGTTTAGGAAGAGGCTTGCTTGCTGGAATAAATAGAGTGTACACGGCTAAGAGAGGTTCGTCTAAAGCAGAGAGGAAAGTCGCGTGAGGTGTCTGACCCAGTCAAAACCTGCTCTAAGATTACGGACTTGTCTACAAGTTCATAAGGCGGGTGAGGTGCTGGACAACAGACATGTGAAGAAGACTACATCAATACTAATCAAGGGGTGCAGAAGTGTTAAGTTCTCCCCCCGCTGTTTATTTCTCTTGACTAATAAAACTTCAGGGAGATCTACCTCATTCTTTCGAACTTCCACGGACATATTTGAATAGTCCAGAGAAATGGAACGATCAAAATTACCTCTATAGTCGATTAGCTAAAAGATCTATGTTCCTCGAGTTATTATATTGCATTGCTTTGAGCAGTTTGTTTAGATACAGCAGGAGGTTGTGGTAGCGTAGAGAATTGATGCAGAGAACGTGCGAGAGAGAGAAGGTGCTGGCCTTTTTGTTGCCTCATCATGTGTTTGACATCCACCTCTGCAACCATCAATCAAGTCAAGTCCAACTTCATTGCCCCATCCACACATGTCCATGTTGACTAAAGTCAAAAACACTATTTTCAACAAATCCGCTGCTTTTCATATCTATGCACTTGGTAAGTGATTGCATTTGTTCTTCAAACCCAGGCTCATTTGATTGATTGTTCATTAACGATGATGACAGGGGTGTGCGTCATGTGTGGAAAGCAAGCTGTAAAATGGCAACAAGGTGGTGATTGCTTGCTTGCTTGCTTGCTTGCTTGCTTGCTTCTCGCTATTACTTTTCTCTCCTGATCTCATCCGCTAAATTGATGTGATCATGTAGGATTTGGTCTGTGTGGCCTTTACCTCTTCTTGGTCGTCTCCGCCGTCTACATTGGCATGCACTTGGTGCTTACCTACAGTTTTGCCGAGCTGATCTCCATTGTGCCCTTCTCTGGCGGTGGTTATGCCTACTCTCGCTGCTCTCTGGGGCCCACAATCGGATACTTTATTGGGATGGTGGAGCTGGGCAAGTATATCTTATACACGGTGACCAGCATCAATCGTATTGGGCTCATTTTCCAAGACGCGTATGAGTTTGAAACAAAGTATGTTATCGCAGTTTGTGCGATTTTTGTGGCCTCCGTGAATATTCTCCATATGTTCAATCTTCGATTGATTTGGATGCTTGTCGGCATTCTGGGAGTAACTATTGTTGCGATCCAATTCATGTTCGTCGTCGGAGCGATGGAGAAAGGCACAACAGACAATATGTCCCACTCTGTCTGGGAGAGTGACCCTCAGCTGTTCTTGAAAGGTCTTCCCTATACTTCATACCTCATCGTCTCTGCAGATGCTGTGCGTACTTGTGTAGATAACGAGGTGAGTCTGATCCATGTCAGTTTGGATGATGTGGTCTGTGTGTTTACTGTTATCTGATTGTTACATGTGATAGAGCAAGAAAGTGGTCCCAAGAGCTTTGATTGCTTCCTTGATTTGGTCTGCCATGATTGCCTTTGCCACTATTGTTGCGCAAAGTGCTTATTTCCCATCGGATAGCTCCCTGCTAACTGGAGCATATGCTTACAATGGAGGATTCACTGTGATGTTTCCTACTCTTGATGCTTCGCGTCTTCAGTTCTTCGCTCTCCCTGGAACCATTGGATGTTCCTTTGGCTTTCTTTATTGCTCAGCTCGTCAGATGCGATCGATGGCGTGCTCTGGTCTACTGCCCACTTCTCTGGCATGGGGACAGAAGAGCAGGAAAGTGGTCAATGCAAAGGAAGCAGTGAAGCTGGAAGGACAAGCTTTCTCTGTTGTTCCATCTGAAAGTGCATCTGAAGAAGAAACCTTGAGGGAATCAGACACAAAGCCTACTCTAGCTCTATTCGTGTGCTCTGTTCTTTGTGTTTCTCTGGCAATTGTGGGATATTATCTGATTGATGATGCTTCGGAGACATACCTCCACACAGTCTCTCTGCTCAGATGCATTCAATATGTCTTTATGATGATTGCCTACACGGCATTTGCGACTCGCTTCTCTGGTATGACGAGAGAGTTTCCTAGTCCTTTTGGCATTGCAGGAGCTTTATCAGTGCTTGGGTTTTTCATATTAATGTTTGTTTCGAACTTGTACTATTATGAGGACAGTCGAGACCAAGGAATTGTGCTTGTGTTTTATTTCGTCGTGTCTTTGATTTACTATGTCTTTGTGGTTCAAAAGCGTCAATTTTTCTCTAAAGAAGAACAAGACAAGTTCCTGAAAGCATATGTCGTGAATGGTGGGTGAGACATGCTTTAGAGACTATAATGACCTTCTGTTATAATAACAATATGTGTTGTTGTTGTTGTTGTTGTTGTTGTTGTTGTTCAGCAAATAGAGCGCGCAAAAATAGCAAACGTGACGCAAGTCAATCGAGAACCTTGTTCTACTATCTCACTCGTGTTTGGAGTCGCAATAAAGTGAATCCAGGGAGAAGTAGAAGTGGCACGGGGACGAGGCCAAAGTCTCTCAAGGGGGCGTCGCGCAATTCCTCATCGTTGCAAGCTACTTCTTAAATATCGTTTACTGCTTCTTATCATATTCTACTGCGAATAATATGTTATTTTGACTTCCATTCTCTCTCTGCAATTGATCGTGTTATATCTATGTTATGCTTTGTAATGACATATCACAGTTTCTATATTTACTCCGCATACTAGTATGTGCGATCTACTACTCAGTATGCAGTTCTACGAATCCTGTTATACATTTCGAATTTTTTATGTTTCTGTTCTTCCTGACTGTGCTGTGCATTGATTCTTGCAACGTGTGGAATTCAATGGCAGCGGAAGGCTTCAATGGCATTGTGTTGTTGTGATGGTGATGGTTGTGTTGCGTGTGCTTGCTTTATTCTCACCTATCTCAAAGGGTTGGAATGAGTTGTTGGGCATTAAGTTTGTTTCATTGCTCAATATGTTTTGAGTTCTTTAGTGGTTTCTATTGCTATTCTCTTGCTAGCCCCTTTAATCAATGTTAATCAATATTAACCAGATGCTCGAGACGTTGTATCTGGCCCGACTGAGCTAACTAACTATTCATAGTCTATTTATTTAATGCTATTCATTGTAATAATGCTACTGTAGATCCTGGTGATGGATTAGTTGTACTGTACGTGTAAATCAAAGATCTCTAACCCCACGCAGACTATTGTTACCCATTGTTAGACTATTCTATTGTTAGTGTATAGTTAAACTATTCTATTGTCAGTGTATTGTTATTCTATTGTTAGTCTATTGTTAGTCTATTCTATTGTCAGTGTCTTGTTAGACTATTCTACTGTTAGTCTATTGTTAGACTATTCTATTGTTAGACTATTAGTGTATTGATGGTATAGTAAAACTATACTATTCTACAGTAAAACCCTTCAATGTGCTTGCAGTGGAAACGGTGTTGTATAAAACGCGTTTCCTCATGTGTTTCTGGTGTGGAGGACGAAAGAAAAGCCCAGCAGCAGCAGTCAGTCTGTCAAATCCAATCTGAACACAATTAACAGAAGAGAATATCAGATAATATAAGAGAAGATGGAGTCAGCCTTTGGTCTCGTAGGAAATGGGTAAGCCTTCTCCTGCTCTCCTCTCTCCTCTCTCCTCTCTCCCTGTGGACTCAGTCACAATCAACCTCTTCCCTGTCTGTCCTTTAGCTTCGCTTTACTTGTGGCGGATGCTTCCGCGGCACGATCCATCGTCGCCTTCAAGCATGACGAAGATAAGGTCTGTCTTCCTCCTCCTCCCCCTCCCACCCCGTCCCTCTCCCTTATTGAGGCTGTGTGTTTGTTGGCAGATTGTTGAGTTGGACTCTCACAAGCTAATGGTGGGCGTTGGCGTGGCCGCGGACTGCAAGAACTTCGGCGAGTACATCGAGAAGAACATGAAGCTCTACGAGCTCAACAATGACGTCAAGCTCTCGACTCATGGCGCGGCCAATTTCATTCGCGGAGAGGTGAGTACCCCTGCACTGCCTTGCTGCCCTCCCTCACTGAGACTCGACTGCTTCCTCCTCAGCTGGCCACTGCTTTGCGCCGTGGACCCTATCAAACCAACCTCATCCTTGTGGGCTATGACGCTATAAACCCCAACGACCCCGTCTCTCTCTATCATATGGACTACCTGGCCTCCCTCAGCAAGATCAACTTCGGCGCCCACGGCTATTGTGCACATTTTATATTATCCATCTTCGATAGAGAATGGAAAGCTGGTCTCTCGCTAGACGAGGCGCTGGCGATCGTGCGCAAGTGCATACACGAGCTGCAGACGCGCTTCCTCATCGCGCAGCCCAACTTCGTCATTAAACTGGTTGATGCCCAGGGAATTCGTAAGATCTCCCTGTAATGTCTTCTAATGAATATAGTTTGATTCTTCCCCTTAATAACATGTTTCGTTCTCCCATCACGACCTGTTTCAATGTATGGTGAATAAGTAATCGCCATCACTGTTGTTGATATACACCGTACAGTGGACTATCTGATCAAGCATCATGGTTCATCATCTCGCTATCAGTTCCACCAAGTAACTCACTCACAGTATCACAACGTAGACAGTGAAATACAAAATCTACATGTACGCCATCTCTGTTGGACTATGCACTGTTGCAGAGTGCTGTTGTTGTTATTGTTATTATTGTGTTGCGTGGTAATGTCTTTAGTCTCTGAAAGTGATCATAAAATAAAGGACACAATAGATAGTCTAATATTAGTCTATTACCGTGGTCTACTAGTCTATTAGTCAAATGGCAATAACGAAGCACGTTCTCTACTTCTCTCTCGTCTCCGCTGCGGCCACAGCCTATGCCTATTATTCGATCAATTACGACACCAAGTCAGACCAGGAGAAGAGAACTCTGCTGGTCAGCCAATTGCCTCCCAGTGCTGCCCTCTCTCACCCTACCCACTACCTCCACTGAACACTACCTCATTCCTCCCTCTATCACCTCTTGGTCTGTAGGAAAGCAAGTTCAACAAAGAAGAACAACTGCAACGCAAACTTCGCAAAGCACAAATGGATTCATTTTTTGAACGAGTCAAGGCGAATGATCAAGAACAGAGCGACAAGATGGAAGGTAACTTACTAACTATTTAACTATCTAACTATATACTATCTACTGTATCTACCGTGTATGTTGTGTCTATTGTGTCTGCTCTATGGTATGGTCAGAGAACTATGTGTGATGTGATGTGATGTGTGATGTGTGTTGTGTAATAGAGATTCTGAAGAAAGGTCGTAGTTAGATAGTGGTGGAGGGAGAGGTAGTGTGTAGTGTGTAGTGTAGTGAGGTAGGAGAGAGGTGGCAGTGTGTAGTGTGCTGTAGCATGGTCAACTCAATTATCATCATCATCTTGACCTAAATTAGCTTTATGAACTAGTCCACAGTGTATCAATCAGTCAGTCAGTCAGTCAGTCCGTCAGTCAGTCTGTAGTTGTAGTGGGGACTGTCTGTGGGCAGGAACAAGCGTGGCACTACTTACAGTACAGTGTTGTACAGTAGCTGATGCTAACAGAAGAAGCAACAGAGAGTCATCGCTTGTGTTCTTCTCATCTTCTGTTAGTCTGTTGGTTTAAGTGTCTTCATACAAGAGCATCTAGGAACCGCTACAGTACAAGTATGTAGTTGTTTGGTGCTGGACTAGTCCTCACACTGTAACTGACCCCTCCCTTCCCCACTAGACAGACACACAACAACACAATATAGTCACACTACAATAGTAATAGTAACAGTAACATCATTGTTACAATAGACTCCACTCTGTGTGACAGTCACAGGTTGGTTATTATTGCTTTGCGTGGGAGTCTCTCTCTCTCTCTCTGGGAAAAGCAGGAAATAGTCCAGAGAGAGCAACTATCTACTAGAACAGTGTAACTAGTCTAGATCAGCTGAATCAAGTGCCATCAGAACATCAGAACACACTGCAAAATGCCTCAATTCGTTCTGAAAGTGAAAGCTGATCTTGACAACATTCGCGCTCTCATTCCTGTTGAAGGAAATCTCTGGAAGTTCGACATCCAAACTCCAGGAGGTCGTCACTCTTCTTGCTGCTCCCTCCTCCACACACACTCTCGCTGACTCTGTCGTCTATGTGCATCTATGATAGGCGGAGATGAGCGCAAAGGTGTGACGGTGTCCACGGAAGAGTCTTTCCCTCTAGAAGGAAGTCGCGGCGAGGCAAACTTTCTCATTAAATGGCCGCACGCCTCGGACCAGGCCTACATCAAGATCCTCACGCAGAGCAGAGCTGTGGCCAAGGAATACTCAGTCGATGACGGCGGATCGTTTGTGACCATCCTCGCTCTCGAGTGCCGCGGGCTGGAGGTCACTGCCTGGCACCCCAGCTTCGACTTCGACGTGGAGTCCATCGGTGGCACAGTCTTCAAGCACAACCAAGTCGACCTCTCTGATCGAGATTGGACGGAATACGACGAAGAGAACGACTTGTCAGTGTCAGTGCTGAACCTCGACTATCGCATCGATGTTGCCCCTTCAAACTAACAGAGGGCAATCCCTCTGATTGCTATTGTCACAGTCGACAAGTTGTTCTCTACTAAGCCGTCTGTCTGCTATTCTAACCCTAACCCTAATCGTAACCCAAACTGTAAGGGTGTGTACACAATGTAATCAAAATACGACATTGTCTGTCCGTTTCACTCTTACCTGTGAGTTAAAACAGTCTCTTTTAGACTTTTGATAGACAAAGTGCGACTTTTGCCATCATCATGATCACTCTCATGCCTGATGATCGGGCAGGACTATTACACTTGGGGCTCCAAGAGACACATTCTCAGTCGATTTGGTGACAACCATGGCCATCCCTACCCTGGACCGATCTTCCTCAACTTCCTCGAGGGCAGAGACGAAGCAGCAGCAGGAGGAGGAGGAGGGAAGCTGTTGCTGTGGAATCGCCAGGGCAGTCTTTACATCCAGAACTGCTTGACTGGCGCAGTGGAGACCTTCATCCATCCTCTGAGTCAGCGAGTGGTGGTGCAGAAGCAGGTTGAGGCGCTGGTGGATGCCGAGTACTTCGCAGGCGAGGACTGGCCCAGCAGGTTCTTGACAGACTCGCAGCTCAGCTCTTCTCCCTCGGCCAGACCCGCGCAGCACGTCTACGCTGACTTCCTCCCCCTCGCAGTCTGTCTGCTGCCTCCGCCGTCCAGTCTCATCGCCGTGGCTGACGTCAGCCTCAAGGTGAAGCTCTTCGACCTCTCCGCCCAGGCCGTGCAGTCGTCCTTCGGCAGCGCAGGGCTGGAAGTGGGCGCTTTCTCTCAGCCGACTGCCTTAGAGAGCGTCTCTCTGCTAGGCGGGCAGCAGACTGTCTTGCTGGTGGGCGACTCCGGCGCCAATCAGCGGCTGTACTGCTTCTCTCTCACAGGGCAGCTGATCGCTTGGCTGGGAGAGAAAGGACCCATGCCTGGCCAATTCAGAGACATTGCTAGTCTGTCTGCCTGTATTGACTATGCCAGAACCTCTCCCCATCGAGGAGGAGCAGGAGTGGATCTGTTGCACTTCGACTACCTCCCTCGCTGGTATCGCGGACTGGTGGCCATGGAAGACCTCGAAGAAAACCTCTTCGACCCTCTGCTAGAGAGCAACTTTGTCTTAGGCCAGCGCCTGCACGAGGCCAGGACCTATGACTTGCTGCACATCACGTCCTCCAAACGCATCCAGCGACTGCTGATTCGCGAAGAAGTCGACGAGTTTGACCACCGCGAGTCAAAAGGATTCTACATCGCCAACCGCACAGGAGACAAGGTCAACTATCCTTCTCTCTTTGACTTGATTCGCAGTCAGAAGGATTTGCACTTCCGCGAAGAATGTCGAGACAGTCTTTTGATCGCGGCAGTCGATCGCAAGAACTTCCGCGTGCAGATCGTTCGCTTCTTTTGGACGAAATCGTTCCTCTTCGCGCCGAAGATGGAGGTCATCATGATTCTTGGCGGAATCAAGAATAGACAGTGTGTATTGAGAGATCCTGTCTGTGCGAAATACGGAAACAATAAAGAGCTTTGCATTTGTGACAATGGCGCTGATGCCGTGCTGATCTTGTCTTCCAACTACGAGGTGGTCAAGACCATCTCTTTGACCTATCTGAGTGCTAAAGAGGCGTTGTTCATCGGCAAGAAGACCGAAAACAGCAAGTTTGCCTTGACGAAGATGGAGAAGGAGAATGCACGCAAGCCTTGTTGGATGTCGATCAGCTCCACGGGGCAGTTGGCGATCGGCTACAAGTCTGGAGGTGAGCGATGGATAATAGGCTACATGCTTCTTCTTCTTCTTCCTCTGCTTGATAGGCGATGTGCTCACTCATTTGTTGTCTTAGGTGTCTATGTCTTCGAACAAGGTCGCAGTCGTGATGCTGGATTGTTAAATCGACTGGAGGTAGCTCGTCTCCTTCTACTACTTGTTATTGTACTTGTTATTGTACTTGTTATTGTACTTGTTATTGTTATTGTTATTGTTCTTGTTGTTTGTGTCGCTGACTGTTTGGTGTATGAATAGAGTCGCTCCTTGGAGAAGATCGTCTGCGACTATTTGGCCTATTCTGACATTGTTTCGTTGAGAAATGCGTGTGTCTTTCTGCATGACTTCACTCGTGAGCTGCGATACTCCTACAAGTTCTTCCCCCCGAGCCAGCGCGGGTATATCAATCACGTGTTGGACTTCTTCTTGCACTCCTCGCGACATGGCGCAGATGGACTGAACAATATCCGCAATCTCCAGCTGGTCGACGCCCTGCAGAAGCCCATTTGTCCATTTCATTTGAAAGGCAATTGTCAGTTGGGGTCGAAATGTAATCTATCGCATCGCTCGGTGGCCTACGATCGCACCGATTTGCAGCTTTCCCAGGCTTACCTTCTCAAAGAAGATGTTGACGCCATTGTCAATCAACTTTATGGACCGCATTTCTTTTACAAGTATGACGTCTATTTGCAAGAGTTGTTTCTGGCGTATGCATCGGATCATTTGGTGAATATGAAGAAAGACCCGATGACTCGAAGAAATGAGGTCATCCGCAGCAATATTCCGCAGACCAGAAAGTGAGTTGATGTTACCCCATGCTAATGAGAGAATGAGGTCTTATTTACATTGTCTTTAGAGTGGTGTTTTACGTGTCTTTCTTGGAGGTGATGATTGTTATAGCAGAGCATGTCTCGGGGTTCAAGGACATCACCGAGCACAAACTATTTTCAGGCGCTGGTCGACAACGTTTCCTTCCCAGTGAGTCCTACAGGCCGTCCATTACATTCTCTTGCCCTTGCTGACCTGTTAATGTGTGTTTGATGCATTGCATTGGTGAAGGTGTCGCAACGAACTTGGAGAGTCTATCTAATCCCGAAGTGTACCCGGATCTCTTGGAACAATATGACCATCCTCTAAATATACCCGCTGTTAAACATCGAAAGGTACAGTAGGTGTTGGTGACAGCGCATTGTCAATTAGGCCTAATCACTGTTCTGTTCTGTTCCATGTTGTGTTATTTGGCAGGGACTGCACATGATCAGCAAAGCTGGCTTCAAGGAAAACGAGAAAGTGCGAGGCAAAGTGGAATACAGATATTGCACTGACCATGCAGGAGATGTTTATGAGCACGTGGATCAAGTCAACTTCCACGTCGATCGAGCAAATGCACTTATTAACAAGTTATTCAAATAGCAGCGCATTTGGGTCATGCATGGATGTGAAGTTGTTGCAGAGGAGGGTACTTGAGATTCTTCGTGAGTTCCGCTGGCAGCATTTGTTGAAACAACAAGAAGATCTGTTCTTTAGCCTCCTGGCCCCGATTGGCTCCGTCCCTTTGGCAAATGGCATGACTAAGGATCCTCAGAATGCGAACCACCTGTTATGCATCCGCAGTCAGTTAGTCGACATCAGACAGCTCAGCCAGGAAAAGGGAAATGAACGGATCTTGGCAACTTACCAACTCCCCGGGAGTGAGGAAGTGTGCATTCCAAGCCAGCAATGTCCCCGCGATGGCATGAAAGGAGACATCATCTAGTGCTCTTCGACACTGAAGAACAAAGGTGACCGCTTCTTTGAGATGGATTGTGTCGGTCAATTGTGCGTCTCCGTCTTCAGCTTCTTTCTCCTCGGGCCAGTAGCCTTTGCTCTGCTTTGTGAATCGGTTTGGCATGAGAGTCATCTCTTCTTCTAAATCTTTGGCACTGTGTATGAAAGTGTAGATGTAGTGATTGATTTCTTTGAATGTTTTATTGGGCAGCGCTTGTTTGAGTGCATTGCGGAATCTTAACCCTCCCTCCGAGTCTTCGTACTGCAAGTACAAGTACAGTAGTAAACAATGGCAAAGTAGTCTAAAGATTGTTAATCACCTTCCGATGCAAAGAAAAGGCTGACTTTTGCTCCGATATCGTCCAAATGGACAGTTTGGAGGAAACTTCTTCTGTGAATTTTCGCAAGGCAGCCTCCTCGTTCATTTGGCTGCCAGGATTTTGTCATGACGACGAGGTGAGAATTAATAAAAGTGCAAGTAACTAACAACATGCCCACTACCTTTCAAAGAGACAGTTCATCGCTAAGAATGGCCAATCAGTGCAAACTGTAACTTGAGTACCGTCCACAACGAGGCCTGGGTTAGACAATCTGAAGCACACATATAACCATTAACAAGAGGCAATCAGATTTGTGGGAGGAGATGGTCTCGCAATACCTGGCGTAGTATTCGATCAGACGACTCTTCATAGCCTCATTGACGGCGAGATTAGCTTTCTGCAAGAAGGCGTCAATCTTCTCGTTGGCTTCTCTGTCTGATGATGTTGCTGCTGCTGCTGCTGATGATGATGATGATGATGATGATGATGATGATGTAGGGATCCAAATGCGATTGGCGAAGTCTACTGCAGGATTCAAAGGGAGTGACTCAGCTAACTGTTTAGGAATCGCGGCGAGTGAGGGGAATTCTTCATCGTCTTCGTTGTCTTCATTGCTGGCACTGTCGCTATTGCTGGCGCTGCTGTTGTTCGAGGAAGACCTCGAGACAGCGGAGGACTGCAGGACTGTTGTTGGCACTGGTTCAGTTGAAGAAGTACTTGGCGGCACCGGAAGTGCTTCTGGCGACGGCGACTTCACAGAAGAAGACGACGAAGAAGATGATGATGATGATGAAGATGGAGCAGCAGCCTGTGGTTCATCTGATGAAGAGCTGCCTTGAGTCACAGAATCTGTCAAGGAGATTAGCGGAACGCGATGTGGGAGAATGCCTTTCGAACGGGACGGCAGATTTAAACCTAAACACTCAGCAATAGGATGTGCTGGATAGGAAGCTTGCAGTGTAGATAAGGGTAAAGGTAGTGGCAGGAGAATACCAGAGGGAGGAGCTACAAGACCAACAGCGTTAACACGATGAGCAGCATGAATAGGACCGACAACACGAGGTATGGAGTTGGTGCTCGGCCTTGTTGTCGATGATTGCGTCGCGATCTGCGCTGCCCCTGGATTCACCAGCTCGCCACTTTGCTGACGCACTAGAGCAGCCACAGGGGCTAAAGCACTCTCTTTATGTGCTGCCACTGCATTACTCACTGCTACATGAAGAGGTGCTGCCACGATAGGTCTAGATGCTTCGTGGGTATTGACGGCGGTGGGGTTGGAGGAGGCAGCAGAAGAGGAAGACGAAGTGACAGAAGTCCGGATCTCGGAGTTGCGGTCTGTTGTGCGAATACTCGCAGCGACTTCGACTTGCTGCCTGATGGCCAACCGTGAAAGCGCGGAAGGGTCGGCGTCTACCCGAGCAAGCTTCGCAGAAGACTTCGTCTCGGCGGTCTCGATGATTTGCTCTGCAGGTCGCTTCACTCGCTCGCCTACCTGCTGGACTTGAAGATCACCCGGTGGATTTAATGGGGAATGCCTCACATCAACTGCCGCGCTGCTGTTGGCTATCTCAGGAACAGTTGCTTTCTCTGCCACAGCAGGTGCCACAGGCCACCCTAACCTTGATGCACCCTCCCTGCCAAAGAGAGGCGGGGAAGCGCGCCTCACAACAAGACCTACAACGTCACCACGACGCGCACCATTAATAACACCATTAACATGACGAGCAGTATGAATAGTACCGTCAACACGAGGTGCGGAGTTGGTGCTTGGCGGCTCGCCACTTTGCTGACGCGCTAGAGCAGCCACAGGGGCTGAAGCACTCTCTTTATGTGCTGCCACTGCATTACTCACTGCTACATGAAGAGGTGCTGCCACAATAGGTCTAGATGTTTCGTGGACATTGACGGCGGTGGGGTTGGAGGAGGCAGCGGGTGGCACGGTAGAGGCGGTCTTGGCGATGCCGATAGCGGAGGAAGAGATAGCCGTAGAGGAGTCTCGAGCAGATGAAGATGAGGAGGAATTGTTTCCAGAAGAATAGGGTGTGGTAACAACGGTGGTAGTGGCCGTGGTGGCTGTGGTGGCGGGGGAGGGCAGAGGCTCGCTGTCCCACGGGTCAGCTATGCCCATAATACTGTTCTTCAACTCCACGAAAGCCTTCCAGAAGTCTTCCGATGCTTTGAAATGAGCCTTGAGCTTCTCCTTGATCCGAGGGAATCTGTCTCGAATCTCCACGGCGTAGACGTCAGCGGGCAGCGCGGAGATCTGCTTGGGATTCTTCGTGATGGCCACGAAGTAGCGGGCGAAGAAGACAGTCTCGATCTCGCTGTTCCAAATAGGAGGAGGGATAGTCGGCGGGAAGCAGACGACGAAGCACCGCTGCACGATGGTATCCACGTTGTTGAAGTCGATGTGGTTGGACAGCAGGACTTCTCCGCGCGCCAAGGATGGCTTCGGCCCCGTCAGAGACACACTGCGCAGGTCTGCCTCCTTGTAGAGCCAAGTGTGCGTCAGCATCTTCTTCTTGGTGCTCTTCACTTCGAAGAAGTCGCTGACCTGCGCCACGAAGTTTTCCTTCGAGGGAGAGGCCAGCAGGACGAAGTCGCCCTTTGAGATGCAGCGATCATGGCAATGGGGCTTCTCCTGCCGAATCCTCAAGGTCTCATAGTAAGTTTTCTTATCGTCCTCTCTCGTGGCTGCACCAACCCATTCGAACTGCCTCTTCGGGGGCATAATGCATTGACTGCCTTTGCCCTGCCGGCCGTCCTCTGAGAGCACCACGCAACACAACAATAGTTCAGCCCCACGGTGTCCTTGTCATGCAGTCCAGAGAACTGAATTCTTTCAGTCCAGATGAAGAGAGAGGGGGACTGCAGCAGCTCCTCGTGTGTCAAGAATGTCACTGTGTCGGATGCGCTGAGCGGGCAAATCGTCTTCCAACGCGTCTATGCCTGGAAGACCGCCTCCGCCTTCTCCAACCTCGGCTCCCTCATCAAAGTCTTCTACCAGTTCGCCCGAGAAGTGGATGACGGAGGTACGGCCCAGTGTGCTGCCTGCTGTTTGTCTAACTAATTAGCTATTTCCTTCCTCTTCGCAGTGATCTCGAAGATTGACTTCCAGGCGCAGAGGAACACGTTGAGGCGGAAGCGCGACGACGTTCTCAAGGTGCCGTCTGTTTCTTCTTCTCTGCTAATTGCCCCCTTTCTCACTGCTCTTTCTGATGCTAATGGTAATGCTAATGCTAATAATGCTGGTGCAGTAGTGCAAGCGCGGCGACACGATGCAGATGGTGACTGTGAAGACCGAGGATGTCATCGTCTCAGTCTTCTTCGACTTGGACGGACTCTTGCAGCCATCCATTCGCTTGAAGAATTGCTTCCAGATTCTTCTCCATGCCCTTCAATTGGCTTTTGAAAGCAATTTTCTCCTGGCATTTTCTTTCTTGGAGGTGATGATTGTTATAGCAGAGCATGTCTCGGGGTTCAAGGACATCACCGAGCACAAACTATTTTCAGGCGCTGGTCGACAACGTTTCCTTCCCAGTGAGTCCTACAGGCCGTCCATTACATTCTCTTGCCCTTGCTGACCTGTTAATGTGTGTTTGATGCATTGCATTGGTGAAGGTGTCGCAACGAACTTGGAGAGTCTATCTAATCCCGAAGTGTACCCGGATCTCTTGGAACAATATGACCATCCTCTAAATATACCCGCTGTTAAACATCGAAAGGTACAGTAGGTGTTGGTGACAGCGCATTGTCAATTAGGCCTAATCACTGTTCTGTTCTGTTCCATGTTGTGTTATTTGGCAGGGACTGCACATGATCAGCAAAGCTGGCTTCAAGGAAAACGAGAAAGTGCGAGGCAAAGTGGAATACAGATATTGCACTGACCATGCAGGAGATGTTTATGAGCACGTGGATCAAGTCAACTTCCACGTCGATCGAGCAAATGCACTTATTAACAAGTTATTCAAATAGCAGCGCATTTGGGTCATGCATGGATGTGAAGTTGTTGCAGAGGAGGGTACTTGAGATTCTTCGTGAGTTCCGCTGGCAGCATTTGTTGAAACAACAAGAAGATCTGTTCTTTAGCCTCCTGGCCCCGATTGGCTCCGTCCCTTTGGCAAATGGCATGACTAAGGATCCTCAGAATGCGAACCACCTGTTATGCATCCGCAGTCAGTTAGTCGACATCAGACAGCTCAGCCAGGAAAAGGGAAATGAACGGATCTTGGCAACTTACCAACTCCCCGGGAGTGAGGAAGTGTGCATTCCAAGCCAGCAATGTCCCCGCGATGGCATGAAAGGAGACATCATCTAGTGCTCTTCGACACTGAAGAACAAAGGTGACCGCTTCTTTGAGATGGATTGTGTCGGTCAATTGTGCGTCTCCGTCTTCAGCTTCTTTCTCCTCGGGCCAGTAGCCTTTGCTCTGCTTTGTGAATCGGTTTGGCATGAGAGTCATCTCTTCTTCTAAATCTTTGGCACTGTGTATGAAAGTGTAGATGTAGTGATTGATTTCTTTGAATGTTTTATTGGGCAGCGCTTGTTTGAGTGCATTGCGGAATCTTAACCCTCCCTCCGAGTCTTCGTACTGCAAGTACAAGTACAGTAGTAAACAATGGCAAAGTAGTCTAAAGATTGTTAATCACCTTCCGATGCAAAGAAAAGGCTGACTTTTGCTCCGATATCGTCCAAATGGACAGTTTGGAGGAAACTTCTTCTGTGAATTTTCGCAAGGCAGCCTCCTCGTTCATTTGGCTGCCAGGATTTTGTCATGACGACGAGGTGAGAATTAATAAAAGTGCAAGTAACTAACAACATGCCCACTACCTTTCAAAGAGACAGTTCATCGCTAAGAATGGCCAATCAGTGCAAACTGTAACTTGAGTACCGTCCACAACGAGGCCTGGGTTAGACAATCTGAAGCACACATATAACCATTAACAAGAGGCAATCAGATTTGTGGGAGGAGATGGTCTCGCAATACCTGGCGTAGTATTCGATCAGACGACTCTTCATAGCCTCATTGACGGCGAGATTAGCTTTCTGCAAGAAGGCGTCAATCTTCTCGTTGGCTTCTCTGTCTGATGATGTTGCTGCTGCTGCTGCTGATGATGATGATGATGATGATGATGATGATGATGTAGGGATCCAAATGCGATTGGCGAAGTCTACTGCAGGATTCAAAGGGAGTGACTCAGCTAACTGTTTAGGAATCGCGGCGAGTGAGGGGAATTCTTCATCGTCTTCGTTGTCTTCATTGCTGGCACTGTCGCTATTGCTGGCGCTGCTGTTGTTCGAGGAAGACCTCGAGACAGCGGAGGACTGCAGGACTGTTGTTGGCACTGGTTCAGTTGAAGAAGTACTTGGCGGCACCGGAAGTGCTTCTGGCGACGGCGACTTCACAGAAGAAGACGACGAAGAAGATGATGATGATGATGAAGATGGAGCAGCAGCCTGTGGTTCATCTGATGAAGAGCTGCCTTGAGTCACAGAATCTGTCAAGGAGATTAGCGGAACGCGATGTGGGAGAATGCCTTTCGAACGGGACGGCAGATTTAAACCTAAACACTCAGCAATAGGATGTGCTGGATAGGAAGCTTGCAGTGTAGATAAGGGTAAAGGTAGTGGCAGGAGAATACCAGAGGGAGGAGCTACAAGACCAACAGCGTTAACACGATGAGCAGCATGAATAGGACCGACAACACGAGGTATGGAGTTGGTGCTCGGCCTTGTTGTCGATGATTGCGTCGCGATCTGCGCTGCCCCTGGATTCACCAGCTCGCCACTTTGCTGACGCACTAGAGCAGCCACAGGGGCTAAAGCACTCTCTTTATGTGCTGCCACTGCATTACTCACTGCTACATGAAGAGGTGCTGCCACGATAGGTCTAGATGCTTCGTGGGTATTGACGGCGGTGGGGTTGGAGGAGGCAGCAGAAGAGGAAGACGAAGTGACAGAAGTCCGGATCTCGGAGTTGCGGTCTGTTGTGCGAATACTCGCAGCGACTTCGACTTGCTGCCTGATGGCCAACCGTGAAAGCGCGGAAGGGTCGGCGTCTACCCGAGCAAGCTTCGCAGAAGACTTCGTCTCGGCGGTCTCGATGATTTGCTCTGCAGGTCGCTTCACTCGCTCGCCTACCTGCTGGACTTGAAGATCACCCGGTGGATTTAATGGGGAATGCCTCACATCAACTGCCGCGCTGCTGTTGGCTATCTCAGGAACAGTTGCTTTCTCTGCCACAGCAGGTGCCACAGGCCACCCTAACCTTGATGCACCCTCCCTGCCAAAGAGAGGCGGGGAAGCGCGCCTCACAACAAGACCTACAACGTCACCACGACGCGCACCATTAATAACACCATTAACATGACGAGCAGTATGAATAGTACCGTCAACACGAGGTGCGGAGTTGGTGCTTGGCGGCTCGCCACTTTGCTGACGCGCTAGAGCAGCCACAGGGGCTGAAGCACTCTCTTTATGTGCTGCCACTGCATTACTCACTGCTACATGAAGAGGTGCTGCCACAATAGGTCTAGATGTTTCGTGGACATTGACGGCGGTGGGGTTGGAGGAGGCAGCGGGTGGCACGGTAGAGGCGGTCTTGGCGATGCCGATAGCGGAGGAAGAGATAGCCGTAGAGGAGTCTCGAGCAGATGAAGATGAGGAGGAATTGTTTCCAGAAGAATAGGGTGTGGTAACAACGGTGGTAGTGGCCGTGGTGGCTGTGGTGGCGGGGGAGGGCAGAGGCTCGCTGTCCCACGGGTCAGCTATGCTGTTCTTCAACTCCACGAAAGCCTTCCAGAAGTCTTCCGATGCTTTGAAATGAGCCTTGAGCTTCTCCTTGATCCGAGGGAATCTGTCTCGAATCTCCACGGCGTAGACGTCAGCGGGCAGCGCGGAGATCTGCTTGGGATTCTTCGTGATGGCCACGAAGTAGCGGGCGAAGAAGACAGTCTCGATCTCGCTGTTCCAAATAGGAGGAGGGATAGTCGGCGGGAAGCAGACGACGAAGCACCGCTGCACGATGGTATCCACGTTGTTGAAGTCGATGTGGTTGGACAGCAGGACTTCTCCGCGCGCCAAGGATGGCTTCGGCCCCGTCAGAGACACACTGCGCAGGTCTGCCTCCTTGTAGAGCCAAGTGTGCGTCAGCATCTTCTTCTTGGTGCTCTTCACTTCGAAGAAGTCGCTGACCTGCGCCACGAAGTTTTCCTTCGAGGGAGAGGCCAGCAGGACGAAGTCGCCCTTTGAGATGCAGCGATCATGGCAATGGGGCTTCTCCTGCCGAATCCTCAAGGTCTCATAGTAAGTTTTCTTATCGTCCTCTCTCGTGGCTGCACCAACCCATTCGAACTGCCTCTTCGGGGGCATAATGCATTGACTGCCTTTGCCCTGCCGGCCGTCCTCTGAGAGCACCACGCAACACAACAATAGTTCACCGACTTAGAAGCTAGTGGGTCAAAACTCGCGTCCGGGGCAAAACTCGCGTCCGCGGGAAACGACCACAGTGGGGAGACCGCTGCTGTATGGAATTTTGGCAACCATCCTTGATGTTGCACTCAAATTTGTTCTTTTGATTTCCAATCGGATTTCGCACAAATCATCAATCTTTTATGAAATATCGGTTCCTTCCTAGGTCTAACATCTCCCACTTGTGATGTGAGGTCAATCCAGGAGGAAGAACGAGCTGTTCCATCCGAAGATGAAGTAGCCGAAGAGATCGTGGCGGGGCGAATCTTGCTGACCGACGCCATCTAGAGCTATAGATACTCGAGATCAGCCCTTAAATCGCAATTTATCCTTTTGCAGTTCTTCACTCGTCCTGGGGAGGGTCATGAACGATGCATGCAACCTTTTTAGGGCTGTCAAGAAACGACAACTCCACTTCTCAGACCGAAGAAGGCCCAATCCATTAGTTTCAAGACCCACAGGAAACTTGTACCTAGGCAGCTTCTGTTATTAGTCTCCCAAGTGCTGCGGGATTGTTAGACTCTGAGAAACGCGATATGATCTTCCATGTTGTTGAGGAAGAACGTATCCCCATAAAAGCAGCATGTGAGCACTTTGGTGTGACTGTGTCGAAGTTCAAAAAGTATGATATCACTTTTGACATTATGAATTTTATCTCACATTATGAATATGTTGATTTCTAGTGAACGGAAGAAACGAAAGAGGGTAGAAGATGGTGCAGAACAATTTAAGAAAACAGGGAGAAAACCCTCCATAAGCAAGAAAAGCGACTTCAAGAAGAAAAAAGAGAAGAAGCGAAAAACGAGAGGAAATGCGCGATAAAAAGCGACGGGAGCGAGAGGCGAAAGCGAGCCGCGAGCTGGAGAAAGCTCGAAAAGCTGCCACCAAAGGAGAAAAGCAGCGCATTATGGAACTTATGGAGAGTGGAGCGCTCTCTGGCAAGAAAGGAAACACTCCCAACCTCCTAGTTGGCGAGCCATTCTTCTGCACGAATCCCGTCTGTGCTCAACAGCGACAATGCGTCGTGGGTAGACGATGGATGGTCCGCTTGTTTGGCATGTTATGCACAGTACGCTCATTGGTACTGCCAGAAGAAGGGTTGCAAGTCGAAGTTGATGCAACACATGAGTGTGTGCATTATCCAAATGGGCTTTGACTATTCTTCACATGTGGTGAACGAGGAGAGCCTTGTAAACCACTAAAACGACACAGTTCATGATGGAGATGAGGGAAACAATCATCTACCAAATAAAAAGTTCATCATAAGAAGACGATTTCATCGATGGGAAGGCGAAGAATCGCTACCATTCTCTATCTGATAGGTGGAGCGGGACCAACAAAAAGACGTTGTTCGCCTGAAATGGTTTTGATACTCATCCGATTTGCATGAATTTATAATATTTAGATAGGAAATGCCTAGAAATATCATAATTCAGCTTGGAGTGGGGCTTGGGTGCTCCTTGTCAAAGATATCGCCATTAAAGACAAAAGATCAACAATGGACGTCTGTGGTGGTTTGTCAACGACAAGTCAACGACCACAGTGTAGAAACGCGGACGCGAGTTTTGACCCACGCTAGGAAGGTGTCCTTGTCATGCAGTCCAGAGAACTGAATTCTTTCAGTCCAGATGAAGAGAGAGGGGGACTGCAGCAGCTCCTCGTGTGTCAAGAATGTCACTGTGTCGGATGCGCTGAGCGGGCAAATCGTCTTCCAACGCGTCTATGCCTGGAAGACCGCCTCCGCCTTCTCCAACCTCGGCTCCCTCATCAAAGTCTTCTACCAGTTCGCCCGAGAAGTGGATGACGGAGGTACGGCCCAGTGTGCTGCCTGCTGTTTGTCTAACTAATTAGCTATTTCCTTCCTCTTCGCAGTGATCTCGAAGATTGACTTCCAGGCGCAGAGGAACACGTTGAGGCGGAAGCGCGACGACGTTCTCAAGGTGCCGTCTGTTTCTTCTTCTCTGCTAATTGCCCCCTTTCTCACTGCTCTTTCTGATGCTAATGGTAATGCTAATGCTAATAATGCTGGTGCAGTAGTGCAAGCGCGGCGACACGATGCAGATGGTGACTGTGAAGACCGAGGATGTCATCGTCTCAGTCTTCTTCGACTTGGACGGACTCTTGCAGCCATCCATTCGCTTGAAGAATTGCTTCCAGATTCTTCTCCATGCCCTTCAATTGGCTTTTGAAAGCAATTTTCTCCCGGCATTGCAAGAGTGGCGCAGCTCCTCCAGTGCGCAGTATGCTCCCTCTGAGGTCAGTGGCTGGAGCATTCCATTGCATTGCATTGTGACGACCAGCTTGTCTACTGTAGATTGAAGGAGAGTCCTCCAAAACCTTTCCGGCCTTCGCTGGCTTCTCTGAGACTGTCGATCGTCTCTGTGATTTGGTTTTCTCAGATGATCCAGTGGGACTTTCCGAGTCCTCCAAGGCCTTGACGATCTCGAACGAGACCATCGACAGCAAAGCCAGGAGCTATCTGCAGGTGTTGGGCTTGTTGTAAATAGCAGTGAGAGAAATATTATCTGTGGCATCTTTTCTTAGCAACAACTTACAAAATATGCTAAACTAAACTGCCCGTGACCTACACCTGACAGTATTAACGAATTGTTAATACTCGTAACTATGAGAAGCGTAGAGCTCATGGTGACACCAAAGTGAGCAATCATAGCTCCTTTCCTGCGGGCTTGAGAGCTTGGGGCTTCTTCTGGTAGATATTGAACTCTTCCTGCAGCATGTGAGCCACGTAGAGCGCGATGTGAATGGGCACCAAGTAGGGCCATTCCGTGCGGAAATGAGAGGCTTTGTAGAAACCTAGCAAGCCAACGATCTGCGTGACGATCATTGGATGGGGGATATATCTGAGTCGCCAGCACATGGAAAAGGATTAGACGGTTCACATCTTCAGCTAACAAGGAGATCGATCACTCACCCGTAGGGGAAGCTAGTGATCCACTTTGGCTCCATTAGGCCAAGCTCGGCGCCAAAGTAAGTGCGGTCCGTGCCCAGCGCCATGAAGGCCATCAAGGAGATGGCGTAGCCCGTGACAATCAAGAAGATAGAGATGGGATCGAACTTGAATGGAACTGTGGTGGGGAAGAGGTAGAGGTAGATGAGCTGGATCAGAGCCAAGTTCTTGAAGAAGATCACGTCTCTCTTGAAAGACCCAAAGTCAATTCCCTCTCGGATGTAGTAAGTTGTGATGTATCTATCGTGATGAAATCAGCAGGCACGGTATCGATCAGCAGAAGTCATCGACTGTCAAGAGCAAAATGGGACTCTCACCTGAAATAGTGGACAAAGGATGTGACGCTCATGAAGAGTTCATAAGAGCCAGTGATATACCACAGAGCAGCAGCGAGGGTCAAGTAGATCACATTTCTCCAGCCAATGTGGGTCTCTAGGCGGTCGAAGAGGAAAGTGTTGAAGTTCACATTCCAGGCCAAGAAATGCTCGTACAAGGACTGTGGATTGATAGTCTTCAAGAAGAGAGCGCGGAAAGACTGGTTGTACTTGATGTTGATGTACTTCATGAGCCATCCCAGAGGCGCCAAGACGCGGGGGTAGATGCAGTAGTGCAGCTTCAGAGTGACGCGGAACTTGTCGGACATCTCCTTCTTGCTTTCATCCAACACGATATGATGCACTTCGCGATTGTAGTCAAAAGCCAAGACATCTCCTTCGCAAGCGTTCACTCCCATGTGGGCAATGGGGAAGTTCGTGATGTACTACCGTAGAGTCGATAATAGCATTAGACGAGACTCGATGATGAGCGAGAATAGCACAGCTTACCTTCATGTTCTTGTCCAAGCCAACAATGCAACGATAGACAGAGACAAAAGGGATGAAGCCGAAAGGGCCGTCAACGTGACGAGCGAAGAAGACGTGGTCGGAGTTCATGGCTTCCTCCTCTCGCTGTGGACTGCTCACATAGATTTCATTCATACCCTCCACCACCTCGAGGCAGTAGTTCTTCTCGCTAAAGAGAGTGCGAAACATCTTGACGATCTGAGAAGCGTTGGCCACTCTGTCAAAAGCATGTCTGGGAGCGTTGGGCAGGTCAGAGTACCACCAGTGAGACGAGGTGGTCTCAGGCGGATCCTGAGACATGGTCCATTGACGGATTTCAGCCAAGTCGCCCTTGCGCGACTCATGAGTTTTGCCCGGCTCGTCATCGATGGGAGACGTGCTTAACAGGCTGCACTGGCAAATGCGGTAGAAATAAGGCGCGCCAGGGAAGAAGCAGAAAGTGTTTTTCGAGTCGAGGCAGTAGCTGCCCAGCGCGCAGCTGAGCAATGGCAGCAAAAGCCCGCCAAAGACGTGGAGCTGCATGAGAGAGGAGGGAAGAGGAGCAGCCAGCAGAGGTCGCACGGAGGCGGGCACGAGAAGGTGTGGCAGCGCGGCATGCACACAGAGGGGAACCAGGTAGTAGCAGTGCTCCAAGAAGCTCAGCAACCAGTAGATGGGATGCTCTAGATCGATCTAACCAACAGAGATAGCTTGAGACAAAGGTAGATGGAGGATTGACGAGGGGGTGGGCATCTCACCTGTCCGCCAGCGCTGTAGGAAGACTGGAAAGTGGCCTCACCCGTTCCGAGATGCGCGAGATCTTGAAGGAGATAGCCAGCAATAATGAGCACGAAAGAAACAAGGAAAGGGACCTTGATGGCTCGAGAAGCCAGGAGGATGATGGAGAGGATGAGCACAGTGCCCACGAACTCTCCGCTGGGCAGCACGGGCAGCAGCGTGAGCAAGTAGACCAACACTGTGGACGCAAGGAGAGAGGAAGACTTCGTGTAGGATCTCAGCATGCTAAAGAAGCCGAAAACACCCAGCGGAGTGGTCACAAAGTGTAACAGCACATTCAATGAATTGGAATGATAGCGATTGAATTCCTCGCCCAAGTTGTTGAAGTAGCTGTTTGTGTCAGTGGGATAGGATGAGGACACATTCATTCTGCTGAAAGTCCACGTTATTAAAGTCTATGATGGTGATATCCAAGGTCGATCTTCTGTTGAAAAGAATTCGATTGGAAATGAATCCATCTGCTGCTGTTCAGAGCAGGGAGGAGCACCTCGCGCGCTGCTGGGCTGCCGCTGTGCTGGGTGTGCTTGTGCTCTGCTCAGCCTTGTGCTGTCATTATTGCCTTGCGCGGTGAGGAGTGGTAAAACCATTGGCGCGAAGTGGTAAAACCTTGTGGGGGAGGGAGGAAGATTTCTCGTGCTTGGCTGGCTGATCATCTTTTGCTTCTCCTCGAACACCTTACCTTCCTTCCCATGGCGACTAGAAAGAAGGTCTTGTTGAAGATTATCATTCTCGGTGATAGTGGGTGAGTCAAGTCGAGCCCTGATTTATTCTTTCTTTTTCTTTGTCTCACTCGTATTATTTGTTCTCTCTGTCTTGGGATTTCTCGCTGTGGCGGCTGACTGTGTGGTGCATGAGCAGCGTTGGGAAAACCTCGCTGATGAACCAGTATGTGAATAACAGGTTCACAACTCAATATAAAGCGACTATCGGTGCAGACTTCCTCACGAAGGAGATCATGATCGACGACAAGCTCGTCACTCTGCAGGTTAGCCGCCAATTCACTTCTCCTCTCTCGCTCTCCTTTCTCACATTCTCTTGGCGTTTGATTAGATTTGGGACACTGCTGGTCAAGAGAGATTCCAAAGCTTGGGTGTGGCCTTCTATCGCGGAGCGGACGCCTGCATCCTCGTCTACGACATCACGAACGAGAAGTCCTTCGACCAAATCAACAACTGGAGGGAGGAGTTCCTCAACCAAGCCAACCCGCGTGACCCTGAGAACTTCACCTTTGTTGTTCTCGGAAACAAAATTGATCGCGAGTCGGAGCGTCGCGTGCCCAAGTCCAAAGCCTCGCAGTGGTGCAAGTCCAAGGGCGCCAAGCCCATCCCCTACTATGAGACCAGCGCCAAGGATGCCACTAAGGTAGAGGCTGCCTTTCTAGAGGCTGCTCAGTCAGCTCTTCATCAAGACACTTCAGAGAGCGAAGTGTTCATCCCCGACACGATCAACCTGTCCAAGCAGCCCGCCCCGGCCAAGAGTGGCGGCTGCTGCTAAACTCCTCTCCTCACCCTTCGTTACTGTAGTTGCCTACCTGCCTGCACCCCATGTCTCCTTTCCCTTACGTTATTCCTCTGCTGTGTAGTTTTATTCCGCATCGTAGGTTAACGTGTTCTTATAATCACTTGGTTTAGCCAACGATAATGACTTGTTTAGACTTGAAGGAACCACTTCATCAGATCTTTGTCAAGCTTGAAGTTTGCGAAATCAATTGCTAAAGATAAGACAACAATAGGCGCTAAAGCTAAATAGTCTACTATTGGCAGAGCGTTGAATCAGTTGAGGCATTTTTGTTGACATTAAGTTTGTGATGGTATAATACAAACAAGACATGGTTAACATAACCCTAATATCAAGACGCTAACTATTTGCTGTTTACTCGAGAAAGCTCAAAGGTTCATCGCTCTCAATAATTGACGGCCGTCTTCACCGCTTCCAGAAGCTTCGTGTAGTCCGGAACATAGTATTTCTCATAGACCAGAGGGAAAGGAGTGTCGTAGCCGCAAACACGTTGAATAGGGCTCTCGAGTGAGAGGAAGCATTCCTCCATAATTGTGGACGAGATTTCAGCGGCAAAGCCACCAGTGCGCTGCAAAGGAAAGCTGTCAGTGCCATGCATCGATAAATCAAAATAGCCAATAACTTACAGGAGCCTCGTGAGTCACGATCAGACGGCCGGTCTTCTCTACGGAGTTCACGATTGCTTCTTTGTCCCAAGGAAGGAGAGTTCGGAGGTCGATCACCTCACAAGAAATGCCCAATTCTGCCGCAGCATCGGCAGCCTAAAGACACGATTCCTCCATGAGCAACAAGCAAACTACGACTATATCATAAACAAAATCACATACCTTATTCATGACATTGACTTGGCCACCCCAGCCAACCAGCGTCACGTCGGCACCTTCTCTAACGACACGAGCTTTGCCGATGGGAACCTCATAGTCGCCAACAGGAACTTCTTCAACTGCTGCACGGTACAGAGCCTTGGGCTCGAAGAAGATAACAGGATCCTTGCTCCTAATACTGGAAAGCAGTAAACCCTTGGCGTCAGCAGGGCTGCTTGGCATGACGACGACAAGTCCAGGAGTGTGGCAGAAGTAAGCCTCAGGGCTTTGAGAATGATAGAGTCCTCCATGACCAACTGCTCCACAAGGGGCTCGGAAGGTCAATCCACCACAGTCAAATTGGTTACCAGAGCGGAAGCGGAACTTGGCAGCTTCATTGACAATTTGATCGAAGGCAGGGAAGATGTAATCTGAGCAAAAGCAAGAGTTGACAGGTCAGCATTTCCCTCTGTGGGACCTCTGCACTAGACAGAACATTACCTGCAAACTGAATTTCCGCGACAGCAGTGCAACCCATAGATGCGTAACCGATTGCAAAACCTAACAATAACAAAGATTCTGTTGGCTTTATTCATTTGAAGATGAGCGAGGCTGGCGATACCTGCGATACCCTGCTCGCAAAGAGGAGTGTTGAAGACTCTATGCTTGCCAAACTCTTCTTGTAACCCAACAGAGCAACGAAACACTCCACCAAAGCCAACATCTTCTCCAAATACTACAGCAGTGGGGTCAGTTCGGAGAGCAATCCTCATGGCATCGTTTACAGCCGTGAACAAGTTCATCCTCTTCGTCTCCGTCGAACTGTGACGCAAACCCACATTGCGTAAGCTGCAGACATTTAGGAGACTCTTGCGGAGCATCTTTTCCTTTTCTGCTTTGCGGACTTGTTCTCTGTTTTGTGGTTGAGTTCTCTTGGCTTTCTCTCGCCAGCGGGGAAGAACGCCATGCAGACACAGCGGGTCGGATCAACTTCCTTTCGATGCCTAATTCTCTCGTTCTACAAGCTTTAATACTGATCTGTGAATATACACATATAGAGATAATATCCTAGATGAAGTGTATATAGTTAAAATTTTATTTTATGGCTTCATTGATTGTTTAAATCTGCTAAACAGGAGGACCATTTCCTGGTCCTGGCCCCACTTCAAGGTGCACGCCGTGCTGTCAACCCACCAAGTCATTGGATTCGACGGACCACTGGTTGAATAAGAAAATTCTGCTGGATTCCCCTCCTTGTCCACTGCTCGGCAGAGTTTTCCTTCTAGTTCACTTCTCTCATGTTGTCGAAGCGTGCTTTGTTGAGTCTTGGTGTCCGGCGTCTCGGCCGAATTTCTCATCGTGCCAGTCCTAATGTCATCGCTGGCGCTATGGCGACAATTCCTTTTAAATTGGCCGATATTGGTGAAGGAATTGCAGAAGTGGAGCTTTTGAAGTGGTTTGTCAAGGTGATCATTCCATTTTCTTTTGCTTTTTGTCGTGTGGTGGTTTAGTGTTGATATCCGTGTCATAATGCCTCGTGATGTTCTTTGGACAGGAAGGAGAGAAAGTCAAATCTTTCGATCGAATTTGTGAAGTCCAAAGTGACAAAGCTACAGTAGAAATCACCAGCAGATATGACGGAGTTATTGCCAAATTGCACCACAGCGAGGGCTCTATTGTCAAGGTATGAGGACAACATCGTAGTTTTGGTATCTCCTGCTGCAGAGTGTTCGATTCTTAGCATTCTTGTGAACAGGTTGGATCTGCTTTGCTAGACATTGAGACTGGCTCTGAGGGATCTTCTCAACCTGTTCTTGCCAATGAAAGTGTGGACAAGGGCTTACCCAAGACTTCTCATTACAAACCAGAGCCTGCCTCATCCACAGTTGGGGCAGATAACACTGCCTCGGAAAGACTTCGAGCTCAAGCAACACCTGCTGTTAGAAAGCTTGCCAAGGAGTATGATATCAATCTTGCATCAATTCAGCCCACAGGGCCCAAGGGTCGCGTGACTAAAGAGGATGTTCTGCTTTTCGTCCAAAAGGGCAACAAATCCCGCGTGCCTCTCAACTTCGCCCCACCCTCTGTATCGGATGAGAAGCCCTTTGTGTCGAAGGCTGCTTCTTCAAACAATGACTCTGTTGCTTCATCTCCTCGTCTTGCAGGTGCTGGTGATCAAAAGGTGCCAATTCGTGGAGTACAGAGGCTGATGGTGAAGAGCATGACTGCAGCTCTTCAAGTGCAGCACTTGACTTATTGTGAAGAAGTTGTGTTTGACAATATCAAAACGTTGCGTAGTGAGCTGAAATCTATTTTTGCCAAGAAGGGAGTAAAGATCAGCTACATGCCTCTGCTTATCAAAGCCACTTCCATGGCGTTGGCTCAGTTCCCTATTCTCAATGCCACAGTCAATGCAGATGTGACTGAGATGATCTATCATGAGAATCACAACGTTGGTATTGCCATGGACACTCCCAAAGGTTTGGTGGTTCCTGTCGTTAAGCAAGTCCAGAACAAGTCTATTTTCGAAATTGCTCGTGACTTAAACCAGTTACAGGTGAGAGCCATGTTTATCTCACTCTCAACATTGTCTTACCTTGGATATGTGATGCGATGTGATGTGGTGCCTTCATCAGGAAGCTGCCGCTACTAATACCCTCACTGAGAGCCAACTGAATGGCGGGACATTCTCTTTGTCCAATATCGGTAGTGTAGGTGGAACCTATGCCGTGCCAGTTGTAGTGGTACCTCAGGTCGCAATTGGTGCATTTGGAAGACTTCAAGTGTTGCCTCGGTATGTTGATAAGGCTGGGAAGCCAGCCTCTGTCGAGCTGATTGAAGAGTAAGTGCACTTTGATCATTCATTTCCGTAATCATACTAACTGAAATCTGTTGAATGCTCTAGTGGAGAGGCTAGTGTGCAGCCGTGCACTCTGATGAATGTCTCTTGGTCAGCCGATCATCGCGTCATCGACGGCGCCACCGTCGCGCGGTTCTCCAACCTTTGGAAGAGCTATGTAGAGAATCCTCATTTGATGCTTGCTGAGATGCGATAAGTGAAAGAATGCTTTGTGATGGTCCCTCTTAAAGCTGGGTGAGAGTAGGCGAGATGATAGTTGAACAGCTCTGAATTAGTATTGACAAGTCTACTTGCTTGTAACTAAGTTAAGTACTCCTCTACAGATTTTCAAAACACTTCGCATTCATGACAAGTGTTGTGATACATGACTCTCTCTCTCTCTCTCTCTCTCAGTTTTGTTGTTGTGGTTTGCTTCACACTCTCATAAGCGATCCGAAGAGCCAGCAGGCCAGCAGAGCGACTTGGCGGTCCGAGGCCACGCCCTCCATGTTCAGACCTCGAAAATAGGCATCCGACAGTTCCCCTTTACGGACGTCTTCAGAAGAAGGTTGACTACTCGTCGCGTCTTCATCGGTTTCGTGGATGACCAGACGGCTTGGGTCTGCCGACCTGACAGGGGAAGCCACGACATAGCTGTAGAACTCGTCAGGGGAGGGGTGCGACTTTCCCCGACTCGTCTTCGGTCGCTCGTATGCTGTGAACAAAGTGTCTCTCTCAGGAGAGTATTGAGTTTGTCCTTCCGCCTCGCCGGGGGCCGCACCCTCTCCATCACTCACTGCTGCTGCTGCTGTTGTTGTTCTGCTGGAGAAGACCTGCTTGGGCGTCTGACCGATGACTCCCACGTCCACTTTCTTATTCACTTTCTTTCGCCTCTTTGATTCTTCTTTGTTATTTCCAAACGGGTTATCATTCGTGGAGTAATTTACAAATAGAGGATTTTGCTTCATCTCGCATCGTCTATTAATTGGTTCGATTGCAATTCACTCAAGGCAGTCTGGCTGGTTCTCTAGAGGTCTAGAGGTCTAGAAGTCTGGATGTCTGGCCTTCTGTGGCAGAGGGCGGCAGAAGAAGAAGATGTCTGTCTGCTGCACAGTGCCACAGTGCCTGAGTGAGTGAGTGCAGGCGCTGCATGGGAAGCGAACGCAAAGGAAAAGAAGAATTGACGCTCTCTCGCCCACTCTCTCTTTCTCTGAATCATTCGCTTTGACTCGTACCTTTCATGGATAAAGTTGATTATCATGATGAGTTCCCCTTGGGGAATTTGTCTTTCAGTGTTGGTGAGCCATCCCCTTCTCTTCTTCATTACCAACTCCTTCTCTCCAGTTTGAACATCGTCACCCTGCCAATCAGACATGGACGAGGTCGTGGCGATCGCTGAGCATGGCCATTTCTTACAAAATGTTTGTCATTATTTTTCTCTGCTGTGCTTCTCTCCAAACTCACTCGACGCTTTATTCTTCCCAGGATGCTTCTGGTAATCACTCGGAAAATGGCGACGATTCGCTGAAGAGGTCGGGAGGCAAGTCGGATGTCATCAACTTGACTCGCCCAAGAGCCCAAAGAAAGGCTTCCTTGGGTGGCAAGTGGACGCCTGAAGAGGACCAGTTCCTCAAAGAGATCGTGCAGGAGCACGGCGCCAAGTGCTGGAAGAAGGTGACCGACCGCCACACCATCCTTCAGCCTCTATCTGCTCTGCTTATCATTGTCCAACTGATGGTTTTGGACAGGTTGCGGGCTTATTGGGAACTACTCGGACTGATGTCCAGTGCTTGCATCGCTGGAACAAAGTGCTGAAGGTAAACAAACCTCGCCCTCGTGACTGAGCCTTTGCCTCTTTTTAGCCAAACTATCTTCACTCTATAGCCTGGACTTCATAAAGGAACTTGGACAAAGGAGGAAGACGATGTCGTTCTCCAAATGGTTAGCGAAATTGTTGCCTTGAAGTCCCGCATATGACGGTTTTGCATTTTGTCTGTAAATAGGTGCTAACACATGGTGTCGGCAAGGTTAAGTGGTCAAGTATTGCAGCTGAGGTTTGTACGTTTCTTAGTGTGTGGGATCTGCTAGGATTGATTGAATGTTGTTGCTTTGCACAGCTGCCTGGTCGTATTGGTAAACAGTGCCGCGAGCG
This sequence comes from Ochromonas danica, assembly GCA_015146655.1. Taxonomy (NCBI): domain Eukaryota; class Chrysophyceae; order Chromulinales; family Chromulinaceae; genus Ochromonas; species Ochromonas danica. Next base: position 254,212 of record VKHL01000017.1, read on the forward strand.
CTGGTTCAATCATTTGGATCCTGCGATCAAAAGAGGAGACTGGAGTGGTGATGAAGATATGATCATCTTCTATGCCCAAAAGCACTTCGGGAATCGGTGGTGTGAGATATCGAAGTTGCTGCCTGGTCGAACGGAGAACGCCGTCAAGAATCGGTAAGTGAGATTCGTTTTTCGCGGATTTTGTTCCTCGGCTAACTCTGTGACGTGTGCCAGTTGGAACTCGTGTGCGATGAAAAAGTGGTTGAAGGACCGCAACTTGCAGCCTGGGCCTTGTGTCTCTACTCATGCTGACATGTTTGAGGCACTCACTGAGTTCAAGAAGGAGCTGATGACTGCTGGTGTCTCATTAAATGTTGATGCGAACACTGCTTTGAACCAGCGTGGGGATACTTCTTCTTCCTCAGATGACGAGTCTGAGAACGAGAAGGTGCCAAAGCACAAAGGCAAGAATGGTGATGACACTGCAGCAAAGAAGCGACCGAATGCAGCAAAGGGTACAAATGGACAAAATGGGCAGGGAAAGGAGAAGGTGGCTAAGACGGTGAAGGTGGAAGCGGCTGTGACAGTCCCCATTGTAGAGGAGGTGGACAAACCCGGCGATGTCAATCGCATGCAGCTGCCCCCTTCGCTACGCCCTCAGCCTATTATCATCTCTAGCAACAATCCTAATAGCCTTTCTTCCGTGGTGCACTTTGGTGGACTATCTCAGCCAGACGATACCACTCATGCTATGGCTAACTTGCTCTATCAGCTACGCAAGTCGCCGATGCATGCCGACTTGAACGGGCCTGCTGGAGCACAAAGTGCTGCAAACAATGTCGCTGGATCGAAGCGTCGTAGAGAAGAGGACGGGAATGGGATAGATCTTCCAACGAAGGCTTCTTCGCCCACACTAACGGCTCTCGATCGTTTGAAGAATATCCTGGAGACTCGTCGGCAAGATGCGATTGCCACTTCTGATGCGTGGGGCTCTTCTTCTGCTGCTTCCTCTTCCTTTGCTAGTGGCGTCCCCATGGAAAGCTTACGCTATTTCGAATTCCTCAGCAATGATGCTCAGATCAATCTCATGCAGCAACTCATCTCAAAATTTCAACGAACCTCGTAAGAATATGTTGCTTGGATGATTCATTGTTTCAGATTGCTAATGCTTGATGTTATCTGATGCGATGTGACAGGGTGACTCCGAGGAACTTCATCCTCATGGCGACTCCAAAGTACACACCTCATGCTGCCAAGTATGTGCGCGACATGATTGCTGAATACAATGGTGGGCAATTGCCCTCTCTTGAAGAAGTGGGTCCTAATTGCTTTGAGGAATTTGACGATGACAACAGAGGTGGTGTTGTGGAGGTCGCCCCAGTACCTTCGAGTAACGCCAGCATGCCTCCGCCTGCCCGTCCGGGAACACGCAGCTCTCATCGCCGAGGCAGCGATGCTGTGGCTGTGGATGCTGCCATCTCGGTCGCGTTGCTCGTTATCAATTGCAGTGTGGAAGATAGTTTAAAGATTACCCGCAGCCTGCAGGTGGACAGCCTACAGGCTCTGAACGCAGCCATATCCTCCGTCCTGGAAGCACGAGGGGAAGATATCTCCTCCAAGTAACTCTCTCTTTCGTCAATCGTTTATTTCGCCCGGTTCTAACACGGAGGCAATGGTTAGTTTATTTTTTGTTATATATATAAGCTTTCGAATGAGTTGAAAATGCCATCAACTATGTTCGCTCATCATGTTTTCAACCCTTCTGCTCTCTATCGTTCTTGGTAGCATCCCTCTGTCCTGTCCTTTTAATTATAAGAAGAGAATGTTGGAATATGGATTTGTGTTTGGTGGTCAGGGATGTGTAATTCACCCAAAGCACTTACTGTAGTTCACACACTGCTTCCAACACCAACAGACCTTACTTTGTAGCACAATCTGATGCCTTCATAGATATACGGTATCTATACAACTGTCTGTGTGCCTTTGTATGTCTCGATAGATTTTACATAGGAATCACCTCGCTTCTGTTAACGGAAAACATTTCTTTTAGCGCATTTTGGCCCTCGGCATTATGAGGTAGACTTATAACCTACTCTAGCTGATGTGCAACAGCATAAGCAATTAACATAAGCAACAGATAATTCACTCGTTCGATTCTGCTCTGCCTTAATATCTATTTCTCAATTTCTTGACACTGCCAAGCCGTCCTAGCTCAGTCGGTAGAGCGCAAGGCTCTTAACCTTGTGGTCGGGGGTTCGAGCCCCCCGGTCGGTGATCATCTTTTTGATTAGCTTTTGATAACTTCATGCCATGCTTGCTTCAGCTCTTCACTCTCTCCACAGTGACTCCACCATCAATGAACTCATCAAGATCGATGATACTCGCAATGATTGGAACTTTTGCTGAGAAAGACATCAAGAGTACATGTGCTTGAACTGGACTAGTGCAGAGAGAAATCTCTGACTGAATGGCAATGTTGATTGATTGTGTCATGTATGTATTTGTCAACGCTATGTATATCAACACAAATAGTGATCGCAGCTGAGCATTATCGCCAGCTTGTTATCGACTATACGACAAGGAAGAAGTCAATTGAGTACTTGCAGTCTTAATCACCACACACACACAATGGATGGAGGAGAGGTAGCAACAGCAGCAGAGGAGGAGGAGGAGGAGTGACCGCCAACCTCCACGCCTGCTATCAAATCAAAATGCCTTGGACTATTAAAAGGTATCTGTTCTCTCTCTCTGTCTTCAATAAAGTGCGTTTTGTGTTTTGTTGAGGTTCTATTGGTTTGGTCGTCCAGTTGGCAATGATTTACGCTTAAGAGGGCAGGCCATTATCTCCTTCATCTTCTCAGCTTGTTGCCCTGTCAATGTGTTTCCCTCACAGTGTTTTGTCTAAGAGTGAGCGAGTGATTCGTCTGTGTGCTCTGCTGACGTCAAAGTTGAATGAGAAGCGTAGCTCACCAATTACGTCTGATAGCTTCCCATGGCAAGTGTCTCCGCTACTATATCTTCTCTTGACCCAACAGGACTGTGGGATGTTCGGTGTAGCGGCAGAGGTCAAAGTGAAGATGTCCGTTCTCCATCTGTGCTGGTTATAGAGGGGTTACGGTATTTTTTTCTAGCTTCTGCAATGGCAGCACTGTGGCGGTAACCAACTCAATGGGAGACGATAACAAATTGCTGCACTTTACCGCTACCCTAACGTAACAAGTTACCGTGTCTCTTTACTGTACAACAACAACAACCAGGTAATACTGATTGATATTGTTTTACACAGTGAGTGAGATGGACAGCTTGTTGTGGATCAATGAATAAGATAACTTCTAAGATGTAAATGGGTGATTTATCAATTAGTGCACGTTGAGAAGGTCTCAGAAGACTCTTTTCGACACACTGCAAACGAATCACATAATCCTTAAATTCCGCAATTTGCTACTATATCTGCATTTTCTATTTCTCAATTTCTTGACACTGTCAAGCCGTCCTAGCTCAGTCGGTAGAGCGCAAGGCTCTTAACCTTGTGGTCGGGGGTTCGAGCCCCCCGGTCGGTGATTTCTTTTTCCAGAAGCGGACTGTGAGGTCCAGTTGTCCACTTTTGGACTTTTGGACTCTGGCTGGGTGGGTGCCGTTTCGGCGGTTGGCAAGGAACGATCATCATTGTCCATCTGGCCATTATCTGAATACCACTGTAGGTCCGTCAGCCATTATGCGATCGCAAAGTGCGGATCGTAGTAGACGCCAACGACTTCCTCCGGATTCTCCCGCTAGCCCCAACTTTGCTTTATCTTTCAGTGGCGGCCATGGCGGCTCGCCCACCTCTGAACACAGTGCCAACAGCGACATGCTGGACACCAAGCTGACGCGCAAGAAGGCAGAGTCTGAGCTGCAGCAGTTAGCGAACCGCGTGGCGCTGCTGAAGATGGAGGAGCAGCGGGCAGTCGAGAAGGTGACCGAGACGCAGAGCCGCGCCGCGGAGATCTTGGCGTGAGTGACGACCACCAGACTACCGCCTCTCCATCATGGTCTGCACCTATTCACCTTTCTGCTTGTCTGACTGCACACAGCATAAAGAGAAGGAACGAGGAGAAGCTGCACCACAAGCTGCTGCAGAGCCAGGCGAGGGAGATGCAAGTGCGCGCCCTGCAGGCCAAAGCCGCGGCCGAGCGAGACGAGCGGCAGAGGAAGCTCTCGCAGACTCGCCAGATGCTCAGCGAGACGAGGCGAAGAGCTGCTTTGCAGAAGAAGGAAGAGACGCGCAAGCTGGAGGACTTGGTGCAGCAGGGCAAGGCCTACGTCGAGCTGGAGAAGCGCATGCAAGCCGAGGCTGGACGGAAGAGGTCCGTCGCTCTCTCTCCCCTTCTCCTTCTCTCAGCCACCGCCTTGTCACTGTGTTGTTTACTAACTCCATTCTCTGTTAGACACGAATCTCTGCGCGTGCAGCGAGAGGCTGAGCGGCAGGAACGAGAGCGAAAGAGCATGCTGGAGTACGCGCAGCGCATGGAAGAAGAGAACGAGAGGCGGCGACAGGCTGAGGAGATGATCGCTCTGCTTGAAAGGCAGGAGAAGGAGCTGCTGGACAGACTGAGAAGGTCTCAGCAGGAGCAGCAAGAGGTTAGTCTATCATGCTTATCTCTGTCTGATTCAAAGCTATTGAATCTAATCTAATCCGACTCTAATGAATCAAACGATTCAAATGATTCAATTCTGTTATCTTCTACAGGCGTACGAGAATCTTGAGAGGTCTCTGAGAATATAATAAGAGAGAAGCATTCTGTTCTTGTCCTTGTTGTTGTTGTGGTATTCACAGCATCTCGACTGTATCTACAGTAGACGGTTAGGCTAGCACTGCTGGCAATGCACTGGGTGGAGGAGGAGGTGGAGGGGTGGTCTAAATATTGTAAATCTTCGTCTATAACACACCCCACAGAGATTCTTATCTTCTAACTTTGCTATTTGCCGCCCCGCTCTTCGCATTATTCGCTTTCCAGCCTGAAGACTTCTCCAGCGCTTTGATGGCCAATTCCGTGTCCACCGCCTGGGCAGCTCTCTGTCGAGATGGCGGCGCTTTCCGCTGCTGGCCGTTGCGCTTGCTAGCAGATCTTCTGCTTGGTAGCGCCGCTGTGCTCTTCCCTTCAACTGCGATGATGGTAGCAGATGGTGAGGTCTTTGGAGACGAATCAGTCTGCGTGCTTTCACCTGACGACAACAACAGTGAGGAGGAGGAGGAGGAGGAGGATGTGCTTCTCTCATGTGGTCGGAAGCGAAGGAGAGCAGGCGGGACAGTCACACTGCTACTAGCGTTGAGAGAGGCCATGAGGTGCTTCAACCTCTCCACTAGACCAGCAGAGAGCTCCACTAGGCCTCTCTCATGAGATACCACAACGAGCACGCTGTCCTTGGGCTCTCCGTTGGGACTGGGAGCCAGGCAGGAGGCCAGGAAGTTGACGATCTCCTGCACCGCCTGCTCGTCCTCTGACAGTTCCCTGCGCATCTTCTCCAGCGCTGACTGACTCTCCTCCACCAAACTCTTCATGGACAGGCTTTGGTAGATCGACAATTCCTTTTCATGCCGCGCAATACCTTCGCGTGTCTTGCGAATGCGATCAACCAGGAAATCAACGCAGACAGTCTCAGTGGCGAGATAGTCTGAGAAGGCCAGCTCGACGTCTTCTTTGGAGGCCGCGCCTTCGTCTTCTTTCTTTGACACTGTCAAAACATCCTTCTGAAAAGCCCGCAGAGCATGAAGAATGGGCGAGTCGGACAAGCCATCGACCAGGCTGCAGTCCATTGTCTGCTGTTGTTGTTGTTGGCGGAGAGCGTGCAGTTCTCTCACGATGGCGTCGATCTTCTCCTCACACAGTCGCAGTTCATCGCACAGCCCTGCTTGATGTGCTCGTAGCTCTGCTAAGCGATGCTCCAGTTGATCGCATTGCAATTGTTCGTCTCTAATCGATGGCTGCGGTCTGGAGACTTCTTGCCAAACCCTCTGCAGCACTTCTTCGCCATCAAACACTGCTTGGCGACCAGAGCGCAGGAGTAGAAGGCGTTCAACTAATTGCTCTCTCTGTGCGAAAATCTGAGGAATCTCAGATCCACAACTAACAGCAGCAGTAGTAGCATCAGTAGTAGTAGGGTGAGGGTGAGGGTCCGAAGGAAGTCTTCGCTCTCCCCCACAGACAGCCTCTCGAATGGTCAGTGCCAGAAACGAGGCCACCGCAGACGAATTGAAGGGCTGGAGATCGACGATTTGCTCCAGGCGGTGCATTATCGAGGACGCGCTGTCAGGCAGCAGATGGTGCATGAGAGTGCTGAGAGCAGCTCGAGTCGCCTTCTCTCTCGGCCACTCCTGAGGACGAGACAAGATGAGGGCGAAGATGCCGTGGATAGCGCCTCCACTGACCAGCTCCTCCATGCGGGAATGCTTCTCTCCTATTTGCTGCGCCTCGACCAGCCAGCTGCAGAGCACGACGAGCGCCTCGTAGAGAGACGGCGACGCTGAGGCTCGCTCTGTCTCTGCAAGAGAGATAGCCACAGCTGTTGCTTCGCATGGCTGCTGTCTTCGGATGGCCTTGAGGATGGCGTGCTCGTCGTCGTGCGGCAGGCCAGCGCGCCAGAGAGCGTCAACGGCGGCTTCCACCTCCTCCTCCGTCAGACCTGATGACGCAGCAACTCGTTTAATGAGCAGATCCATGGGGTCCTCTGAAGCAGTGTGCCAGTCATTAGCGTGACAGCAATGACTCACTAATATGACTCGATGACTCACCAATGGCCACGGCTCTCTGCGCCGCACTGCGAGGATCCTCTTCGACCACTCGGAAGTCAGCGAGGCTGGAGGAGAAGAAGTCATCTTCGCTGTCTTCCTCCTGCTCCTGCCCTTCAGTCTCCGCCTCACTCAGGCTAACGTTAGCGCTTTCTCTCTTCGCTCGCCGCCGAGAACGATGCTTGCGTCGCTTGAACTGCTTCTTGGGAGTCGATGGAGGCGCTTCGCCCGCACTTGGAGACAATATGGAGACCCCGAAATTGAGCAAACCATGCAAGCTGATCATTCCGTCTGGATTTTGATTTTTGATCAAATCCCTCCAAACTGCAGTTTAAACTCCACATTTTAGACTTTTAGAAGGAAAGGGCGGCTTTGTCGACAATCGAATCGTTTCAATGCAATTCCATGACATCGTTATGCCCCACAGAGTCACTCGCCCATCTCTCCCCACATATTGCTCTGTCAACAAGGTCCCCTCACTTCTTGCCAGAAGGGGCCTTTGGCCTTTGCATTGCACGCACAGAACTCCCCCAGGACGCGGAATTCCTCGTAGTCGTGCACACACTCGCTCCACAGTGGTCTACCCAATGCTGCACTCCAAAATGCAGTAATCTCCTCTCCGTCCTCACTGTCGATATCGCGCAGATGCTCGTAGGCGCCCCGCTCGCCGACGACGACTACCACTCGATCCTCAGGGCAGTGCGCCTACGAGCAGCTGCGCGATATCGACAGCGAGGACGGAGAGCGCATTACTGCAATTTGGAGTGCAGCATTGGGTCGACCACTGTGGACCGAGTGTGTGCGCGACGAAGGCATTCCCCGACGCTGACAGGGCAGCTATTGTTCATATTTTGGGCGTGTCGAAGTTGCCAGCATGCAACAAGTCAATCGCAGTGCCCATTCAGAACTATTTCGTTAGCAGGGAGCAGCTTCACCAGGTCATCGGAAGAGTGCGAACTGCCTGTAGACTATCTAAACCTGATTCAGCGGTGCTGGGCGACCTTGTAGGGAAGAGATTTGTTTTACAATAAAAGATTCTAAATAACGGATAATACCGCCAAATGGTATACGATAGTGTATAACTGATACTGTTTAAACAGCAAGTGATGGACCCTATACTACTGCTCACCAAAGAAGGGTTGGACTGCTGGGTCAAGTTAGGTTAATCAGCAGTGACCATTCATTACAAAAGCTTAATTAATCTTCTGCTAGTACAAGGTCATGAAGAAGATTGTCGTCACGTCAGAACAGTAACATGTTCATGTTGAGCTTTGCATCCCACGCATCGCAATAATATTCGACTGCTTTGGCTGGGCTTTTCCATTTCAAGATTTCCCACCATTTTGACCTGGTCAAGTGATTTCCCTTCGGTAAAGATCTTCTCACATATCAGATACGCTTGATGCAGGACTGGAAGTCTCCTGAATATATCCGCAAGCTGCTTTTGTCTTGGAGGGACGAAGTCAAGGCGCTCATGCCCTTCGCGCACCGCAAGGAGAGGTACTTCCTCTCGGAGGCTGATGAAGGCGTTGTGAAAGTCTGCGACGGACTCGAGGCCTTGCTATTCCATGGAATGCGAGGGGACCAGTTGCCGTTCTGGCAGCTGCTGCAGCGCCTCGACTTGGTGCACCCGCCAGACTTCGACCTCCACCAAACACTGACCGCGATCGCCTCCACGCCCTCCTTGCAGACGCCCCTTGGGAAGGCGCGCAGTTGGGTGCGGAGAGCAGTGCAGACGCAGCAGGTGGAGGAGGCGCTGGGAAGACTGCTGGGCCAGCCCGCGCTGGTCAGCCGCTTCTACCGCCCCGAGGCGCTGCTCTGCTCGCAGGAGTTCTCCACCATGCTCCTGGCCATCGTGCGGAGCTTGAACGCGCTGCACTTCTCGTTGAGAACGGACGGCGCAGAGCTAGACCTTCTCCCTCCGCACCTCCTCCTCCTCCTCGACGACATGCAGCGCCTCGCCCCCAACGCCTCTCAGCCAACTTTCTTGCATGCCTTAGAAGTGAGGCTGGATAGCTTTGTCAGCAAGTTGGAAGGTACCGGAGGAGATGGCAGGCGAGTGTCGAGGGCGAGTCCGCGGCCGTTCTTTGGCTCGCACCTCCGCGACCTCGTGCTGGACGAGAGCCGCACTCCTCTGGCGCACATCTACCCTCGCCTTGGCCTGCCTCGCCAGGCCCAGAGACTCATTGACGCGCTGGCTGCGGCTGCGGACACCCCCGACCTCTTCCGGCAGCGCGCCTCGCTGAGCCAACTCGAAGATCTGCGCCGCGCCGTGGAAATGGAGACTTCGCTGCCTGCGCCTGTCGACGTGGCCGCAGCCTCCATCCTCCTAGCTCAGTGGGTCATACAGCTACCAGAGCCGCTGCTGGGCAATGGCCGCGGCCACGTCTTCTTGGCCTGCAGGGAGATCGAGGACGAGGACCATCGCAAGCGAAACCTCGCGCTGCTTGTGCAGGAAACGCCCTGGTACGCTCGGCCGCTCTTATTGCGCCTTGTAGATCTAGTTGTTTCGTATTGCCTTGCTCCGCGCAACACTGAGCGTAATCGCCTCAATTTGATCTCCGCGGCCATGCTGGTCACTCCTTGGCTGCTTAGACTACCCTCCTCCTCCTCCTCTGCTGCTGCTGCTGCTGCTGCTGGTACCTCTCCTCCATCCGCCACATCCTCTCTTCACCCTCCATCTCCTCCTTCTTCCACTACCTCAGAGCTGTCTGCCGCCACTGATCTGGTGCAGTTCATGCTGCGCCATCACGAGGCGGTTTTCGGCGGCTTGGTGGAAGATCTTTCCGCCCAACAAGCGCAGCTAGCTGGGAAGTGCTCGTCACTGCAGCGATTATTGAGAGATTTGCAACGCCCCGCGGATCCTGATCTCATCCTGGCGGAGGAGGAGGAGGAGCGCATCCGACTCAACGGCTTGCTTTGGGATCTCTTCGCAGCGCTGGAGGCGCCCGATGGCCATCTGCTCGTCGTCGCGCCATCTTCTGTAAGCCAGACAACATCTTCATCCTCAAAGAGCCATGGGGGCGCTGGCTCTGAGCTGGAGGAGCTGCTCTCTGAGGGGCGCTGGGGGCGCTGCAATGTCAACCTCTCGGCCTTCAAGGCGCCACCTGGGCTGCTGGCTTTGGAATGTCTCGTGGGCTTTCTACGCAAGTAAGAACTACTACTACCGCCAGCATATTTCTTCTCCTCATTCAGGCTTGTCTCAGGTATGGCGAGAAGGCGGCGCGCTTCGTCTGCGATGCCGCCACTAGCCGCCGCGCGTATTGCGACGTCGCGCAGATTGCCTCGCACATCACCTTTTTCGTCGCAGACGCTCTCCAGCTTGTCGCAGCTTGTCGCTCCATTGCCCCCTCGTCACCTATTGCCGCCTCTGCCATCACATCCTCGTCTTTCTCGTTGTCGTCTTCTATCGACAGTGACGAGATTTGCTGCGCTTCGTTGCAGAGGCTGGCCAAGCAGAGCGGATGGGTGCTTTTCAACAATTCCCGAGCCTTCCAGGTGCTGCCGTTTGGTTGTCTGTTCTGTTCTGTCATTCTCAGCCTCACTGGGTGCTGGTGTTACAGGAACTCTTTGATCTTGGCATGCTGTGCTTTGACGAGTCGTGGAGGAACTGCTCGGAGCGAATTGGCGAATTGCCTGTCGCGGAGACTTGCGCGCTGGCACTGCAACGGACCCGCCAGACCTTGCGCGATCTTCTTGCTCAGGTAAAGGCTTGACGACTGTATGCTTTGCGAACTTTGTGCTCATTGCGATTTGTGCCAGAGGCCAAAGACGCTGGAAGCAGTGTGGGAGGCGTGGATCAGCGCGAAACTAGCGGCCGAGGAGGCTCTCTTCCAAACACAGTCGTCTGCCTTCCGTCTTTCCCAGACTCATCATTCTTCATTGGAGTATCTCGAAGTCGATTCTTCGCTGTGCAAACAGGATTCAGTGACCTTTCCAAACGAAGAAAGAAGAAGTCGCAGCAGCACGATTACTTCCAAAGAGGATGTCGTCTCTGTCTTGCAAACTCCTGCTGCTCCAGTGAACATCAACAATTTCGTGGGCGATGCAAGTGAGAATGACAAACTAAATGCCAAGCTCTCGGCAGCCATGGAAGCCACGGAGATGGCACAAAACTGGACCAAAACTATCTCTGGAGTGACCACCACAATCTACGGAGCGTCCAAGATCCTTTCTGCCAAGCACATCGAACAATTGGAGTCTGTAAGTATGATGAATGTCATGATTGCTTTTATCGAGAAGCTCACTGAATTGCAATCGACTAGGTTCTTCCGCTGACCTATCAATGCTGTGATTGGAAGCTGCTTTACAGGTTAGTTGGCATTGATGGCTTTGCTTAAATTTGTTTCATTTGAGATAACTCTTGGTTGTTAGAATGAGTTTGCATGGCTCGAGTGTCAGCACATTGCTGCATCGTGCGAGACAACATAGTGCCACCTTGTTGGTCATCCAAGATTCCAAAGGAGCTATATTCGGAGCGCTAATAACAGAATCGCTCCGCATGGCCGAGAGGGACAAATATTACGGCAACGGCACTATCGGAGTTTGGTCATTCAATTCTGGTGCAATTAAAGTAAGATATGAGACCTAGTCGACGTTCAAACGCTGTGATCTTTCAATTCTAACCGTTGTTATTGCCAGTTTTATCCATGGAGCTACAAGAATTCCTACTTTCTTCTGTCTTCAACAAGCAACCTCGCTTTGGGCGGAGGAGGCAATTTCGCGATTTTTCTGGTGAGAATGGTTTATTTCTTTGTTCGATTATCATTGCTTGATGATGAATATCTTTGTTTATGCAGGACACAGATCTCAATCGGGGAAGCAGCGGCCAATGTGAGACGTTCAATTCGCCTTGTTTGGCTTCGGAAGAAGAGTTCGAGTGCCATTCATGTGAAGTATTTGCTTTGGTTGTCTCTCAAAGCGCATCATAGAAATCCTACATCTTTATTCTGCCCTGACCGATGAAAGGGGTGAAAGGATCACAAAAACAGTCACACTTATTTCAGAAGTTAGCTTAGCAGCTAGGGAAGTCAACACACCTAAGTCATAAAGCTCATTCATAAAGTCCACAAATCTCATTCACGTTCATTCAACAACTACAAGCTCATGTGATGGAAATCACATACTTGGCCCACCAATCAGTGCGAGTCTTCTCGAGAAAAGCACAAGAGAATCCAGCTTGTGCATTGCATTCCGATCCAAACTCGCGAGTTGTCACCTGACTCCGAAACGCCGTGCATTTGATGACAACCTTTACATGTTCCTTGCTTATAATGGTCGGTCGACGACCATAAGCAAAGAGAACGACCGCACCACCATCCGCCTGGATCGATTTGCTCTGAGAGTCATATCCTTGATTCACTCCCATAATTATCACATCAACACCCTCCTTCAACTCCACTTCATCAATAGTCACAGCAGAATTTGCGTAATTTATGATCAAACACACACAGCAGCGACTGGCATTAACCAGCATGTCGTGACTGCCTTGCCAGTCACCAATTAAGCCCCACAGAGTTTCATCCAAGATTTTGTGGTAAACCGTCCTATCCTCCACAGGAGGAAGAAATGGCAGGGTCAAGAAGAACAACTTGGTGGAACTGATAACTTCTTGCTCATTCTTGCGGCGACCACTATGCTTCTTTTTATTTGCCGTTCCAAACACATATTGATCGCTGACGGGGGTTGCGCTCTTCGCGGTGAAGCGATCCACTGAATTCTCCATTGGAGAAGACGTCTGCAAATCCTCCGCCAATGAATGGTTAGATGGAGACAATGCTAGCAGCTTTTGCTTTGCTTCATCCAAGGATACCATGGCCGAAGGATTGCCGAAACGAGATCGAAATCGATACAGTTTTCGATAGGCAGCATATGCTGCAGCTTTGTTGAAACAGAAAATACGCTTCAAATCAGAAGAAACACTTTGTCCATATTCGAAAATCTCAATGAAATACCTTTCTTCAGCACTTTTGCTTACTGCAACATGAGAGAGCGTTGGCATATCAAATTTCCAAAGAGGAGTGCAGTCTTTGTTTAAAATAACAAGAAGACGCGCTGAAAGAACTATACCAAAGGTGTTCTTTATGTTGGCATCTTTTGTTTGATATCCAAGAGTAAACGCAACAAAGAACGTATCTTTGTAGCGTCGTCGAACTGCTCGTTGTAGAATATATGCCTGCGCATTGGCCGCGAACAAGTCCAATGGAGACAACACCAGATCAACATCCTGTGCATCTCGTTTTAACAGTGCTCGAGCAGGACGAACTTGTTGGCACATAGAAGCATTATTTATTTGATTGTTGATCCCCATGGCAACATTGGATATCCCCTCTGTTACACCCATAACAGGCTTCACCGCCACTCCAACCAAACCTTGTCCAACACCTTTGAAGAAGCCCAACGCACCCGTCTTCTTGCCTTCTTCCAATGGTTTCTTTACAAGATCTGAGATACCTGAAGAGAAGCCCGAGAAGAGACTCTCTCCTCCCGCTTTGAATCCTGACAAGACTCCCCCGCGAGACGACTTCATTTGTCTCATTTTCTCATCTCTTTTCTTCAAGAATGTTTCATCGCCAGTCAAAGAAGCCACCCCGCGAGCGAGAGAATTGACACTAGTAGTGGCGGAACCTATGATGGTTGTTGTGGACCCAACTACCCCTGTGGCAACACCACTCACCAAGCTGCCAGTACCTTTCGTCATTCCTTTCGCAAAGGCCATCGGACTCTCCATCATTGCAGTATAAGGCTATATCGATAATCAAATCACAATTATCAAAATAAACAAGAAAATTAAATCAATGATCTTGCGTAGAACATACCTCGTAGAAGAAATCCTGCACTCCTTCGCCAATGTTCTTGTACAGACCTGCCGGTTTGCCCAACAAACTCAACGATCCTATCAAATTACCAGCCAAACCAAACAGATTGGCCTGCATATCTCGCAAAACTTTGTTGATAATACGAGTAGCTAAAGTGTTGGGTGACTCCAATGCATTGCGCGCAATGAAGGAATTGATCTTTAGATCCATGTCCTCCACAGCACTAATATTCTCTAGCATCTGCATCCACTTCATACCAGCAGGAATGCTCGAAACAGGTCGTGGAAAATGAGTTGGATAAAAGCTGACCACCAATTTAATTGGATGAACGACGATCTGCTCATAGAATATTTTATTTCCTCGAGAAGCTTGATATTGCTTCTCAATATCATACAAAGAGCTCTCTTGCAAAGGTTGAGCTAGATTGCTGTTGAAATTATTTGCCTGTAACTCAAGAGAGTAGCTGGACGATTGGAGACTACTTTGCACATCAACGAAGTCCCTGTACAAGTCGCAAACGAAAATGATAGCACTCGCCGAGTCCAATCGAACTTCCGTCTCAAGCATTCGAAAAGCCACATATTTAATAATGGAAGTACTTTGATCAGTTGGTTTCTCCATGACGAGAGAAAGTTGAATGAAAGAAGGGAGTGAATCTTTCATAGACTTGCTGCCTGCAGACAGAGAAGATGCCGCCGATTTGGAACTCTTTTGACCACTATCAATAAACTTCTTAGCCTTCGCATTAGGACACAACAAAACAGGATAAACCGCCGATTCAGCATAATTATCCACTTGTATGCCCTCCAATTGAAACTCGATCACAAGGGTCGAAACATCGTTCAGAGAAGAGTCAGCAGGAATGAACTGGTACAAGGAAAACTCCACTCCTTGCAAGTATGCAGTAAGAAGCTCTCGGCGAGTAGGACATTCTGCTATAAAAGAAAAACAAACTATTCCTGCATTTATCTTTATCATAACGTCTTTATTGCCGCCTTCCATTTCCATGCGCGGACTTTGAATAGCACTGTGAGTTGAAACCGGCTCCAGACATATCATTTTACCAGAGGAATAGGCTTTGATAAGAAGACGGAACTTTTGATTCGAAACGAAGAAAAATTTCTCAACGCCAACATTGGCTGTATCAACAGTAATGATTGGCTTGGAGGAAACAGAGTCGTGCAGAAACAAAGATATCTGCGAACTTAAGTCCTGGTCTGCCCAACCAAAAGGTTTTCGCTCACCCGCCAAAACAACTATTCCATATTTGCTCAAATTCCTTCCAGATAAAACGGAGTCCAGCTTGCCTTGTTGCACCAGAAAAGGAATAGGACAATCATTGCGAATCAACAATCCAATTGCTGTCAGGGCTCGGAAAGCTTTTGTATGCTGGTCCTGCGCAATGCGTGACTCCCAAACAGTAACTGTGGTGTAGGAGGGTTCATTCTCCAGAGAAAATCGAACCTCCACGTTAATAACTACATTATCATTATCGTTATTGGCACCAGGTAAGTAAAGTACAGTAGTGCCAATAGCATTAACATCGATAGATCCCAGACTGAACTCTGTTCCTTCACTGCAAATTCGTACATTAGTATCATCATATTCAGAGAGCGAGTACCACGGTTGACAGGCTTTGGGTGGAATGGTCACATCATTCCTGTTGGAAGTCCCTGAAGCTTTCTGCCTCAAGGAAATAGCCCTCTCTGTGTAATTGATTACATGCACACTGTACATGACGCTCAAGATATGAGAAAGATCGGGGGCAAGAGCAAAGGGCTCCAATTTGATGGCAATATTATGCATATTTCGGTAAGTTGTATCCACCAATTGCAGATTAGATTTTTGCTGGCCAAGAGATTTGAGAGGAATATCAGGGAGGTTAGACTTCATATCGTTCGACAAAAGCGTTATGTTTCCATCTCTAACGCGAGCTAACTGCAATCCATTTGCGCCTCCAGTCCAATGTTCAGGCAGAATTTCTGATGGAACCTTCTTTGCCGTGAAAAAGCGATGATCAACAAGCAAACACTCACAATATAAAACAATCTGCAAGGAGCCTTGCGTGGTCTTGCTGATAAGAACATTCAAGAAAAAGGGAACATCATGGTCCTCGTAAGACTTTTGTAATCCACATTTTATTTCCTTGACGGCTCCCACAGCAAGAGTCATCCCAAAACTGCAAGTGGTAGAAAACTGACCGATTCTATATTGCATTCGCAGATCACCACTGGGTTTGATTGACAAAATAGGAACATCGCCACCAGAAGCCACATCGAAGGTCTCAATTCCAGCTTTGCTTCCACTAGAACTAACCAATACAGTAACCGCACAAGGAAGCCGATTGCATATATTCATCGGTGGAATCAAGGTGACGAGCAGGAATCGATGCTCACGGATATTTAACAGCATATTTGCAGAACATGAAGCTCCCGTGCAAACGATATCTTCATAACTGACTTTTTCATCTTCTAACTCACGAATGAAGGTCATAGAAAGGGGCTTTGACCAATCCATTACAGCATCGAAAGGTCTTAATCTAAACGTCGACGTTACTGTGGCATACTGTAAAGGTAAGCTCACCGTGGCCTTTGGAGGAATTCTCATAGCGAAAATAATAGCATCATCCTGCTGAATACCCAACTCGACATCTATAGGCAACTCATTGCAAATTTGAGTGGTGGTCATGATTCGAATTTCTTTCGTTTCATCATTGTGCACAACGACATCCCAAACAACATAAGCACATTTCAGAACAGGATCATCTTCTCCACTTGCCCGAACTATAGATCTGGTGCGTACCCATTTACGGCGACGAACAGAATCAGTTGGCAACTTCGTTCTCTTCGATGAGTTACTCAAGAAAAAATTGAAATTTACAGCATACTCCCAACCATCTTCGTCGATATTTCTTCCCACGACACCAGCCATGTCAACTTTCCATTGTTCGATCCATATCCAACCCTTAGGACAAGGGAAAGCAGACAAATCTCCAATATTCTCACCAGATACATTTGTCCACTCGGGAGGGTCGTTAAGCTGAGACCATGGTTGCTCCCATTTCATTTTCAAGGGGTTATATCGAGCGTGTTGAAACACCTCTTCAACAGTTACATCATTATCAACTTTTGAAACAGATCGATGCGGTTGCAGCTGATACACCTTACTGCGGCGGATATTGCACGACAAATGACGCAAATCTGCCAATTTTCCTCCTAAATCTCCATGGAATCGCATGTAAAAAGCATCCACACCAGTAAACTTCCCTTTTGAGGAAATTGAAATGGGAATGGACGTGTTGTAATCTTGAACCAAAAGAAGTGATAGATTCGATTGACTGTCGAATATCTCTACCGGAATACCCAATTGATTATTGATCGAAAGAGGGAATCTCTTCTTCGACGAAACTCTTGTATTGTCGTAGATGCCAACGTTCTTCATCAACTCTGCCGCGTTGACAAGACATTTGATAAACTCACCAGTGGCATTTATCTGAAGAATGTCCGTAGATCCAGCCTCAACCTGCAGACCATTAAAATCATAGGTTACTTTCAACACAGGACTCCATTCTTCTACAACGGGTTCCCAAATAGCCAAAGGTAAATTATAATAATCGGAGGCAATGACCACACTACCCGATCCAAACAGCTGCCTGGAGGCACCATCTGCTAAGAATGTTGCTTCTTTCGCTTGAAGCCGCATTAAGGGAATGTTCTGTTCATGATAATCGTTGATTAGAATGACTTCAAAACTCAAAACCGAATATGAGAATTTATATGCAACGATGTGCTCTTCTTTCCTCCGAACACCACCAATACGGTCCTTTTCGCTGACAGGAGAGC
Organism: Ochromonas danica; assembly: GCA_015146655.1. Classification (NCBI taxonomy): domain Eukaryota; class Chrysophyceae; order Chromulinales; family Chromulinaceae; genus Ochromonas; species Ochromonas danica. The sequence goes on from VKHL01000017.1 coordinate 271,620, forward strand.
TCAATTCAATTTCCTCTTCATTAGAAGACGTTTGCCGAACAGCATCAATAACGGCCGCGGAATGAAGCAAATCGTTGAGAGAAGCGCGAAAACTAACATGTTCGACAGCAACATCAATCTCCAAACTGATCAATTGCTGCTGTTGGGTTGTGGTCGAGGAATGAAGTCGCAAGGCCATCGGTTCCAACAAACGCCGAAAGCCTTTAAGACCAACAACATCGTAAGCAATAAATATCTCGGATTCCATTAATGAAATATCCAAGACCATCTTGTCGTCACTGTCGACTTTATTCAAGAGGAGCTGAACGAAAAGCTGACAGCGATTAACCAAGGCTTTAGAATTGGCTGACTTTGGATTCTCCAAAAACATCAACTGAGGATCTTTGACAGATAACGATAAAAGAACCGCTGGTTGATTATCGTTCACCTCTATTTTGTCAGCACTTGACTTGACAACTTCCTTCCCCAAATTACTTGAGGTCATAGCTTGTACTACAGACAAAGCTGCATCAACGTTACTCTGTACAGTTTCGGCCAGGTGAAGCAGTGGCTCCAAGGCAAACAGCAAAGCGACCTCACTCACGTCGATCTGCACATTATTGCACTCATTTGGCTCTTGATTCATGCGGAAGGTGATCATGAAGTGGTCATTCTCATGATGATGATGTGATGCGATCCGATGAAAGTCTCCACCAATGAGCTTCTTATAATAATGCTCAACAACCCTCTCTCGAGCATCAACAACTTCAACAGCACGCAAGCTGCCTTCAACGGATAATTCAGCGGCTTTGCTAGTGCAAAAGGCAGCAAGAGATCGAATGTTGAGAGAAAATGCAACTTCAAAGAAATCCAAATTAGAATCTACCCCACCAGTTAATGCATTGAAGGCAAGAAAATGCAGAGAAACTTGCTCCAAAGAGAAATGGCTACGAAAACCGTCCATGTTTCCAGATATCTCTTCAGACATCTTCGTCTTGGAGGCAGCACTACTTGAAGAAGCCAGGTCATTCATAGTATCGAATACACGCATTTCATCGATAGACCGCATCAAGTTCCAAGCCAACACTTTGTACTTGCTAGTTGTAATGTGGTCTGCATAAACATTGATGGTAGCAATCGCTATGGAGAACTCTGATTGATATCCATCATATAGAGAGGAAGCCGTACTCTGAATACTGAAGTAAGAACCTTTTATTAAATCTTGTTGAACAGATTCTTCATTAGCTTTCGCCAATAGAACAGCAGAAAAGGAAGAAGGACGCAAAGAGTCTTCCACCGTGAGTGAGTTTAGAGAGAAATAAATACACGTATCAACTGATCGTTGAACAACAGTGGCAGTGATCAGCTCAAAAGAAACCTTTGCCACATGACCTTCACCTATTCTTAACCATAAAAGAATCTTTGGCAAAGTCGCTTTCACTTTCACCTTCACAGGGGTCAAGTGTTTTTGGTGGGAGTTATCAGGATTTGTTTTAACAACCATTGCAGACCGTCGTTGCTGCACCACAGCATGGACATTTTGACATTCACCGCTTTTCAATCCCTGTTCTTCTCTGCTTGGTATGTTTAAGCTCGAGAGCACTACAAACATCACCTTCAGCAATCTTGCAACTTTCAAAGCGTCAAGATCCGCCTCAATATAAGGGACAATGTCAACACTAATATTCAGATCAGCTTCATCTTGATGGATATTTTGCAAGCTCAAATTCACTTGAAAGGGCTTCACAAGATAAGATGTTTCTTCGCCATTCGTCGAAAAAACAGGGCGAGTCAACGGCATGGCAATGCTGATTTGGGACAGCTGGGCATCCCATTTCATTTGATCATTAAGTAGGTAGCCCTTTACCATTAGATGACCCATATTAACCACTACGCATTGAGTAGAGCCATCTAACTCAGGCAAAAGAATTATTGGCGCCTCCAGATCAACATTCAAATTAATGGTAGCCTTTGGTATAGCATTTTCAAAGATAGATCCAAATGACGGTGAACGAGAAGACGGCAATATCAAGACATCATTAGGAGCACTTCCTTCCACCAAGAAAGATAAGAGTCGATTCACGCATTCTCTATTCCAACTGATAAGAGAAGGACGAGCCGAGAAAATGACATCAATAGAGCTTGGTTTCACACTTATGGCAATTTCACAAGGAGGGGTTCCTTGGGTATCTTCGTATCGAATAAATGACAATAACTCAGGATTGTAAGGTTGAGCGGAGCAACTGTCATGAATACTGAAATTATGCATTCTAAACTTCATGCCAACGGTGTTAAAACGAGTCTCCACCAAAAAGTCGGCATCAATATTGGACGAGGCTACTTCCTCCCCATCATGCATGACACGAAGAATTGATGAGGCAATAAAACGGGCGCGGAATGAAAAAGCCTGATTGATGGCTAGCTCCGCTTCTTGACTGAGTTTACCCAACGAAGACTCCAAATTTTGCAACAACAGAACATCTTCCTCTTCTTCCGAAATCTTCGCCGAAGGCGCTATCTCAGGTTGTTTGGATTTGGAAGAAAACCACCCTGAAAACAATCCGGATGAAGATGAGCCTTCAGCTGAAGATATTTCAAACGCCCCTTTCTTGTTGGTAGGTGGCTCTCTTAAGCGCTGCAATTCCAAAACAGCTTCTTTTGCGCCCAGTTCACGGAATAAAATCAATGCTGATAGTGGCAGGGAATCATCAAACCCTTTCAACTGCTCTTCAAGATGATTAATATCTTGTTTCAACTCAGCACCGACGATTTTCTGCTTTACTAAACTAATGTATTTCGCTCGGGACTTCATACAAAGGACGATCTTTGCAATCTAACAAAATAACAAAACCAAACTAAGTGAAAGCACGCATTACAACTCTTCTCAGACTAACCTTTGAGCTGTGTGAACTCTCCCTACCAATTATAATCACGAAAGCATATCGCCACCAACCTCGGGGGTCTTCAGTGGGTCTTAGTCGTGGACGATAGGTGGAAGCCTGCTTCTTCCGATCCAATTCACCAAGGCTTTTAGTTAATAACATGACTTGTTTATATTGGCCATTATCAACCCGGAAAGAGATGAGTGAGCTTTCAATCTGCATATCTATATTAGGAGTTGTCTCATTGCAAAGCTCGCGATGCGTAATTTTCACACACAACTCATTAGGCGGCTCCAGTATATAGCTGAACTTTTCATGAACAGATGATGAGTTTGGACCGCGATATATAGTGTCTTGCATATAGGTTTGCCACGTTTGATGATCTGCATCGACAAACGTGGGAGAAGAAAAGTTCCAATAGACGGCACAATTCCGCACGGCACCCAACTTGTGCACCGCTGTGAACGCTTTGTTTGTTACATCTCGTTTCACAAACTTGGCCGTCCATGCTTCATCGGTTGTTGTGAGAATAATTTGTTCCAATGAGATACCACAGCTGAACACCTTTCCAGGATCAGTATAGGAATCCTCGTAGCGGAGATGCACGTCATTAATCGTCACCTCCAGATTATCTAAGATTCTGGTGGTTAGTTGCTGAACATAGGATGCTTTATGGGCCGCTGTGTCGAGGTTGCGGTTGGAGTTGCGGACAGCAAGCAGCACACCATCTTCGACTGCTTTGAGTCTCGTCGCGACAGAAGCAGAGAGCAAAGCTTTCGCTTCATCGGAACTATACTTGAAGAAGTCTATAGGGGCAGCCAACAAATACACTCCTTCAACGAAGATCTCCACAGGCTTCGACTCAAGAGCTGTCCAGGGCACTTTGACCCGCAGCTTGGATAGAGACCCCTTTACCACACGGATCGGTAAATTCAGCTGATCCAAAGCAGAAGGCTTCAATTGAAGATTAGTTAATTCAACCTTTCCACTCCAAACACCCAATTTCAAGTTTTCTCTTGTCAGACCCTCAACATAATTGCCTAAGACATCGGTAAGAACATTCAGGAGCAGACTTTTTGCCATGGAGGATACTCAAATCGAGAAGGACAAAGGAAAGGAAAAGAAATGAAATGGACTGTAACCAGCAACTGCTACTCCTAAGAACTTATCGCTGGCCTAAGATCGCTGACCAAGAAAGTTTTGGCGAACAAAAATGTGACGGGAACGAACACAGCACAGCATACACACAACACAGATCGCGCACAGAGAGCACACACTCTGCTGCTGTGGCTTGGGAGAAATCCATAAAACAGGGAGTTGGAGGTCTTGAAACGGGTTTTCTAGAAAAAGTGGCTTGGCGGCCATGAGAGAGACCAAGTTAACGTCCCCTTCTGCCTTCACTCTCCTATGACCTTCATCAGCGATTGAGCCTCAGCCATCTAAGATTCCTCCAATTTCTATTGAAAGAATGAATTTTGGAATCCATGACATGCTCTCTGCGCTCAATACCCTATCAAGCAGCGTGGCGGGAATGGCAAACTCCGTGAGCTTTACCTCGTTGGACTATTCCTTAATAACCAACTCTATTGTGGGTCAGTTCAGATCTTTCTCCCTTTCTCTTGCACGTTATTTATTCAATCTCCTATCTTGCAGTCATTGGTGAATTTCCTGACGATAAGGCAGAAGAAGTGCTCTCCTTGACTCAGGGCAAGGCCGTGATGATGTGGAATTTGAGGTCCGTCACCAACGCTGTTTCCCTTTTTCCTTCGCTAATACTGAATCCTTTTAGCCCACGTCCTACTTCGAATACGGTGCGGCTACTGTTTGAAAATCAAGTTGTGGACGTGGCCTGGAAAACGCCTTGTCAATACACACGAGCTCCGCGGTTGGATACCGTCTTCTCACTTTGCCTCAGTATGAAGGCGTGGTACGATTTGAGTCCTGAAAATCTTTGCTTCCTTTCTAACCCTGTAGGCAGAGCTAATGCTGGTATCGTCGTTGCTTGCTTCTTGCGTTACATCGGGGCGTTCGATCGAACTGCGCACGCCTACGATCACTACCGCCACATTCGGTAAGAGTACGAACTGCCACCGTTCACGGAGGACTAAATGCTTTCTTTCTTCTATTTTTTAGAGGCAAGGATAATGCAACTGCTGGCCGATTGGCACCTTCATACAATCAACTCTTCGCTAATATTGATAAAACTGTGGAGAGCAACGGCTATTCCAACACTACACCCCTTCACCTCAAAATCATTACTATCCAAGGCCTTCCTGTGGAAGAACTACCATGCATTGAAGTGTGGGATCTCAACGGTCTCATTTTCTCCTCGCATTCAGGCCGGGTGGTTGACAGCTCCTGCTTTTGGGACGCTGATAGTGGAGATGCCTTTTTCAAAGTTGCCCATTATATTATTGGAGACTTCTCTATTGTGTGTAGTTTTCGAGGAGGAAGCAGTGACGAGAAAAGCAAATCTGCGATTATCTTCAAGTATCAAAACAGTACAGGTAGGGGAGCTGGCAGCTTCATGAAGGCGTGAAACTCTCTGACTGATGATGTATACGAACAGCATTTTTAGGCGAAGAAATTCTGAAATTGCGGATGTCCGAGGTCGATTTCAACCCCGAGCACAGTGATAAATTACACTCTGATGGAGATCCAGAGGCCTTCGCCTTGAACCTTGTCTTTGACCGGGAATTGACTCCATCAAATCAAATTTCTCGTGCAAATGCAGTCACCTCCTTGCCTTCTTTTCCAAAGTATGGCATCGAAGCCTTTGAAGCTGGTCTGGACGAGGTGACCACCATTGCTTATTTCTTCAAATAATCACTTAATGAGCTAATCTATTTCTTTGAGGCAGATTTCGAAAAGCCATCCTGTTGTCCCCGACTCCAAGTTATACTCGGAGCTGAATAAAAGTAGCTCGGAAGATCGATATATAAGTGTTGCTTTGCAGTTAGCAAACAACGACGTTTCCGTGGCGAGCTCTTTGATCGAGAAGATGAAGAAACGAGCCAGCGATTTCATTGCGCGTGTTTCCCCCGTGGACACTACGATTGATATCACAACTGACATGCCTGCTTCTTTATCCTACTCTGAAGATTCCTGGGAGGTTATAAACTTAAGGTGTCCAGTTTGCAAGGATGAAAGCGCAGCCAAAAAAGATCAGATTATCTCTTGCTCGGAGTGCAGCCGAATATTTCATACATTCTGCGTTGGTCTTCGAAAGATTCCCTATAGTTCTTCCAATGAGCAAGATCAGCAGTATCGTGACAAGTATATTCGTCGCCACTTTTGTGATTGGAAATGTCCTGATTGCAAGATAAAACTCGACGAGGTTGGTGCCTCTTCAGGATGTGAAGTCAGGCAAGGAGTTTTGTCGCCTCCAAGGAGTGAATTTCGAGGAAAGACTGTGGCCGCCACCATGTGTCAACCAACGTCCAGGCAATCGTATTCAACCTCTACTGGTAGCGGTATTGTCGTGACCGACCAAGCACGCCCCTTGACGAACGCCACTGGACAACCAATGCCTGCTTGGGCCGGCTCTCCATCAACCGGAGTGCCTACAGTAGTTTCTGGTCGTAGCTCTACAATTGAATCAACAACTTCACCAGAGATGTTTAAATCAAAGCAAGACCAAACAGCGTTGCTATCTGTTTGGCTGTCGGAAGCAGGCGTGTCTTTGGAAAGCCTACGGAACTTGCCAGAAGAGGAGATGAGAGAAAAGGTGCTGTCAGTCATTGCTGCTCGTAATCCCGACATCCCGATAAACATCCTCGCCGACAACCGCCATGGAAATTTAGATCTAGGTACTGCATTAAAGGGTTTATTGCAACCCCTGCGGCTGGAAGGGTTGATCCCTGCAATTAATGGTAAAGTAGGCGGAGACTCACCTGTTCCAAGCCTGAACATGGGAACTAAGACCGAGCTTTTCCCGACGATCAGCTCTCCTTCAAGGTATTTTGGGAAGAGCTTGACGAGTGAAACTGTGCCTGCGACGAAGGCGGTTGAGGATATGAGAAGTGAAGATGAAAGAAAAGCTTCTTTTGACCCTCGGGCAAATATGCTGAAACTCATCCAGAGCCGAACGAGTATTCAAAAGGCAGGGGTGACTGTCGCGGCTGCTACTTCAAAAGCCACTTCCCAAAATGACCATGAAAATTTGAATGAAGGGAATGGTGTATTTGTCACTGGAGGAGTTTTACCAAAAGGATTCCCCTCTACAAATGTGAGCGATTTGCCACAATTAGAGAAATATTACAAGTTGATGAAGGTTAGAGAATCCCTGTCTGTTGTTTTGTTTTGAAATCATTACCTCTTTCTTACTTGTTGATTAGGCTGGCATACCGAAGGAAGTAGTTGCACAGAAAATGGTGAATGAGAAAGCCGTTGGTTCAACAGATATTGCTGAGTATTTGGTGAATGTCAATCCTTTGGATATTTTACCAGAAGACTTTTACCAGCGTTTTAACGCTCAAGTTCCTGTTTCTTCTCACCCCAAGTATGAGAAGTTCTTCAAAATGTTGACTGTGGGCATTGCTAAAGAAGCAGTGAAAGAAAAAATGCGATTGGAGGGAGTTGACCCTACAAAGTTAGATCTAGATCCCAATCAAGCGATCTCTTACATGGAAACTGAGACTAACACAGCAGCCAGCCCTGATGGAGAGGCATTGGTCGCCCTTCATATGCATCCTAAGTACTCGAAGTTCTTTAAAATGCTGAAAGTTGGCTTGCCCAAGGATGCTGTAAAGATGAAGATGCAACAAGAAGGAGCAGACCCCACGATGCTGGACAAAGATCCTTCGGAGAAAATACCTGTGAAAGATCAACCTGCTTCCAGTGTACCAGATGCTTCACAGGAGATGGTAGCTGTTTCTGAACATCCTAAGTACTCGAAGTTCTTTAAAATGCTGAAAATGGGTCTTCCGAAAGGTGCGGTGCAGTTGAAGATGCAACAAGAAGGAGCAGACCCCACGATGCTGGACAAAGATCCATCAGAGAAAATACCTGTGAATGAAAACGAAGCAAAAGTTAACGAAGGGCCTAAAGTACCGGCTGGAGAGCACCCAGCTTATTCAAAATACTTCAAAATGCTTAAGGTGGGTCTGCCGCTGGAGGCAGTGAAAGCTAAAGCTCAATTAGAAGGTCTTGATCCGTCTGTTCTGGAAAAGGATGCTTCCGAACTTATTCCTGTCAATCCTTCTCCTCAATCAAATGGAAGCAAAGCACTCAAAAAGGTCGAGCCCATCAAAGTTCGCAAGAAGAAGCTTTACTTGAAAGCATTGGATGCTAGCAAGGTCAGTCAGAATAGCATCTGGGCTGATGAGATGGATGTGGACCTTGACTTCGATGAAGAAGAGTTCAATAAGCTCTTTGTGGAGTCGACTAGTGGGCAAGCTAAATCCACCACTGCTAGTAAAGCCAAAGAGGTCAAGAAGCAGAAAATAGTACTAATTGATCGAAAGAGAGCTCAAAATGCTGGCATTGCCTTGGCTCGAATCAAATTCTCACCTGAGGAGTTGAAGAGCAAAGTGTTAAGCATGAATGACGAAAATCTCTCCACAGATCAGTTGCGCTCCATGACAGAGTTTCTTCCTTCGAGAGAAGAAATGGATGTTCTTCGATCCTACAAAGGAGATATCGAGTTGCTTGGACATGCCGAGAAATATATGCTAGAGATGCTGAACTTCAAAACCGCCGAAAAGCGAATTCGTTGTATGATCTACAAGCAGCAGTTCAAGCCTCGGTACTTAGAATGCCGTGGCAAGATAGCAAAAGTGCAAAATGCATGTGACGATGTCAAAATGTCCACCAGACTCCGGAAAGTTCTAAAGGCCGTGCTAAAGGTTGGAAATCAGCTCAGTGATGGCGAGGAACATAAAGGTTTTACTGTGGATTCCTTGCTCAAGCTACAAAGCGCAAAAGCTTTCGATAAGAAGACTAGCGTTTTGCAGTATGTCATAACTTTGATTTGTCGAACCGACGAAGATTGTCTACGATTCCCAGAAGACCTTAAGCACGTTGGTGAAGCTGCACGCCTCAGTATGGATACCATTGCAGCCGAAAAAGCGACACTACTTGATGAATTCAATGGTAACCTGCGCATCTTAGAAGAAGTTCGAGATGGAGACAATAGTTCTAATGACACAAACGCTATGCTAGATTTCTTTGTGAAGGTGTGGATATTAGAACCTATCAAACGATTTTCATTAGAGCTTATGCATTTGCTTGTCCTTTAGGCGGAGGGATACTGCAAAGAGTTAGATCGAGGAATAGACAGGGCCAAAGAGAAATTTCTGCGTGTCTTGGAGTATTTTGGCGAAGATCCGTCCATGAGTTCTCAAGAATTCTTTTCAACGCTGAGCAAGTTCATTCAGGTACTGATAAGCGTACACTGATCTATTTCCAAATCGCTTTGAGAGTCTCACTTACATGGCATTGTTATGTATAGGAGTTTGTCAGTGTGCGCGATAATGTTCAAAGAGCCATGCGTCAGCAGCAACAACAAAGACAACAACTACAGGCCCAACAACAGCAAGCACAATCTCAAAGCCAACAGAAAACAGGAAGCGATAAGCATCGTCGCTTCAGCACATTCACATCCAGAGAAGCTTCAGGTCTTGCGCAATCTAGCGATGTCCAGCTTCACGGAGAAGGGGCCCCTCCTACTCCTATGGCGGCACCCGCCGCTCAAACCGATGTTCGTAACGAGTCTTTACCTGCTGCGCAGCCTCTGGGAGCGTTGGACGGAGCTGTCAACGAACCTCCGCGCAAGCCTCTGATGCGAAGGAAGTCATCTTTCATGTAGAATTCGCTATGCTGCTATTATTTTAGCAGGAAAATGTGCCTGTGTAACTCTAACCAATCTCAACTTTTTGCAAGCATTTCCAAGAAATCTTTGAGAAGACATCCAAAGAAGGTGAAGTAGATGCTAAACGAATAAATTTACAGTTTCTGCCGCTCATAACCCACGAGCATTCAGATTCACACATTTAGCAAGGCTTTCAGCCAACTGGGGACTGACACAACCAATTTTGAGTTGTTTGGTCGGGAAGAAGACCCCGTTGTCAATTTGCACATAAAAACAAGAGAATTCTACAATTCCCGTGCCGTTCTGTGAATAGGATTTCCGTTTTATTTCAGAGGCTTGATGATTGCGAGTCAGATAGATCTTCTGCACAAAATTCGCGGGATTACTAAGAAATGTCTGCTCATCATCATATAGCCGGACCTGCCCTTCTGCAACCACAACGAAACAGGAAAACCACTTGACGGAAGAAACGTACCCAAAAGTACAAAACTTGGCGGCGATCAATCCAGACGCAAAGTGCTGATTGACTTGAGCGCCTGGATTTGACGAACCTGAGGCTAACAGATTGGTTGTTTCATGAGGCATGACAAAGAACGATGTGAAGCAAGTATCTTCTTCCTCCAACAGAGCAATTCCAGCAATTCCAATGCCGGGCGGCGGTTAAGCGTCCATGTATCTTTAAAGTTAACTGCGGAGTGAGCCCCAGATGTCCAGAATTCCAGAACTCCAACTCCATATTTTGGAAGACCAAAGAGTGATGACGTCATGTCATATGGAAGGACTTTTCTCGTGCTGGTGATCATCGTGGGTGATCATCGTCCACAATTGTTGATTCGAAGTCTTTTAAATGTTCCTCCAAGGAGTTAGTATCCTCTTTGTCGCTCTTTGTTTGGAGCAGGTTCGGCTTATGTGGGCCTTTCAAAGTCCTTCAAGCTGTGCGACTGCCTTCGCCCAATACAGACAGAGACTTCAAATCAGATACTACGATTATTTCAAGAAGGGGCCGGAGAAGAAAGATATTGGCAGGCTATGGAAGAACATAATTTTCCCCGGAATCTACGTGGAATACGCTGACACGCAGGAACCTAAGAAAACAGTTAAAGTGGTCACAAAGACGAGACCTATCCTGCGTCCTGGGAATGAAGGAGACAGTTTTGGCTCGACGGACCCAAAGTCGGGGACATACAGTGTTGTCGACCCCTCGACGGTTCCAAAACTGGAAAACTCAGCCTACTTGCAGGGCAAAGAAAAGCCCATTCGGAAGCCGGACAATTTCCGACCGCCAACTCCAAAGAAAGCAATTTCTGCGTCCTTAAGTTCTGGAGTAACTGTGCTCAGCGATGCGTCCAAATTTACACGACCGAAAAAGCCCATCATTCTCTATGATTGTTCCTCAAGCAAAGATTGTGGTGCCGTGCGGAAAGTGGCAAGTCAACTGGATCTTGTGGTTGAATATCGTCCTTGCCCCGGTGGACGTGCTGGTTATTCTGATGTAATGGCAACTATTGCTCAAGGGAAGAGAGAGCTGCCTTTTCTTGTTGATAACAATCCAATGTACAAGTAAGAGTAACGCCTATTGATTTAGCTTCTTGACGAAACTAACCCACCAGTCTTCGAAATCGATGCAGGCCTCAACTATTTGGAGCACAAGCCATCATTGAGTATCTCTACGACTCGTATGGCCCCGGAAAAGAATTTGCTCCTAAGTCTTCTTCGGTCGTAAGCTCCTTCAATCTGTTCGACAAAATCAAATCCACTGGCAAGCGGGACAGTAGCAGAATTCGCAGCGATGTAACAAGCCTGAGGCCTATCACGCTTTATGGGTGGGAAGGTGCTCCTTACGTGACGCCTGTGCGCGAAGTTCTGACCGAACTCGCGCTGGCACATGTACTAGTGAATTGTGCTCCTGGCTCTCGCAATCGCGACGCTCTGATCAGTAAAACTGGTCTCTTCCAAGTGCCTTATATTGTCGATCCAAATACAGGCGTGGAAATGTTCGAGTCGGCTGAAATCATGAAATACTTGCGCTCAACCTACTCTCCTTGATTAGCCGTCGCTAATTTTGTATTTCATCTCGGCGATTTAACTTAACTCTTTAGTCACCCTTTTCATACGTGGCATTTTTGGCCCAATGGACAACAATGTAGAAGAAGAACTGTGCAATTCCCTCTCTTAAAAAGACTCAACAGAAAAGTGAGACAACCTTTAGTCTGTTATAGGCATAGTTGGAGACTGAAAACAATATCAACCAACAATGTAATCCTCATCAGACATGGATTTAGAAAATCCAAACACTACAGGGGCATTGCTGTTGGCATTTAACACCTCGATGATGTCCATTGCACAGTAGAGTTGCTGAGAGGAGAAGTGCGCAGAGATTGGGAAAAAGGCATTGCTATCCTTCTGCTGAATGGTAAATTCCAGGCTACCAGAGCTGTTCGAGGCATCTACTAAGGGCAACTCCCACACCAATTCGGACGCTCCAGAGTTGACGCGATAAGAGCCATTAATGGAGACAATGGAAGGCATGGCCGTGGTTCCAAGAGGAATACAAATGCGTACATCATGCAGCTCATGATCTTGCAAATCCATACTATACTCGATCGAGACATTCATCTGACCTCGAGTTTCTTCCTCCGGCCAACAGTTTATCTTTAAAGGCAAGAGCGTCTCATCGGTGGAAGAATTGGTCCACTTCAAAATTCCAACAGGTCGGCCGCTGGGAAATCCTTTGCCAGTATCCTTATCCTTCAATTGTAAAAATCCACTTTTTTCATAAATCGCTTTGTTAATCTTCGGATGTGTCGTGAACGCAAACAAATTGGCGGAGCGAGGGGCTTGACGAAGTTTAATAATACAGTTGGCCACATCGTCCGTCAAAGCTGTCAACGTCAAACTCCCTTTAATCTCACACGATTCCATCAAACCATCTCGAGTGAGTCGCGCACTAACTTTCTCGGCGGCCTAAGCAAATGATCAGATCAGATTTAGACATAGACAAGCCGCACAGACACAAATCTCACCGTGAGCATGATAGGATGTTGAACTTGAACAACAGCAGGAGTGGAAGGCGTAGCGGAAGATTCAACAGCAGTTTTGGACATAGCGGCAATTGGTGCTATCTTATCCTCTTTGATGAGAGCATCTTCAAAGGCCTTACTCTTGCCAGCTACACCCAATGACATACCCTTAACCACCGCTGACTTGCCGCTTGATACTGGAACAGAAGAGGCAAGCATAGAAGTGTTTGACGAGGGAGGCGCAGGAGAGGCAGAGGAAGGAAATGACGAGGGAGACACTGTCTGGTCAAGATAAGAAGCGGAGGAATTGGAAGAAGTTGGTAATCCCATGCGAGCCAATTCTCTTTGGCGATCTTTGATGGCCTTTGCCGCAGCTTGAGCTTGGTCCTTCGCAGTCTCCATTTTGCTGATTTTGATCATATTGTGGAGCTTCTCCTCATGGCTCTCCATCTCCATGTTAGTGCGGATCTGCTGCAAACTGATGGCCTCCCGGTAGCCTCCAACAGTAATCACTTCATCAAATGCAAAAATTAAATCCATACTCTTCTCCAACAATTTGTCTTCCGCAATGTTGCCTGTCGCGCCGGTCACACTGGGCACCACTTTGGAAAGCAATCGCAGAGTCTCCAAATCCTCGACAATGTTGCTGGCACGATTGGTGATCAGTAATAAATACAGAGTATCCAGCGGCTGATAGACATATCTACAGAAAGCACAACCAAGAAACTGGGAGTGAGAGAAGGGCAAGAGAGAGGGAGGGATAACAAGGATTTGCTCACCTCACACTCTCTGTCTCCACAAACGTGTGCTGCTGCTTGCTGTCGGAACTCATCAATTTCGGAAAAGCAGCCAATAAACCCTACATCCATGTTTGGTCACTACATCCTGCTCATATGGACGAGGAGTTCTTACCTCGATGCGAATGCGGGTCATTTCGACGAATTGGCGAGTCACCAGGACTGTTCAAAATCAGCAGAGCATTAAAAAAAAATCCTCCTTCCCAGGTAACTCAACATACCTTTCCCGCCTTTAGTGCATATGGCTGCGCTGAGGACGACCATTTAGTGAGACCTATCCAACACTGCTTCTCTTACGAGACAAAAGACAAAAGGGGAATCAAATCGACAGAAGCAACACCGCTTGTGGGAAGTTAAGCTGATACCATCCCACGCATAGCAATATACTTGGTGTGGAATCGGACAAGACTTTTAAATCCAGTTTTATTGCTTCTGGCACAGCAGAGGCGAGAGACAGAGTTTCGAGATGAGAGGATGATTTTGATAGATTATTTGTTGCTTTGAAAGTATGCCTTTTTAAATGTATATTATGCTATGAATCCAAACGAAGCGCGCTGAAGTTTTATCAAGAAGGTAAGATAGTCATTATTTGCTAAGCATAAGATATTTCGTTTATAATTTAAAAAAATGCGTTTGACAGGAGAGAATCCTTAACAACTCTCACACTGTCGACAACTTTTTCAACTGGCATCAGAAGGCTCTTGAAGGCCATCAAATCGATCTACATTCGCAGTGGAACACTAACGAGACCCAGGGGAGGGCTTGAGGCACTCGCCGTGTTGAGAGATACACCACCCGTAATATGCGACAGATAGGAGATCCACGAATGGGTCGCGATTGCCAAGCGCAAAATATGAAAATATCATAGCTATCAAGCTAAGCGCTAAAGATTAGTAGAAGTCGCCAATCCGCAACACACTAGGTTGGCGATGGATCTTGTCAGAACGCCAACCAACCGGAATGCAACTCCCAAATTTAAAGGCTTTCATCTCTTCTTCTTCATTTGCAAAGCGTTCAGGCCATTTTGATCTCTTCGATTGGCGACGTTTTGGTTAGTTCAGGGAAGACAAAACTGGACGTCTGAAAAGCCAACCTCAGCAAGGAGCACCACTAATTGATTGACTCTTGATGGTTGATATTTATCCGACTCACCAATTTCTAGAAATTCCATCCAAACGGCATTCTTTTTCAATTCATTGTTTTCTTTTTTGTTGCGAAGAAGACCTGCTCCAGCACGTGTTCCGTTGTGGATCCAACGGCTCAAAATTTCAATTCCCCGACAGGACGGGTGGTTGCTGTTCATGTCTCTGCTGTGTTCTCTCTGTGTTCCCTCTCTGTCTGTGTGTGTCTGTGTCTCTCTGGTGTTCCTTCTCTGTTCTCGTTGGTTCTGGATTCACTCGCTCTGCTGGCTACAATCTAGTGCTCCCGACTGTTGAGCACCGTTCGCATCTAATTCTGATTATTTCGATTGAAATTCTCTTGACTTACTATTGAAGATATTGATAGAATGAAAACATTCTTTGCAGCCTTGGCTTTACTCCATTTCTGCGGGTTTCTGGGACCCGCGGCCTCCATGGTATTTTTCCTCTTCTTAAATTCAAACCTTTCCTTCCGTCATCCTGATCTGGTGGTAATTTTTGATATAGGAAAGAGAAAGATTTGACAATTGGGATTCAATTCTCTCTTTGAGTGACTCATTCGACGTCCAGCCACAGAATGCAAACACGGCTCTTGACTCCAAAAGCCGCTTTTCTGCGCCACGTAAACAATTCCAATTGGAAGCTAATGGACCACCTACGTTTACTCCAACTTTTACTCCAACGTTTGCTCCGACCGATGCTCCTTCTTGGGCCCCAACGTTTGCTCCGACCGATGCTCCTTCCGAAGCTCCTTCTTGGGCCCCAACGTTTGCTCCTACCGATGCTCCTTCCGAAGCTCCTTCTTGGGCCCCAACGTTTGCTCCTACCGATGCTCCTTCCGAAGCTCCTTCTTGGGCCCCAACGTTTGCTCCTACCGATGCTCCTTCCGAAGCTCCTTCTTGGGCCCCAACGTTTGCTCCTACCGATGCTCCTTCCGAAGCTCCTTCTTGGGCCCCAACGTTTGCTCCGACCGATGCTCCTTCCGAAGCTCCTTCTTGGGCCCCAACGTTTGCTCCGACCGATGCTCCTTCCGAAGCTCCTTCTTGGGCCCCAACGTTTGCTCCGACCGATGCTCCTTCCGAAGCTCCTTCTTGGGCCCCAACGTTTGCTCCGACCGATGCTCCTTCCGAAGCTCCTTCTTGGGCCCCAACGTTTGCTCCTACCGATGCTCCTTCCGAAGCTCCTTCTTGGGCCCCAACGTTTGCTCCTACCGATGCTCCTTCCGAAGCTCCTTCCAGGGCCCCAACGTTTGCTCCGACCGATGCTCCAACGGATGTTCCTTCTTGGGCCCCAACGTTTGCTCCGACCGATGCTCCTTCCGATGCTCCTTCCAGGGTCCCAACGTTTGCTCCGACCGAAGCTCCTTCTTTAACACCCAGTGCAGCCCCTTCCGTGGTGCCCACGAGTGCAGCACCTTCCGTCGCGCCCACGAGTGCTGCACCCAGTCGTATGCCTTCGAAGGCCCCTTCCGTGACTCGTTATCCCACAGCTTCTCGTGCTCCCACGAACACTGTTGCTCCCACCACCTCTTTTGCTCCAACTCCATCACCTTCCACTCAAGCTCCTACTATAACACGTAGCCCATCGTTTGCTCCTTCCAGAAAACCAACACAATCTCCATCCTATTCTCCCACCTTTCAATTCCTTCCAGTCATTGTTGTATATAGCAACATTGCATTAATGGTGGATTATCAGCGGGATTTACTCGTTCAAGAGCAATTTGCTGTTCGTTTGGCTCAATCACGTGTTTTAAATGTCAGTGTCAATATTATCGTCTATGTCCGTACAGATCGCATTTTCATCGAAGATGGTTCTCGAAGGCTTGATGAGGGTTCTCGCAAACTTCGTGCTAGCGTGGCAAATTATACTGTTGCGATAACTTCTACAACTCTGGCGCTGGTCGATTATCCTGAATATGGCGGCAATGTTACTGCCCTCTTCAATAAGGTCTCCAACGCTATGGATGAAAGCGTTATGAAATCCAACGATTTTACTTTGAAACTTGGAGCTGCTGGTGTAGAGGCTAATGCCAGCAACTTTATCAATGTCACTATTCCTACTGCTTTGCAATTGGTTACATTGAATATGACCAACGCACCACCTACATTCAGACCAACCTACCACCCTCGATATGACAATGGACTCACGGATGGTGAAGTTGCTGCTATCGTAGTAGTTTCTATAATTGGAACTGCTATTTTGGCCTATATCGTCTATGTTTCTCTGTCGGCTTATCGCCAAGGACAAGGTTTGCCAAGTGAGGTGCAAGATACAAGTTTCGAAGAAGCGGTCAACAATGGTCAAGCAGATAATGTTGTTCAAGATCAATTGGAGTCTAGACTCTAAGACGGTAAGATATATTCTATAATCTCGGACCATTAAGTGCCCATTAACCGTTCTGCTACTTGTTTTATAGTACTTACCTCGGGTCCTTTTAAGCGTCACCTATCCATATTGAGCCTATTTTTGCTGCGCTGCTTCAAAGATTATTAAAAAATTATTATCCTAGTAGGTCTGATACAACTAAACAATGTCTAATAATGCGATGTAAAAGTATTTTAGGTTTGAGTAAGGGTTTGGGTTAAAGTAAGATGGTAGCTTACCCTGTAATATTCTTAAACTAATGATCAGAACGACAAACAATGAGAGGGGTTAGGGTTAGGGTTAGGGTTAGGGGTTTAACAAGTATTATAGGGTTAGGGTTAGGGTTAGGGTTAGGGTTAGGGTTAGGGTTAGGGTTAGGGTTAGGGTTAGGGTTAGGGTTAGG
>VKHL01000018.1:0-27500 GCA_015146655.1 Ochromonas danica
GCACTCTTTCTCGATCGTGGACCAGCGTTGCTGAACCTTTGAAAGAGTTTTTGATAAGAATACGATGGGCTGCTGTGTTCCATCGACCAATTGGTACAAATATGCTCCAATACCATAATCAGAGGCGTCAGTCTCCAGATATATCGGAGCATGCTCATCCATAAAAAACAATTTTTGACAAGATGAGATTGCATTTACCAATTTCTTGAAACTTTCCATTGCTTCCTCTGTCCAGTTCATTTTTTCGAACTTGACAACAGCATAATTGGAAATATATTGATACAATACTTGAGATATTGTACTCATATGAGGGATATGGTCTCGAAAATAGTTCACCAATGTAGCGCTATTACGTGGAATGTTACGTGGCACCATCGCCCCCCCTGCGCACTCTTCGCGACTGTGCTCCAGGTTTCCAATTTGAAAGCGATCTTTGGCTCTCTCAAGCCCAGCTTCGGCATCGCAAAGCGGATCAACACCATCATTCCCATCAGCAACAACAGAAATCTGCTACTGTTAATGGAGCAGACAATGGAGCTTCTGAAGGGGCAATTGATTATTCTGCTGCACTTGAATGTTATTCCTTTGCCTTAGACTGTCTTAAGGCTCGTGGTCAAGTCGCTCCAAGTGCCGTCTTGAATAATCTTGGAGTGTTATACTTTGTTTTACAAAAGCGAGAGAAGTCTTTGGACTGCTTCGCTGGCGCGCTGGCTCAGCATACTGCCTCTCATCCAAGACCTCATTTGTTACCATTTCTGTATCGTGGACTGGATGATACCGATTGGACGGATCGCTTCCACGAAACTGCGCATTGTGAAGTTGTGCCCGCTGTGAGTAACGTCATCGTTGGAGGTTCATCTCCATTCACAACGTTTTCCGTTGCTCTTGCTAATAATGGTGAAGTCCAAGATATGGTAGACTTTGCGACTTTGTTGCGTCCAGGAGACTTGGTGCTCATTGGTAATGCGGTATGGACTGTGGAGAGCATTAATTCATCGAATGAAATCACCTGTTCTCTACCTTGCCCACGTCTACTATCCTCGGCCGATCCTTTACCATTGCATATTCGCGGAAAAGTCGATCTTGCTTTGGAAGATAGTCCAGGATTGGCTTACAATGTTGCTAGAGCTCTGGAGGAAGTTGGACAGACTTCTTCTGCAGCTATAATTTATCATCTTCTCCTTCGCTTCCATCCGAGCTGCCTTGACGGTAAGTTTCAGGAATTGTTGCTTTGACTCTTTCGAGCTGACTTGATTGCATGGAATCTAGCATATTTGCGCTTGAGTGCTATTTCTCGCACACTGGGTGACTTTAATGCTGCATCGACTTGGCTACAGCGAGCGAATCGATTGAAAGAAGATTCAGTGGAGGTTGCTACTGGGCTTGGTGACATCTATCTGCTAATGGGCCAAGGAGAAGACGCTAAAAAGACATACGAAAAGATATATGTCAAGGTTTGTTTTCGTCTGCTTTCTCTTTCCTTTACCCCTTTCCTTGTCATCTGAAGAATACCTGCGAACATAAACAGCATCGAAAGGATCCTCAGCTGCTTCTTTCCCAAGCCAACTTCTATTACAGCTCATATCTTGCCTCGAATCGTGAAGAGGAGCGTCATTTACGTACTTCTTTCAAGTATTACCACCCTGTGCTTGCGGACCACGTGCGCAATGTCTATGCAGCAAATGGACTTGCTGTAGCATGCGCAGAGAAGAATGCTCTTGACGCTGCTCGTGAGATATTTACCAAGGTAAGTAGATGCGTTTGTGTCCTAAGGAGTACAACATTTCACATTTCTTCTTCATGTTGACTTTCAGATCCGTGAGGCTGATCATAGTTTTATCACCGAAGACATTTGTGTCAATTTGGCACACGTCCATGCTGCTGAGCAGCGCTATATTGATGCAGAAAGACTTTATCTGGCTGCGATGAAGACTGCTCTTCGCTCTGCTCAAGCAACGGGGCAGACCATTGCTCAACTGCAAGAATTAGTTGCCAACGTCCAATTTCTCCATGGGCGCGATAAGGAAGCTCGCAAGTCATTCTT
The DNA here is from genome assembly GCA_015146655.1 of Ochromonas danica. Taxonomy (NCBI): domain Eukaryota; class Chrysophyceae; order Chromulinales; family Chromulinaceae; genus Ochromonas; species Ochromonas danica. Next base: position 2,045 of record VKHL01000018.1, read on the forward strand.
ACGCGCACTCCATTTGAATCCTTTGCAAACCTCTCTATGGACAAATATTGCTGTTTTGTGCGAGTCAGTCGCTGCCGATGCTTTCGCGCGAGGCAAAGCCAAGTTGCCAAAAGGCGAAAATGCTGTGCTTGCAATACAAGATGAGTTGCGATTGCTGCGTTTCGGTCGTGCTCTCCTGATTTGGTGTACTACTAATACTGCACAACGCATGATGCGAGCAGATCCTGACAGTCGCAAGAGATTTACACAGCGAGCTCGCGCTTGTGATGTGAGAAAACCAATAATGCTTGTCCGTTAAATGCTGCTCTAACCTTTTTGTACGTTTCATTAGGATAGCATCGCCAAGTTAAGTCGATGGGCTGAATCGATGCATCATCTTATGGTCTTTAACGAAGACGAACGGCGTCGTATTGAGCAAGAGCATCAGCAGAAGTTAAAAGAGCGCGAGGAACAACGACTGCGTGAGGAGCTCGAGAAAGATTCTCTTAAAAAGCAGGCGCAATTATTAGCACAAGAACAAGAAAAGCGTCTTGAGCGTATGCGAGATAAATGGCAAACTCCTACCGCCTCTGCTCAAGATGAGGGTGGAGGGGGAGCGTCGGGCAAGAAACGAAGTCGGAAGGGGGCGTCTGCGGCTAACAAACAGCTATCTGATGATGAAGATGCTGGAATACCAGACTCTGATATCATTCCGTCTGTCTCTGCTTCTGAGAATATGGCAGGCAGCGATGACGATGTGTTGCAAGATATATTCGGCTCTCCCGCTACCGAGCCAACAGAACATATTGAGGAAGGCTTGGAAGATTCGGATGTTGAGACTTCTCAACCTTCGAAGAAGGCACGCAATTAGTGAGCAAGTAGTGATATGCTGTTGTGTAAAGAGAAAGAGCGGGAAGAGAATGTTCTCAATTAACACTACCAGTGATTTGGTTCATTGTATGCTAAAACTAAGCAGACTGCTGCGTAAGTAATCTAGGAAGAGCGCGGCTCGCGAGAGATGTGGTGTGGAAATCTTTACGACACCTGAAGCTTCACCACTGGCAAAGGAGACCTGCAGCTGCGCCAGCAGCTTGGCACCATTATTGCCTTCTTCAAGTGCGTAGACAAACAACTTCAATCCCGATTGGTCCGGAAGCACTCCCGAAGCCATGGTAAACACCTTCACAACAAGGTTGATATTAAACGCTTTAGACTAGCAGTAAAAGACGAGAATCGGGTAATACCTGTCGGGAGAAGAGCACATTTTCCAAACTAGCACAGTCGCGTGGTACTCCAACAAGGTTGATCAGGCTTCCTTTGTATACTTCACTACTTTCAGCCCAAAGTTTCTGAAAGACCGAAGGACTCATCGCTTCAGCCGAGTAAGGTTGCAGCCTCAATGTGGGAAGGGAAGGCGGGGCAGCAGCAGAAACAGCAGCCGGAGGTGCCGCAGAATGATCCTCCCAGTCAAGTAAATTCACCGAGCCAACAACTTGAGGGGCAGAGGGTTGGATTGAGACACTTTCTACTAATTGATCAGTAGCCGCGTCAGTTGCGGGCGGCGCAGGATCGGAAGAGAGAGCGGAGAATGCTTCCACGGGACTGTCGTCTTCCATCTAAAAGCGTAGCCTTGTTTACTCAAAGTATTTGGAATAAAGGCAAAAAATTAATACTTACCAAACGGTAGTTTTCTTGAATGAATTGAACAGATGGTGTCTTAAAGATGACCGCGAGAGAGTTGAACTCAGCAAAGAGTTTCTTCATCAGATCGATGTCTTTATCTTCCGCAAAGGACGTCTGCACTACAGAACAAGCAACTCCAGCGCTCAGAACAGAAGCTGCAGCTTCGATGTCTGTGCTAAGAAGGCGATAATACAATAAAGCTCGGTCGTGAAGATCTTGTTGGCTGTTGTCGTTTACCGCTTTCTTCAGTAGTCGGCCAAGCATACGCTGAACTTCTGGAGGGCGTTGGAAAAAAAGTTTCATGGTAGCAACAAGAACTTGAAGCTTGATTTCAGAGGAAAAAGCTTCTTCATCATAGCTGTCGATGATCTGTTCCAAGAGATAAGGGGCTTCGAGGACATTGTGTCCGAACTCTCCCACCATCCACACCAAGGCAGCCTTAGCTTCAGAATCGTCTACACGGCGCAGATACTTTGCCAAATGTGGCAACACTAAATCGCTTAAGCGGGGATGAATACGCAATAGATCACTGATAACAATGCAGGCCTGGGCGCGCAGGTGGTTCACTTCAGTCTCCTCCAGGATTTGTATCAGGCCTTGCATCATTTCATCAGCAACGCCTTCCACGTGCATTGCGATCTCTCCCAGTGCTTGAATTGCTTTCTTGGCGAGTTCGGCATCAACATCAGTAACGTACTCGCGCAACTCCGCCGCAATATCACGAGCGTTAGTGACTGTAGCGAGACTTGGCAGAAGATCAACTTTCAGATGTTTAACATGGGGTGGTTCGTTATAGCGCACAAAGAATTGTCTGTACTCTCCTTCGAAGAGGATTGAGACACCAGGTAAAGTGAGGAGTGTCTCGAGGTGGCGCAGAGTGAGATATTGCACTTCAGGGTTCCCTCCAGTGATCAAAGTGAGCAGAGGAGGCTTCGCACGCTCAACAATCTGAGGTAATAAATCAGGCAAGGGTTCAGTAAGCTTGAAAAAGCATTTCAGAGTAGCTAGTACGGAGCCCGAGTTTGCCGTTCGCATGACAGGGTCCAAGAGATTCATGATAGAGAAGACTTCCTCCTCACTTGTTGGTCGATATCGACTGACAAGATCCAACACAGTGTTGAGACCCCATTCACTAAATTCGCCAATGCGGTTGAGTAAAGCGAACACAAGATCTTGTCGAGCAACAAGGCCGCCCTTTTGCAACCGCAATTCATGCAGGACATAAAGTGCGTTTGTCACCACATTCGCATCAGCATCTTGCAGCATAATTTCTATCTGATCAATATAATGATTAGCCTCCACTATGGCCGGGCTGAGATAATGAACTTTGAGCACCCCCAGCACGGCCGTCTTGCGCACATAAGCGGAAACATCGCGCAGAGCCTTTTGAAGAGGTTGCTCAATATACTCCAGCATAGACTCCAGGCGAAGACCGCATAACGAGCGTAATGCTAGGCCACGTACAAGAGGATTCTCGTTATCACAATCTCTTCTCAGTGAGTTGATACACATAATGGCCATCTCAGGTTCTGAATGGGCGAAGTTACAAAGATACAAGTACACCATCTTCTTAATGACAATGTCCTTTGTCTCAATCGCCTAACAAAACTCTAATCAAGTAATTCACAAAGAATGACCAATGGAGCGACACTCACCATCACCATATCTGTGAAAAGACGCGAAACATCGATTCCCAAGGTCATGTAGGCGATCACCTTTTTGATAGCCTCACGTTTGCGTCGCACATCTCGATCAGCATTGACGCTTTTCAACAACTTTCCACAAATTGCAATTAAGAGAAATATTAGTCATCCAGAGAAGGAGCCCGCCAGAGACAAGAAGGAAGGACAGACCTGCTTGAGTTCATTCACTTCTCCTTTCTTCTGATCCACGAAGTATCCTACCGCCGCTTGGGTGGACATACCAATGTCATTCAAAGCCGACGCCATTGCACACAATGATGAATTGGTTCAAGGCCAAGAAGGATGGCTGTGATCTCGATCTGTGAATTCGTCCCAAAGCCGAAAGGATCCAGACACCCTCCCACCCAATGCATTTCTCCCACTTCCGCCCTCTGCTGTCTCTGTGTGGGAAGAAATGGTCGAGACTTGGGAGAAAATCCCCGACGCTGGCTGGTGAAGTTGACTTGACTTCATTAAAAACAAAAGTTCCGAGTTCTCTCCACTTACACATTAAGTTTTACAGCAATTAAGGAGAAGAAAAATATCTAAACCAAGCAAGAGATGGTTCCACAAGTAGCACCAGTGTAACCAGCAAAGCAATTGCAAATACCTGTCGCATAATCACACTTGCCACGGCGACCACATTCATAGCTGGAGAAATCTGATTTTTGGAGTTGAGTAATATTGTTGGAGTAAGGAAGAAGCTCAACACCCTCAAGTTTGGGTGTGCAACCATCGCCACAGAGATAGTCACGAACCGTGAGGAGATGTTGAGGGCCTTGCACAGAGTCACCCACAAAGGTAATGTTAAGATAAACAACATTGGAAGAAGCGCTATAAGAACCAGCAACATCAACATTGTCAATAACACCGTTAGGAAGACGCTCGAGAGCTTGTTCCACATAAAGAATGAAAGTGCGGAAGTCGCTGGCACCGTTAAATAGAGGAATTGGAAGAGTAGTGAAGGTTTCGTTGAGCTTGCTCTTGAAAGTCAAAGCAAAGGTATTTCCACCAAGACCGGAGGTGCCGAAGGTGCTGGTGGGGGCCTGGATTGCAATCTGCTGAACTTGGTACTTAGCAGGTTTAGTTAGATCAGGTCGCTGATCCATCACATCCGTACCATAAGGACACATTCTCTTGGAGCAATCCACATCGCCATACTCAGGGTCGCAATAGCATCCTCGGGTCTTGGAGCGATCCCAACCGTTGTAGTCAAAAGTCTTGGGGTCTTGCACAGAAAAGTCTCCAGTGCTGTAATCAGCAGCAACCGCACCAAAGGGAAGATCCTGAATATAGACACACCTTCCATGGCCAGAACAATCATTAGGACAAGTAGACCTCTGGCAGGCTTTGCCTTCATATCCCGGGAAGCACTCACACTCGCCGCTTTCACGGTTGCAAATTCCACGGTTGGCGCACTCCGCGTATTGGTGACGACGTCCCAATTTGTCGGGATTATCTACCCAAGCAATTTCGTACGGACAGATTCTCTCGGAACAATCACCTGAAAGATGAGACAGACCAATGCCCCAATTATCAAAGCACTGGCAAACTCCATGTTGGGTACACTGCCCGTGTCCAGAGCAGCCATTATCACAACCAGCATAGGCATACCCGAAAATAGTGGCGAAGGCAATTAACAACTTGAACATTTTGGTCGATAAAGTATTCAAAGCCTTGACTCGATCGATTGTGCGTGACGGGTTGGCGGTGGCGGTTTTGCTTTGGCCTGTGAGGGAAAACTCAACCCGGATACGGGAAAGGGGGGCACTCTGCCGGGGGTCTTCCATCCCGCGGACCCCCTGGAGAAACGGACTTCTTCGTGGCTCAACGGAGAAGTCCGTTTCTCAAGGTGGTTAAAGCTCCGCAGGTTGACAGATCCAAGATGGGCGATAACATTACAATTACCAATCAAACACGATGGGCGATAACATTACAATTACCAATCAAACACACACTACTCTACACGGCAATGCACAACGAAATCAGTTTACCACCGACGAAAAGTTTCCCAAGTTCGAGGTTGGGCTTGTTGATCGAGAATCGCTGGGCTCTCATAGGCAGCCGCACGTGACGACATTACTGGAAAGAGTCCCTGAAGCCGGAGACGCGACCTTTCCAAGGTACTTCGAGAGAGCAATGGATCCGGCAAGTCATTTTTCACCTATGGTATCTACTAGTCAGTTTCACCTGGATTCAACTGGGCATGCCTCTCCTTACCTTTTTTGGCAGCTCTGTGGGGCATTGTAGTGCCGTCAAAACTTGATCCCAGCGAATCCTATCGTTAGCATCATTTGTTTCGACCTCCATTGCATCCCATTTTCTTTTTGTGCCTGAGCTTTGTCCATTATCAGCAACAGAGTCCACTTGTTCCAATAGAAATGGCTCGAAAAAAGATAGCATCTATATAACAATTATAGACCACATTTAATGCAATTGAACAGTTAAAAATAGAGGTAGAGAGATTTGCGCGTACTTGATGGAGTTGAGCATCCAGCATAGCTTCCACATGTCTTCCCAGGCAACTCTCAAATAACTTCAGCTTCATTTGTTCTGGGAGCATGTCGTTGGGTTCAATCGACGATGATTTATTAGATGAAGTTAGTGGAACTTCTTCCTCCACTAGTCCTGCAATCGAAATCCTATCCACGGCACTTTGTACGAGCCCTTCTCGGCTTCTTTGTGTGAGCCAAGCGCTGGAAGAATCTCCAGGGCTTCTCAAGGGAAAACAATGGTCGTCTAAGCTATGCATCGCATTCCGAGCAAGATTAATAACTGCGAGTGGGGGCGTTCTAAGACGTTCTCGCACCACTCTCGAAATGATACTGCGATTCACTCGCCAAGCCACTTTGGAGTCATAACCATCAGGAGCGAAGGCTTGAACTTCACTGATAAACTGCCCAAAATTTCCTTCAGCGTTGTGAACAACTCTTTCATTTGAGAAGCGCTTCAGTCTGCGATTAGCTGAGGCTTCCAGATCTGGACTTCGTGCCTTTACAGTGGGCCAACTTCGCAGACCCACCTTCATGTAGTTGAACATCCATAAGTGTAAAGTGAAGTTAACTTTCCACTGCATTGTCCTCGCTACCATGAAAAGAGATTTGGCTGTGGCAAACTCCTCAGAGCTGATTGCTTCCGCGGATTCGTGAAACTTCTCCATACGATGGCCATACAGTCCCTTGCGGTTGGCAAGGTAATAGAATAGATAAAGAAAGTCTGCAACAGCAAGATTTTCGGGGAGAGAAGCTGTATGTAAATGAGCATCAGATCTGATATGCGGCAGTGAAATTGGAGGGATGAGGGGATTAAGATGGTGAGTATCACACTCAACTGTGTTTGAGATCATGGAGAGTCTCTTTCCATTCATGAGTTGAGTGATGAGCATCTTTTTCACATCCCCTCGTGAATAAGGCATAGATTTCTTACGACTGACTTCCATTGTTTTAGTCGGCAGATAGATACAGACAGAGTGTTTTGTTACCAGAAGATAGAAAAATGGCGAGATGCGATGTGATGAAGTCCCAATACTGTCTCAGAATGTCGAATTTCTGAAGTTGTAAACTATAATTCGTGTGTGAATGGGTTTGGAGTTGGGGGACAATCGATAAATGTTTCGTGGAAAGGTAACTGAACGAAGTCCTTCGGATGTGCCAAAGAAGCTAACTATCAAAGCCATTTCGGGCTTTCCAACCATCAAGGATACCAAATTACGACGGCTTAAGTCTCAAGAAGTGCAGGCAGCAAAAGATGCATCATCGTCATCATCATCGACCATGCCCTCGCTCAACAAGAATCTCTTGGAAGATATTCACTCTCTAATCACTCCCCAAAATGCAGCATTCCTGCAAGGAGGCGGTGATGTCAAGCCTGGCTTTATTGAAGCTAAAGAAGAGAGTGTGGAACCACCCAAATCTCAAATGGAGGAGGAGAGGTTCGATATCGATGGTGGGAGGTTGATTGCTGGAGATATGGCTGTCGCAGAAGTTGCCGAAGCTTTGTTATCACATAACGATTCAATCATGCATCTGGATAGACTTCTGCTGCGGGAGAAAGCCATTTTCTACGCTGAGAAGATAGTGCATGTCATGAATGACCTAGGTTTCATCATTATTCAAGGAAACGTGGAGGAAAGAGAATCCGTTTCGTGCACTTTCCATGAAGCGCTTGCACTTATGCGCTCGGAGTATCCCTCTCAAGTGATTCTTGGATGCCGTGTTGTCTCTGGTATTCTTACGAAAAGAGACTTAATTACCACTTTGCCAGCTTACCTTTCATATCGACTTTGGTTGGAGCAGGAGAAGGAATCTTTAATGATGATTGATAAGGCTGCCATGGAATGCTTTATGAGGCTTCTGCCTGCCATTGATTCGGTTGTTCAAGAAGCACGAAGTCTCAATCTGTTTTCCGAGAATGCAGTGGTAGAGTCCCTAATGAAACTCTGTGTCCATGAGATCCCTGCCACACTGCCAACATTGCTGCTTTGGGGCTGCACTGCTCGACGCGGTGGTTCTGTATTAGCGTACTTGCGATGTACCTGTGCATTTGCAGGATCGGTCGTTGAGTTTAACGTCAGTTCTCTATTGTGGCGCTCTGTGGATTGTTCACGAGCATTGCCTGTCCTTTTAGTACCTCATGCTAAACGCCCTGTTATGTCATACGAAGATAGCTTGTCTGCCTCGCTGGAGAAAGTAAAGAATTTTATGCAAAACAGCCAGCAAGGCATCACGCGAAGAGGGACAGATTCCTTGAGTCTCTCTTCAGAAGATGAATTTGCGTTGCTGTGTCGATGGAATCGTTCTGAAGCGTTTCTGCTCGATGCTTCTCTCTTAGAAGTCTTGTTTGGTTTGATTTCAACTCAAAGCCTGGCCTTGTCTGATCTTTCATCGACTGGCTCCGCTATTGAGGAAGCTGCAGCAGCTTTGGATTTGCTTCTGATGTTAGTTCGTGGCATCATCAGTGATAATGTGGCAAAGCTGGTGATTCGGCGTTTTGTTGGACAAATTTTCCCGATCATGATAGAGTGGGACTGGTCATCCTTTACTAAGCATGATAAATCTACTGGGTTTGCTGAGCGGCTTCTACTTTTATTGACTTGGGCATGTAAAGTCTCACATTGTGAGAGATCCATGGCTGGAAATGATAATCTGATAGGAGATCTTTGTGGGATTGGACTGCGTATGGCTTCAGATTGTCCCCGTATGTTCCTATGGTGGGCGCGATGTCTTCGATTGCTGGAAGCGCAACATCTGGATATACTTTCTCCATTTTTTGTCGATTCTGTGCGCATATCTCAATTGGAGAGGCTATTGTTTGAGGGATGCAAAGCTACCTCCTGTACACCAGCACTTCGGTGCGAATTTGACGACGAATGTGCCCTTTTGACAAAATCTTTGATTTCTGCTGCTGCTCGTGTGCTAACGGTAAGTGCAGAAGCCCTTTCGCCCAATAAAAAGGATTACTTCGAGTTAGTGGCGGGTTTCGTGAATCGTTTGGTGGCCAGAGTTAGCTCTGGACCACTGATATGGGATGGGAGGGCTGCTCAGTTGGCTCTGTACTTCCAGATTTGCCTGATTCTTAATGAGTCTTCTCATGATATCCACCATGGTATTGTAATAAGAGCTGAAGAGGGCGAAAAGAAGTTTTTGGCCTTCCCATTCGACCAACTGGTGGGGTCTCGAGCGTCGCAACTTTCTTCGTGTTCTTCATTTTTGATTAATTTTCGATCTTCGCAAAGCAGTATTGTTGAGCATTTCTTGGCTGCTTTACGAAACTTGCACTCCAGCAAAGATATGTTAGCGTGGGAGAGAGCTCTAATGCTCATGGGGATGGTACAGCTAGTTGTTGAAGGGTGTGACGACCAATTTATACCTATTTTGGAAGGTTTGAACAATAGAAAGGACTTAAATAATACCGTTCGGGACGGTTTATTGTCTTGGCAACGATCGTGGGTGATCGGACAGATTTTGTTGAGTTGGTTGTGTCGCTCAGGACAGAGCAACTGGGGCGGCCAGATACTTCCAAATCTGGGGAGCAATTTCTCGGCTCAGCGAGAGATCATTTTAGCAAATGTTATTCAAGGATTGGTCATGTTGTGCGATTGTGATGCTAGCACAATGGGCGCGGACTTCTCTTGGCGTTTGTCTGAGCGTCTCTTTTCTGATGGTCCCGATTTTTTGGGTCGAGAGTGGCCCTACCAAGTCTTATCTTTCTTAAGAGATAAAGAATTATATCCTTTCCTGTCATTATTGCTCGTGTTGGAGGAGCGAGAGAATGCAATTGTGGCTTCCATTCTACCTGAACACAAGTTATTTTTTCTGCTTAACATCTTGACAAGGGATTGCCGTTCACTTTGGCCGGGTGGCGCACTTGCGGATGCTTACAGCGATGTGGAGAAGGAAGAAGAATTGGAAACTATTGTTAGTACGTTTGTTGCTTTGGTGACGTTAGTGACTGAGAGAGCGCTGAAGAGGGAAAGCTTGGAAGTGGTTGAGCAACGGAAGTGCATTAGCAGTTTTCTCTCTAAGATTGGGCAAGAACTCTCCGTTGATGCTCACAGAAGTGGTTCAAATCAAACGCTGGCGCTCACAAAGCTTCACGCAAATATTTTCAATGCGAATCTTATGGGCTTTATCGGAAATGTGGTGGATTGTTGTGTGAATGTGGAGCTGCATCCTGAAGTAACCGCTTGCATACTTTCCCTGCTCACACTACCGGGATGTGTCCCAGATATTTGCAATAAAGTTTGGAAAGAGGTGTCTGAGACGGGCTTAATCCATCTGATTGATCATCCTCGATGGAATGAACGAATTGTTCCTGCTATCTTACCCTCTATTCTCCTTCAATTGCTGCCAAGCCATTATATACCACTCATATTACAGTCTTTACGATCGCTCCGTTGTAGTGAAGATCAACGCCTTGCGATAGTTCGAATACAACTTCTCAGACTTTGTCTTTTCTTTCAGTCTTGCCTCGTCCTTTCACAAGGAAAATGGGTGTTTTCTGGTAGTGGTAGGAGAGTGCTCCTGAGTATTTTGTCGGAAACTGATCATTCTAGCCAGTGGATTGCTGGTGCCTTGATTCTTTTGCTGATTTCTCTTTTGCCTTCAACTCCTAACTCAACTCTGGAAGCCACAACAGTCTTGCTCCATCTATTTCCGGACCTTTCTCCTGATAACAGCGCCCCAAAGTTCCTCCGTTTCTCTGCAAAGCTTGTATTAGATATGCTTAGTTTGCATTGTCAGTGGATTGGAGAAGCATTCGCAGCTGACGAGGCACTTAAAGATCGCTTGGCGTTGTGGGCTGAAAGAGCACCTCATGTCACAATCATCTTGCCGCTCGAAAGTTGTCCAGCAGGAGATAATTGGCGGCAACTCGAGACAGCTAAAGAACTTATGCCATAAGCTAAAAGTTGTGAATGACGAATGTCTGTAATCTGGAGATCTACTGTGCACCGTAGTCTAGACCAGTAAACTTGTTTCTGTTGGAAGAGACCAGACCATTAACTTGACACGTTAACTTAACAGGAATAATATTGACAGAATTAAAAAAAAGAAATTAAATAAAGAATTAAAGGTACGACACAGAACTGACTATTGTGGTAAGCAACCGCTTGTTTCCTCTCCTAGAGCAGTGTTTGATTGAGTATATGTTGAAGATGCAGTCATCAGCTGCAACCAGAAAAAGCCATGCAGATGCTTTGCAGTCCAAGGTCTCGCACTTCCTCCTCCACTTCTTCCTTTCGCCCAGGCTAACATGTTCTCGTTATTTCTCTCAGGCAATGGTCGAAAGCTTAAAAGCGAGAGGCGTCACAAGCGGTCGCAAGGCGCGAAAGATGGTCAGTGTATACTTTTCCTGTCATTGTCATCTGGCCTAGTCCTAATGAGATGATCTCACGATGCAGAAAGAGACTGTGGAAGTCGCGACCTGCGATTCAAATCAAACTGCGCCTGAGCATGTCTTCCTTACGATGATTAGTGCATTAAATCAGCGCGCTTTTGATCTCCTGCAAGATGTGGAACGCTTCCAGTCTCTCACTGAAAAGGTCTCTTTCTCGCCTTTCCGACGACCCGCCCAACTAACTATTTTTCCGTTCTACTTGTAGAAATCGACCCACTTTGAAGGATTCGAGGTCTCCCTCAAGGGCTTACGCAAAGTCAGTCTGCTAAGTCAGATCATTGTGGCTGTCATGACCTGCACCTCCACCAGTCCAGGAATTGCAGCCACTGACACAACGATTTCCACTCCTTCGCAGAATCCTATCAATCCTCCTATCGTCTCTATTTCTCTTCCTGGAACGGAGAGTTTGTTAGGTATGAGTTTGTCTTGCCTTGACTACCTCTCCATCAGTCATCACTCGAATTGTGACAGAGGAGTTACGCTTTGCCGGAGCGTTCCTTTTACGTCAAGAGCTTTCAGCGCTTACCCTGTTCGCATTATCGTGCGGATTTTTTGCCCTCGCCGTGGATTGCAGTCGTGCCTTGATTAAAAATGAAGCTAAACGCTCAGAGCAAGGTTTATGGGTAATGCGTGGCCTGAGTTTTGCTGGCATGGGCAGTGCTTATCTGGCTCGGTTGCACTGCCAATCTGCCAGGAAATTTTCTGAGTCAAATCGCGTGGCTCTGCCAGGACTGGACAGTGTGCTCGCTTGGTTGGAAGATGTGGAGCATAAAGAAGCTATTCGCCGCATGGAGATGTCCACTGTCGAGGTGTTTGTTTTCGTTTTATTTGCATTTAATTGATCGCGCTAACTATAAATCGATTTTGACTGTTTCTTATTTAGCATGTTGATGAGGAGATTAGACGAGGGTTATATTTTCTTGCAGGTTATCAACATTGCGAGAATGGGTTCCTGATGAAGCATCCAGATCTGCAAGAAGTTGACATTGAGGACTTTCGATACCTACTTCAACCTGATCTCAACCTGTTTCCACTGGATGAAACGTTGAATAAAGAGCGGGGAAGTCGCGAGACCATTCTTATGATACGCAATTTACTTCGAAGTTGGATTGCACGCCAAGCGAATTTACAGAACAAAAGCTTGTTTTCTACATCAGCTAAATTGGTTGCCAATACGACATTGCATAAACTATGGATTGCGAGCAGAAGATCTCTCTCTTCTTCAAAATCAGACGATCAAATATCAAGTCTGTTTGTAGCTCTCGCGATCCTTGAGATACAGCGAAGACTCTTCTATGAAGCACAAATGTTGTTTTTGGAGGGCTTGTTGAAATCCGCCGAGTACAAATATATTGCTGTTCACACCCTCGGGACTGCATTGCTGTCTCAAGACGGTAGTGTTTCCGAAGAGCTATTGGCCCTTGTTGAGCTGTTGGAAGTTGATGTGGTCCTCTTGCAACACTATCTCAAGACAGTGTTAAGTGCGTGTGAGGTGAATATTGAAAGATGTGCTGCTGCGACGCGAGTCACCAAAGCCGATCGAGGTCCGAGCCATCTCTTTACTGGATCCACTACTGCCAGCACTGCGCCAAGCCTCCTACGTTCAACTAATCTCTTCATGCAATGCGACAGGCAAGCATCTATTGTTCTAATTGTTGCATTTACAATCCTGTCTAATCAGTGCAATCTTCTTAACAGATGGAAGGAGGCAGCGAGAAGCCTAAAGAAATTGGAAGCATTACTTTCTCAAAACACCAGCCTAGGGAGGACAGACTGTACAAAGGAGTGTAATGGTTTTGTTGGAAGCTACATTCAACCCCTTGATTCTTCGTCAATGCGCCCGCTTTCTCCTACTGATGCAATGAATTTGCAAGGCCTATCGCAGCTGTTCTTGACTGGAGCTGCAATACCTATCGTTAACATTCGCCAGCTTCCCAACTTTTATGCGCGAACATGCTTGAACAGAATTCCGCGACTATTGTTGACCTCATACGAGAAGATAGAGGAACTCTTCTCTTCATCCCTTCTATCTTTACAAGATACTTCAGGAGGATCATCATTACCAGAGGATGAGAAAGATCTGTCCATTCTTTTGGGTTCGCTTGGTGATAGAGACATTCCTCTGAGCTATTGGTATTTCACAATACAAAGAATGAACCGTCAAGTTGATTTTGAATTGGCAAGACGGGGTAAGAGGAATAATTTTGTTTGATTGTGGCATGTAATAAGATAGAAGGATATTGCTGTAGAGTAATTATTATATTTTGACCATTTATCGCTAGCTTTCAGCAACGGATGGGCAGAGCAGTACAAGACCATCTGTTTTAGCCAATCAGCCAACCTTTGCACCACTTTTCATTCTTTACATAAAGCTACTCTCCATCAAGTCGTCCACTTTCCGCCAAGAATCATTTGATAATAGCATGAAGACAGTAGCGTGAAGATGAGAATATATGAAGTCGAGTGATTAGTTTGCACACCATGTAAATGTAAACCTCCAGACCAGATCTCAGATCTGGAGATCTGGGACGCCTTTACGTTCTAACTCGTGACCTTGGAAAGAAGAGGTCAAAAGGTTAGAAGCCATGCTTGGTCGAGTTAGAAAGATGATTGTGTTCTTTTCTTGCTTACTGCTTGCTCTATTATTGCCCGTGGAGTCAGCTGCCAAGCCAAAGACCACAAACATCGAAGCCATACAGGCGTCTCTCGCTTCCTCACCCTACATGGCTCTCACAGATAAATCCTTCAGCCAGTTCATTGTCCAGCGCCCAAGAGAGTACCATGCTGTGATTATGTTGACGGCAACCAACCCTAAATATAAATGCACCATTTGTCAGCGAGCCAAGTCCGTCTTTGCGAGTGCGGCAAAGGCTTACGACGCGCAGTTCGCTTTCAACACCACTGGCCAGGATCAGCGACTGGCATTTTTCAGTATAGAAGTCGATGACGCACCTGTAGTCTTCAATGAGCTAAAACTGGATAGTGTGCCCCATTTCTACATTCTTCCACCCGCTGCAGCCAAAGCTCCCAAGACAAAGATCTCCACCCGTGAAGTGGAAGCCAAAGCGTTCATGGACAACTTGGAAGGCGCACTCAAAGCGATTGAGGCATCCACTTCAATTAAGGTTCGCATCCTGCTTGATCCATGGCCTTTTGTAGTTGGCATTGTATTTGCTGCCATACTTCTTGCTTTTGTGGTGGAGAAAGCTTCCAGAGATCTTTGGGGCACTTTTCTATGGTACCGTAATCCTGTCCTAATCGCCAGTGTTAGCGCGGTGAGTATGCAATCTTCCTCTATATGTATTTATCCACTAATTTGTTGGTTGACTTGTTAGCTTTGTTTCTCGGTGGGTGTCAGTGGCAGCATCTATTGCATCATTCGATCCGCGCCCCTATTAGGTTTTAGTCGATTTGGCTCTCCGGTGATCTTTTCAACTCAAGGCCGTGATCAATTCTTGTTGGAAGGTGTTGTTGTGGCAGTCCTGACTCTTGCCATTTCTTTCTTTGGTTATCTGCTTCGGTTCAGCACCAAGTTGCACTTCCCTATCTTAAGGCATCTATGCGTCTTAGTTTGTATGGCAGGCTTTTGTGCTGTTGGATGTGAGCTTTGGCAGTTATATGTTTTGAAAACGCCCTGGTATACTATCAAAGACACGATGCCGGGTGAACTTTGGCGTTTTATGACGTCCTCGGTGAAGAAGAATAGTGGCTTACCCAAGCGATTGTGGAGATTATCGGAGATTTGGCTCTTCGAAGCGAAAGACTGGTTCGCCTTCTACAAGAAATTTGAAGCATTGATCGTTGATTATCTACGCCGTCAAGTACCTCTCTTCACCTCTAGCTGAGAACAAAAGGTTTAGACCGCCAAAGGAAACGATGAGATGATCTCTATCGGTCACTTGGTTTCAAGTTACAATACACTGTACTAAACAGGATTTAATACTCTCCATCGCTCATTTCTATTACACTCAATCACAATACCCATGAGAAAAATGTGCGTTTGATACCCTTCCTAGCACGAAATAAATGACTTGCATTATGTCAGCAAGTCTGAGCCCTAGCTGTTTATGAAGTTTGGGCCAGGCAGTAACATATGCATCAGATCAACGGGTCTGATGGGCCCTTCTCCAGATGAATGCGTTTTAATTCGCCTCGATAGAACAAAATGGTAAACAGCGCAAGAAAAAGGATGCCAATTATGAAGAAGTTGGACGCGAGCAACGGAGGGGGGCCAATTTTCTTCACTTCAAGTAACGCCTAGAATACACTCACACTGTCACAATGAACAGAGCAAATAGGCAACTGTTAAACTGACCTGAAGAATAAACGTTACGGCAAGACCCAGAAGATTGCTTCCTGCAACATGCAAGACAGCTTAACACAATGCCGAAAACAAGAAGTCCAACATTTCATACCCATAAACATCAAACCCATCGAGACATCTTCAGATACCGGATAGGTAACTTCTGCGCAATTTTCCATCATCACTGGTAAGAGGGGAAGAACGCTCACTCCTAGCGGACACATAACACACATATTTAAACCCAGGTAGTTGGCACGAAGCTTATTCGGAGAGCTCACCCAAAAAACCAAAAGATATAACAAGAGGCCAGTAATTGTTGCTGAAAAGCATCATCACAAAGAGGATCCCTGCACCCACGCAAGCACAAACTCCCAACAGGAGAATTCTATGATATGCTTTGGTTTTCTCCAAAGCATATGCTGCAAATATACGACGTTGTTTCACAAACAGAACAGAGAAGCACAAACTAATGGAGAGAAACTTACCTATGACACCAGCTCCGATAATTCCACAGAATATGAATACAGCGCCGAATGTTCCAGCATCATCATTACTACCAAAGGATATATAACAGCTGTTTACTGATTGACCACGATACGAGTAAATCAATCATACCTGTAGCCATGAGGAGCAATGATTTGGTTTAAGAGTGTCATCAAAGCATCAAAAAAACCCACCCCTATCGAAAATACGATGAAGAGTACCCAATAATCTCGACAATTCCACAGGGTATTGATCTCCTGTCGCAAATGATCTATTGAAGCGTCGCCAAAGGAAAAGCTAACCTTCTGAGATAAATCATCGCGGGAACTCGACGAATCTTCTGTGGGGTTAGAGTTTTGCATAATAGTCTTCGAATATACGTTCATCCATTCGATTGCAAGTAAGCCCTTCGAACAGAAAATCTGGGAAGCAAAAGAAAACATACCTGCTTCAGTTTGGTAGAGTGAGAGGGAGGAACGGGAGGTTGGTCTTTGAAGGCTAAAATCGTAAAAGCTAAAGGTACGAGGCTGATGAGTAGCTGAGCCAGGAATAGGTTGGTCATGCCATGTACATTACAGTCACTGTCATCGTTATTACAACTCTCACTCACAAACAATACAGGAATAATCTGCCCAATAGCATTTCCTATGGGGCTGAACATGGATCCAATGGTAGTGGCTATGTCTCTTTCTTCAACAGGAAACCAAGTCGCCGCAATAGATGGTGGCATGTTGAGAAAGAAAGGCTGTGCCAAGGCGGCCAACACCTGTCCCAGAAATATGATCCAATAGAGTGCGGGGTAGCTCAACTGATTTTTCAAGAGAGCCCCGATTAATCTTAACAGTCCGCCCAAAGCAGTCAACAACCCTGCCACAATGAACGTTTTCTTGAGCTTCAGCTTTTTCGCAAGCAGGAAACAGAGAATGGTCCCTGGGGTGTACATGATAAGAAATATATTAGCGAGCATGTTGACACCAGTTTTTGATGAATAGTAAGATCCCTGCATATAGTGCTGTGTAATGTCTGAGATGGGAGAGAAAGTTACCCAATACATGGCATTACAGAACTCCAAAAGGGAGAAGATCGCTAGCATCACCCATCGATCCCTAAACACTTGAATCTGAACGTTGTTTCCTTCGCTTGCAATCGACATTTCCGATTCCTTGAGCAGTTGTGTTCTGACCTCATCCATTTTCAACAGGAGAGAAGATACTGAACTGTAGTTTGCTCAATGGTGTGAAACCCACCGCCCATGCAAACACCTCCGGTATGGAATAAAATGCAAAAACTGTTTTTAGGTGGGCTGGGCGCTGGATTGGGAATTTCTTGTTTCTTCAATTTACCTCGAAATGGAAGACGCCATTGAAAGAACTTTGTGCCAACTACCTCGTGTTTATGTTTTCCGTATTCCGACTAGAACTAGTGCTGGCGGATACCGTGCTGCCGATTGGCCCAAAGATCCTTCGTGGACTGGCAAACTCAAAGTCATCGCCAAGGGATCTTTACTTGCCGTTGTGCTTATGGATGACCAAAACAGCACCTTTGCTATATGCAATGTCACTGATGATTCTTGTGTGGAGCGTACAGCGGATAGTGGCCGTTATTTTGTGTTGAAGATTTCCAACGCGCAGGGCAGGCATGCTTTCATAGGAATTGCCTTTGATGAGCGAAGTGATGCGTTTGATTTCAATGTGGCTATATCAACGTTCAAGACTGAGATGGAACGTGAGCAGAGGGCTTTGTCCACTGCCTCTTTGACGCCTCAGGAGCCAGTGGATTTCAGTTTGAAAAGCGGAGAAAAGATCAAAATCAAGCTGGTAAGTCCTAAATCACAGTTTTTTTGTTGATATTGTTGGAATTTCTATGATTGATTCTCGTTATACGTCCAGAACACCAAGAAGCATGCTGATGCTAGTGTGGATTCTCCCGCTTCTGAGATTGGCAGTCTTCAGCCCAAGAAACTTGGAGGGACGCCTTCAACTATCGACCCCTTTGGACCAGATCCTTTCGCTTCTACCTCCGACCCATTTGCCTCCACAGGAAACTCTGATCCATTTGCTACATGAATTTCTTGGGGAGGCTGTATAAATTAAGCCGACTAAACTTATGATTACAACAATCTCACGCGTCCTTGCGTCGCCTTTTGCCTTTCGCAGCTGGCTCCACAGGAGTAATTCGCAAAGATATAGCAAATTGACCTCCCACCATGAAACCATCGGGAGGAAGGCCCGGCATTTCCAAGGCATCGTGAATAAGGTCGTATTTCGACAAGCAATGAGAAGCACGGGCATAAAATTCCTTCCGTAAGGTCTCACTCATATAAAAGACAGGCGATTGCTCTGTATTGTAAATTCGAGCATTGTGGGACATGAGAGCAAAGTCCTGTTCCACCTCTTCGAAATAATCATATTTGGCTTGACGAAGGCGCTGGAGAATCTCCTTTAAAGATATAGGGGACTTGATGAGCTCATAATAATCTGGATAATGATACTTTGAAGGTTTCTCCAAAAACAACTCAGCGAGAAGCCCACCATTTGCAGTTCGCATTCTTTGTAATTCTTGTACCGCCTTTACTAAATCAGAAAATACAGGATGGCCTCCAACTTTTTTCGACGGACGACCTACTTGCGGTTTGGTGATTACGTCTTGTTCTTGCTCCAGCAAACGTTGGAATTGAAAATCAGTCAAGCCATCATCGTAAATAACCTCCTTTCTCTTGCGCAATGCTGAACTAACATTTTTGACCGTGACTGAATTGATTTCATCGGAAAGCTCGCTTCTATCATCACCATCAAAAAGCAAACTACCATCCAGTTGCTTTTCAGCATTTTTTACTGTTGGCTCTGCAGACATCATGCTTTGCATCAATTGCCTGTACTTCGAAGGCCAGTTGTTTTCCATCAGCCAAGGAGGAATCTCATTACCATTCATCAGAGCAGGTTTTGAACTATTCACAATTCGTTGTCGATCAACTTCTTGATAAAGCGCCATCTCACCATCATAGGTCGCCATCATTTCGTTCAACTGTTCATCATCAGGAACATCGGCATCAGCATCTCCCAAACCAACAGTAACATCACCAACATTCTCAACCCCGCCAGAGCTCCACTCCCGTAGCAATGCTTCCATCATCTCCTTGTTCTCTTCCAACGTACCTGAAGATCGAGAATTGAATTTGCCTGCTTCAACAACTAAACCGTTCAGATTCCGCTTATCATTGGCACGAGCCAATATTCGCTCTTCAATCACCGAATTGGTGAGAAGACGAAACACTCTCACTTCGTTTTTCTGGCCGATGCGATGAGCACGATCTTGGGCTTGGGCATCCATCATAGGGTTCCAATCACTGAAAATCAATTGCAAAAATTAGGAGGGATGAACAAAAAACAAAAACAGGATAAAGTGCTTCACCTATCAAAAATAATGACAGTATCTGCAGTGGCCAAGTTAAGACCTAATCCACCAGCTCTTGTAGACAGCAAGAAAATAAAATAAGGCGAATCTGGATCGTTGAAGGCATACATTCTTTTCTCTCGCTCATCCGAAGTGGTATTACCATCCAAGCGGAGAAATCGGAAGCCACGATACACAAAAAACTGCTCCAAAAAATTCATGACTTCAACCATCTGGGAAAAAATCAGGACCCGGTGACCTGCCAATCGCAACTTCGGTAGCATTCGATCCAAAAGCTCGAATTTTCCAGAAGCCCGAATCAAGTCATCATCCACCATATGATCTCTTATGAACAGGTAAGGGTGGTTACACACTTTGCGGAGTTGCATGATAGTATTATTTAACCCTCCCATTTCCGCGTCTTTTTCCTTCGATCCAATTCCTTTCATGGCAATCAAGCGATACATTTTGCGTTGCCATCCAGACAAGGCACAACGAAGAACCTTCTCCACTTTTTCAGGCAACTGATCCAACACTTGCTCTTTGACACGACGAAGCATGAAAGGTCTCAAAACCTCATGCAGCCGGTGAACAATCAGCATTCGCTCTTCTTGGGTGAGAACATTGATTTCCCCACCATTCTCTTCAACAGTTGATGCTTGCGCCCGAAATGCCGCAAAAGGTTTATTGAACCACTCATCAAAAGTTTCAACACTGCTGAAAATGGTTGGCAAAAGAAAGTTCAACAATGCCCACAATTCAGGTAAATTGTTTTGCAAAGGAGTGCCAGTAAGAAGGATTCGATGCCTTGACTGATAGGAGCTTCCCAGGGTCATGGCAAACTTACTCTGTGAGTTTTTCATTCTATGACCTTCATCAACGATGATGTACTGCCAGCTCAGCTTGCGCAAGTAACTCTTGTCTTTCATAATGTATTCGTAGGTGGTCAGCAAAACATTCAACAATCCACTCTCCACCTCATCCCGATAAATGCGTTTTCTTTCATCAGGGGTCCCTTTGTACACAACCTTAATGATATCTGGAGCCCATTTATTGAATTCGTTGACCCAGTTAGACAAAGTTGACAAAGGAACAATAATTAAGAACGGGCCATTATTGTGCTTTATCTCCATTAAGTAGGACAGCAAGGCAATTGTCTGGATTGTCTTCCCTGTTGAAATTGGACGACGTTAGCATTCCGGAAAACGATAAATTAAAGAGAATATTTGATTACCTAAGCCCATCTCATCCGCCAAAATACCATTGAGGTTATTATTATAGAGACTGACTAACCATTGTAATCCACTCAGTTGGTATTCTTTCAAATCACCACCTTTCAACATTCGCGGTTGTGATACAATCTCTGTCATTCGATGAGCAGAGCTATAATAGTTTTTGGATGTGGCTTCTTCAGTAGTTGCCGATTCTTCCTTGCCATTCACTCGTTGTTGTTGAATGAGCCGATTGATAGTGGCAATGTAGTTATCCGTCTCACTAAGCAAGAATTTCAGACGCCCATTCTTGGTCTCCTGCACGAGCGACGTATAAGCTTCCATATCGTTCTCTTTTAAAGCTTGGAGACGGCGCATTTCTGCTCGCGCTTCTTCTCTATCACGCTTAACCTCATTATTCTCAACCCACAACTTAGTGGATCGCACTACCTTGGCTGAATCTTTTAAAAAATACAATACAAAAAGCATCAAGGGCAATAGTACACCATGGCAAACATACAACTTACCGGCACGCTTTTGCTTGTGATATTTTAGAAACGCCTCTCTATGATCTAATAACTGTTTATGGTATTCATTTAATCTCCGCTTCCTCTTTTCCTCCCCTTCAGTACGTCGCCGTTTCTCATCCTTTTCAACCGTTTTGGAATCTCTTTTCGTCTGCTTGCGCAGTCGATGATGTACCCTGTACGAAACCACATCTTCCGCGGACGAATGGAAATTGGAGGCAGAAGCGGGATATTCTGCTTCAGAGAGTTTTGATTGAACTATGTTCGTTAAGGACCTGCTGAAATAGAGGTTCGCGTATTCATTGCGACCTTTTCCATCATCAAAAGAAGAAAATACATTTTCCAAAATAGATACGACGGCTGGAATAGTAGGGACAAGAGGTAGATGAGCACCCTTGGAAAAGCATCCCATATCCTATAAACAAATTATAAGCAAAATAAACAAAAGACATTCCCAACGAAGTTATAACTTACTGCAGGCAGCAAAGAACTAGCATTGTCCAGGGAGGCTTTTCCGAACCCAATAGCCAGCAAAGAGTGATAGCATTGCCAGCTTAATGTAGCCACGGTAGGCTGAGCATTACTTGTACCACTTGATGGCAGTGGGGTTGACTGTGGTGCTTGACTGACAGATTGTTGAGCAGCAAAATCGGAGGAAAGCAATTTGGACGCCTTAGGAGACGGCTGCTGTTGTTGCTGAGCCAGTTGCTGTTGTGTTGAGAGCGGTAGCGGTGTTGGCTGCGGCTGTGCTTGCTGTGGTGGTTGAACAGGTGGGGGAGCAATGGAGTTTGAAACAGGTGCAGTCTGCGATGACTGTGCGGGAGAACTTTGACCATTATTTGACTTTGAAGTACTATTCCGAGCCTCAGTATTATCGTTTCCAGTACTAACTTCCGGCTTTATAACTGGCTTGGGAATAACATCGGACACTGGCTGCTGAAACTGAGCGGTTTGGGCATATTGTTCTATGAGATTGGGAATATTTGAATCAGCAAATCTTTTACCAAGAGTCTTAAATTGTCTAATTAGTTGTTGGAGCGTCTCGATCTGAGTGTTTGACAGAAAGGAGGAATTATCTAGCTCTGGCATGTCCTTTCCTTCAAATCGAGCTGATCGTTCTGCCTCAGCCACGGTTGGCGCATGCGACTTTTGGTCCAGTGAAAAGTCGTTTTTTGAATGTGTCAAAGAGTGTTGTTCCAGGTTCCAGGGGGAGGATTTAACTTCGTGCGACACAAGAAAGCATGTATGGTAATAGTCTGGCCAATTACGCACACTTTAATCTACCTCAGTCAATTGTATTAGGTGATAAAACGTGCAAAGGAAGAATCATCTACATATTTGTTCAAAGACGATAGTTTAGTTTCCTACAGCTTCACCACGGAAAGATTAAATTAACAGCACGTCCTCGTACAGCTAATTCAAACTTATTCTTTCCCATGGCTCAATTTGATAGTGATGTTTTTATCTGTGTCGAACACTTTTCTGAATTTCTTGCATCTTGTTGGCTTGCGTGGGAACAAGCGGTTGGGATTTCGAAATTGTGGTCTTGCTGGGCTGTGTCGCCCGCTGCAGCCCTTCAAAGAAAGAAGAACCACATCCAGCACAAAATCATTGAAGAATTTCCAATATGACCTCCGGAATGAAAGACAGCAACTCTTTTAAAGCGCTAGATGATAGTAGACAGAAAGGGAAAGAAAAAATTGCTGCAGAACAGCGCTTGGCTGAAAATGCCCCCAGCACCCAAGAGAGCACCGGAGAACTAGCGGATTCATCGTGGACCGTGCAATCATCTAGAACCAGAAGACTTGTTCCTCAAGTTTCACTAACGAGGCAAGATTTGGGTGCGGATGGAACTCGTAATAAGAACCCGTCCGACACTAAAAGAAAAGGTTTGTTTTCAATACAGTCTGCACTGCTGGCTCTCGCTCATCTAACCGCAGATATTATGTGACAAGTTATTCGTTTCACTAAAGAAGACCTTTTGAGTCGAAGAAAGCCGGAAAAAATGTTGAGTTCATTGGGAAACTATCCTGATATCATATCTGACTCTCGCCAAGACCCAGTGTCGTACACTCGATTGGATCCTGAAGATGTGAGTGATTAATCGCCCCGTCCTCCTGATTATGGCTAATTATGGATATTATTAGGTGATCAGGATCTGGACAGCTCATACACGCGAGGCTGCTGTTTCGCGTGGCCGTGGGAGAGGACGTGCGAATGGTCGATCAGGTAACGAATCTATTGCTACGTGTCGTTGTGCCTTCAGTGAGTGATTGAGTGCTCTTTCTTTGCAGATGGAATCGATAATGAGAATGGAAGAGATTTTGAAAGACCGGATAATAGGGACGATTTGTGGAGTGGCGAAAGTCAGATTAGTGGGCCTGGAGATCTCAGCGATCTTGCTGCGGCAGCCTTAAACTTTCGATCTCAGTTGAATGATTTGAAGTTTGATGGACAATCCTCCATCAAAGAAGAGGATGAGGATATGATGATTAAATTGATCCGAGAACAGGCGGATCATGCTCGGCTGGAGTCCGCTGTCGAAGATGATGAGCCTGCTTGGGCAAAGAGTGATGGAACAAACGCTTCTGATGCCAAAGATGTTATAAAAATCGCCGTTGAAACAACTCCGCCTCGAGAACAGGAGCCTTTATTGGTTGGTGCCGTCTCCGGTGGGTTAAATTCTGCGTTGCGGGCAGGAATTCCCGATGTGTCCAGGTTGGATTTGCAACCTCAAGCTCGACCTGCTCCTGTGGAGTGGCTATATATGGATCCTCAAGGAGAAGTGCAAGGTCCATTTTCTCAGGAGAATATGAGATTATGGTATGAGGGTGGATATTTTCCTCCTGATTTACCTATAAAGCTGCGAAATTGGACTGTGTTGCATGCATTTAATGAGGTGTTTGAAGATATGCGCAAGGCATTTCTGTTCGTTCCCCCCGAGCCTGGTAGTAAGCACGCTTTTATTGGCCTTCCAGTCTCTTTCAATACTCTTTCATCTTCGGCTGCACCTGCTTCAACCGATGTGACCGATCGGCGTGGTGTCGCTTCGAGACATGCTATTGCTGCTTCTTTCGAGTCACCATTATCGGATCCCGCACCGTTGGCCACAGTGAATCGTGATATTGGTGTGGGGATCAATTCTGGCTCTGCAGCGAGTGCTTCTTCTGTTAATCAATCCCTCCCCATTGTTACCAGTAATAGTGCCGCGACCTCTTCTACGAAGGATGTAAATGTGCGGCATCGAGCTTCTACTTCGGCTGTGTCAACAGAACAAGCCAAAAGCCCTGTGAATATCGCTGTTTCACATTCTGTATCTAAAAGTAACTACGCGAAACAGCTTTTGGGCATTTCCTCAAAGCAAGAATCAGCTTCTACGAAACCGGAGCGATCGGAAGCCGACAAATCAAATTCAGTCGATCAGTCGCCAAATACTAAGGTGCAGCAACAAGAGATCAGTCGTGGTGCGAAGGTTAGCGCTTTTGTTAATTATTCTTTTACATAATTTTCTTCATCCCTCTGCTAAACTAGGGATGGAATTTGACTGAAGCTGCTGCCCCTATCAGTTTGGCTCAAATACAGCAACAAGAAGAAGAAGAGAAGAGCAAAACAACAACTTCTTCACAGCCTGATAAAGCGAATATGAGCAGTCATCTTAAGAACCTGTTAGGTGTCAAGCCTGCTACTGCTATTCCAACTTCGGTATCAAATACTACCAAGCAAGTTGGCTCTGCTTCCCCTTGGAATACAGTTGCTCCTGTGGCTGTCAACCCTCCCACATCTCTACGTGATATTATGAAAGAGGAGATCAACCAACAGCACACTGTTGAAAAGGTTTCAGGTAGCGCTTCGTCCAGTGCGTCATGGGTGTCAAAAGCTCGCTCGAATGTTTCTCCCGGCTCCAACACTGTTGTTTCCTCCACTACTGTGTCGTCTGGTAGACAGCTTCCTGTCAACGATTTGTCCAAGACTGGTCTTGTTGGGAGTCACACACCATCTCAATCTTCGGTAAATGCGAAGAGTGAGTTTGGAGGAAAGCAAATGTCAAAAGAGATGGCCGATTGGTGTGCCAACCAACTGAAGAAGTTGGGTGGTATGGAAGATATAACTTTGATGCATTTTTGCATGACATTAAATTCTGGGGTTGAAATTAGAGAGACACTGTCACAATATTTAGGCTCATCTCCTCAGGTAAATTTTTATACTATTCTAGCCAGAATTTAATTTGACTAACTGAGAATTATGCAGGTCACTAATTTCGCAACGGAGTTCATTAAGTACAAAGAAGAAGGTCGAAGA